>CM053583.1:54470674-54504271 GCA_028627135.1 Pseudochirops cupreus | reverse complement strand
CCCCCAGGAACAGAAGAACAGACCTTGGCCCTCCAAGGGGCTCACAGTCTAGAGGAACAGAGAAAGAGCAGACCAAGGTCCTGCCTTCATGGGGTTCACAATCTGGGGAAGACAAAGGAGTTACAGGCCCAGTCTATGCCCTCAGGGAGCTCACAGTCTAAGAAGGGAGTTCAGGGGGAAAGAGAAGACTCATCATACCTGGAATATTTTAAGAGCAATGGACAGTAAGACTGACTGGTTCAGTAGGAGCCATAGAGGCAGGGAAGGTTTTCTAGTCATGATATCAGGGCTTGAACTTAAAAGGTAAATTTTTGGTACGTGGAAAGGACAATTAATTTGGAGTCAATAGGACCAGGGTTCAGCTCTGCTACTGACTACCCAAGTGACCTTGAGTCAGATTTTTCCCATCGGCAGACCTTAGTTTCCTCATCAATAAGATCAGGTAGAACTAGGTGCCTCTGGGGGGGTCCTTCTAGATCTAGAGTCTGTGATTTGGATGGGAGATCTGGGGGCAGAGCAGGTGGAAATCTGGTGACTGCAGTTTAAGCATGAGGAACAATAATCTAGGAAATGAGCCTGGAGGTGAGAGGAGGTGTGCTAAGTGAAAAGATAAGGCAGATAGGCTGAGTAAACAAGTGAAAATACATTTAATGACTTACTATGCCAGGTGACAATGTACGTGGTTAATAAATGCTTGTTGACGTACCAAATATTGTGCTAAGTGGTTAGGAACAGTCCGTTGCCCTTCTAAAGACAATGCAAGAGGGCAGAGGTAGAGTTACAAGGATGGAGAGAGCTGCATCCTGGGAGCAGACTGATGCCTGTCCCTCCTTCCCCTCCCCCTCCAACCTAAGAACAATGGCAGAGAGGCCTTGAGAAGGAGATTAATGTGAATGAATCAGAGCTAGAGCTTTACCTAATATAGTTGTCCAGAAGAGCCGGTCATCCAGGAGAGGCAGGAGAGAGGGACAGAGGACATGACTGAAACTCAAATGTACACAAAGTCATGAAATGTAAAGAAGGAGGGCGTGTGGAAGGAGGGGCTAGGCAAAGGTAGGTAGGATTAGTTACAGAAACTTCCTTAGAGGAAGCATTTTTAAAATCTCGATCTTGAAAGAAATGATGGCCAACTGATCGGCAAAGAGGAGAACAGAGGGCATTCCCAACAGAGGATTGGACAAAACTCACGGGTAGGTGGGAGTCCATGGGGGAGTGACATCTGTAGAACAGATCGGCTGTGTTGTGGGTTCAGCAGGACGAAAACAGGGTGGTTGTGGGTCTCACACCTGACAATGAACTGGGAGAGGAGGGTCCTGGGTTCTAGTTCTGTCATTGACTCATCATGGGATCTTAATCTCTTTTGGGGGCCTCTTTTTCCCCATTTATAAAACAAAAAGGTTGGACTAGCTAGTCTCTTGGGGCCCTTTAAGTTCTGACATCTAATGACTTTTTATAATTCTAAGTAATAAAAGAGAAGACTGGAAATGTGTTGATAGCACATTTGGTTCTATGATGGTGAGAGGGCCTTGGGTTCCTGGTTTCTGAGTCGCATCCATCTTAAAAAAAGGAAGATAACTCTGGCACTGTGTGAAGGATAGACTGGAGGGTAAAGTGCCTAGAAGGATAGGAGACCATTGAAGTTGGACTGTGAAAGGGGCCAGATTGGGGGAAGGCCAGCTCAATTGTCTATTTGGGAGTCCTTTTCATGTCCAAATTCCCTACTTCAGAGACTTCTACTCATTCCACACCGGCACCTCACCAGGAGACATTTCTCCAATTGTTTATTAAGCATCATAGATGTTCAATGCTGGGCTTCCTAGGAGACTGAGTGGGATGTACACTGCCCATATGGCTCTTCCTACTCTTCCTATCTGACTGCCCCTCCTCCCCTTTCCCCACCCAGCCTGCATAGGCTGAAGCAGACAAAACCTTCTGTCCAACCCTAACATGATGGGGATTTGTTCAGAAGGAACTTGCTCCAGCTAACTAAAGAGGAAAAGCTCCCAAATCATTTAAAAATAAGGAATAAAAGCAAGTGGGGCTAATTCTGCCATTGGCATTTATTAGCCATGTGACCCTGTTCAAATCAATGAGAAGGCTGTATAAGTGGAAGGACTGTCAGGTTTGGAGTCAACACAACTTGAGTTCAAATCCTGACTCTGCTACTTGCTATCTGTGTGACAGTTAATCTCTCTGGGCCTCAGTTTCCTCATCTGTAAAAAGAACATTTGGTCTAGATCTCAGAGGTGTCTTCCAATTCCAGATACACAATTCAACAGGTCACAACCTCTCTCAACCTGTTTCCTCATCTGTAAAATGGGGATAATAAAACCCCCAGTACCTACTTCATGAGAGTTCCTGTGATAATCCAGTGAGATAATGGACTTGAAGTGCTTAGCAAACCGTGATAAAGAAATGTCATCCATTATATCATTACTCTTCTAGGAAAAACACCAGAAAGCTAGAGCTAACCCAGGGGAGCATGGCCACAGTATTGGAGAAAAAGCTCTAGATTTAGAATCGGAAGTCCTGGGTTCAGATCCCAACTTTGTCACTTACGAGTTGTGCGATCTTGAGTAGTAACAACAGCAATAACGACCATTCCCATTTCTCTAGTGCGGCAAGGTGTATAAAATATTTTCCTCACAACAGCCCTGAAGTAGTGAGTGCAAGGATCATTATACCCATTTTACAGATGAGGAAACCGAGCTTAATCACACAAATAGCAAGTGCCAGAATTCATAGCATCACCGATTTAGCGCTAGACTGGACCTTGCAGGTCATCAAACCCAACTACCCCTTACTTTACGGATGAAGAAAATGAGGCCTAGAGAGAATATGGGATTTGCCTAGAGTCTTACTGGGCAAGTCAATGTCTGAAGTGGGGTCTAAACCCAGTCCTTCCCAATGCCAATTCTAGTACTCCATCGACTACACCAAGCTGCCACCTGACTCCAAGGCCAGGCTGTGTTGGAGGAAAATTCATCTGGCCAGGGGATGAACAGTGAGACAGCAAGAGAGAGAAGAGCCTCTAACCTATGGCTGACGTAGCTCTTGAGGAGATTTGTGTTTCTAGGAAGGGTAGGAACAGAAACTGGTTCTTTGAAGTTCCAGTTTTCAGTGGTTGATGTGAAATTAGATTCCTCTCCGTCTGCCTGGGCCAGGGTCCCTCTCTGTGCTAAGTGGCCAAGCAGTCCCAGGTGGGTGAGCAGAGAGCCCAGCATATCCATAATTTCCCATGAAGGTGCGGGGGTAAAGGGCTCTGGGTTCAGAAGAATCTTTAACTTCCACTTAGCCTTTGCTGAGCAAACTGAACTGTGGGTAATAAGGAATGACCCAGAAAAGTCACAGATTAAAGATAGTATGGGGGCTGTTTGTTGCCTGGGACTTTATAATTTAGTAATACAATCTTCCCAAGAGACTTTTCACAAAATTAGAATTATAGAATCACAGATTTGGAGTCACCAAGTCAGCAAGCATTTATTAGGTGCTTACCATTGTGCCAAGCACAACACTAAGAACTGGAAATGGTAAAACAAGCGGAAAAGAAAACAGTACCTGCCCTCAAGGAGCTTACATTAGAATAGGAGAAGACAACACATGGGGTAGGTGGGGCGCGCATGTGTGAGGCAGATGAAGAGAGAGGGAGAGGTAGGGGCATTGTGAAAAGAGAAATCCAGAGAGTCAAGAACAGAGCCTAGAGAGGAGTAAAGGGAAGAATGTGGCTGGTCTAGGTACATTCCTTAAAATAGAATTCCCACCGGAACTGACCAATCAAGGTCTTATGCTGGGCTTCCTAGGAGACTGAGTGGGATGGACACTGTCCATATGGCTCTTCCTACTCTTCCTACCTGACTGCCCCTCCTCCCCTTTCCCCATCCAGCCTGCATAGGCTGAAGCAGACAAAATCTTCTGTCCTCAGTGCAGGACAATGCCCTTGTGTTCCTCCCCAGGGACTGACTCCCCATGGTTCTGCCATCAATCCTTCCTTCTCTCCATCTCTGAAGTGCTAATTCAGGCTAGAATGTTAGCCCTGCATTCTCTCCAGGATCCCCGGGTAAGAAGAACTCAGTCACTATCTGTCTTCTTCATTTTTAAAGGTGTACAAGTAAAAGAGGCAGAGTAGCAAAAGGGGGAAAAAAGTGGATTTCAAGTCAGAAGGTCTGGGTTCAAATCAAGAAGCTGCAGGAACAGTGTGATCTTCCAGAGTAAGAAGTAGTGAACATCAGGAAACAGACCCTTAAATCAATGAAATTTAAAACATGAAAATAACATAAGAAATAATTAAGACAAATTCAGTTAATTTGTTATTACACATAGTGAATATATACAGAGGATGGATGTATTTTTGGGTTCTGGAGTCTTTTGACAGTCTGGGAAGCCAATGCTCTTCTTTTCAGAATAAGGTTTTTAAACAGTTGAAAGAAATGTTAAATTTCAGTCAGAGGCAAATGAAAATAATGACATAATTTTGCTTCCCATCCACCTTCACAGATCCCCTGATATCTCTCCATAGGCAGAGAGGAATAAGGAAAGAAGAGGGGTCCATGGGCTCCAGATTAAGATCCTCTGCTGTGTGGCTCACATATGAGTGATAGTAATCATCCATGACTTCCTAATTTAATTAATTACTCTTCCTAATTATGTGCTAATTGTTCATTTGATTTTTACCCTCTAAACATAGGTGCCCTGGGTCCAAGCACAGGTTGGTCCCCTAGCTAGCTGGTTCTGACTGAAGTCACACATGTCACTGGTACAACAGGGGAAGAAACCAGGCATCCTAACCCCCAGTGTTCTTGTCTAACGGCTACACCGCATTTTGGCTTGTGCTCCTAGATAAACTGATATCAGGACGCCCCAAGTGCTATCTGCTCCTCTTCTGGCTCCCACAGACTATAAGCTTCCTGAAGTTAGGGCCCAGGTCTTTCCCTTCTCTAGGCTCCCACATGGTTGGGCACATAGTGGGACTCAGTCACTATCCACAAAGTTCAGCACATTCCACAGGTTTGTTCTAAAAACCAAAAAAGGCCCTTTAATAAAAAATGGCAGAATTGACAAACTCTCCTCCAAGTGTCTTATCATGTGAAGTAAATTCGTTATTCTTCCCAGAAGCCAAAGAACCCTAGCTATTTGTGAGGCTCTGATTACAGGACAACCCACCAGATTAGCCCTCTTAGGTAACTCTTGTCTTTGCAAAACACATGAGTCAGCAATCTTTGGGGTAAATAATTGAACAGTAAGTCTGGTGCCCATTGGGTGCTGCTAGGAGGAGGGAGGGATTAGATTGGCCCCCACATGCTGGCACAGTCTGAAGGGCCAGGACCACTTTGTGGCCAGTGGAGGACAATGCCTTAGTCTTCCTCCCCAGGGATTCACTCCCCATGGTGCTGCCATCAATCCTTTCTCTCCATCTCTGAGGTGCTAATTCAGGCTAGAACGTTAGCCCTGCATTCTCCCCAGGATCCCCAGGTAAGAAGAACTCAGTCATTATTTGTCTTCATTTTTAAAGGTGTACAAGTAAAAGAGGTAGAGTAGCAAAAGTGGATTTCAAGTCAGAAGGTCTGGGTTCAAATCCTGGTTCTATTTACTGACTCCAGGGGCAAGTGATTTAACTTATCGGAGACTGAGTTTCCTCATCTGTGCAATGGGGGCGGGCAGTTGATTCCTAACATCCCAGCCAGATCTAAATTTTGGGATCTAATGATCTCAGAAAAACCTGAAAGACTTGTTTGGACTGATGCAAAGTGAAATGTACTGTGTACAAGGTAACAGCAATGTTGTAAGATGATAAGCTGTGAAAGACTTAGTTGTTCTGAGCAATACAGTGATCCAAGACAAGGCTGAAGGATTATGATGAAAAATGCTATCCATCTGTAGACGGATGATCAGTGTCTGAATGCAGAACGAAGCATACTTTTTTCACTCTAATTTTTCTTGAGTTTTTTGTTTGTTTGTTTTTAGTCTGTTTTCTTTCACAACGTGACTATTATTGAAATGTTTTGCATGACTACACATGTATAACCTATATTGTATTCCTTAGCTTCTCAATGAGGGGGTGTGAGGAAGACAGGAGAGAATCTAGAACTCAAAGTTTTAAGAACAAATGTAAACAATGTTTTTGCCTGTAACTGGGGGATAAATAAAATACTAAATTAAGTTTGGGGATCCAAGGGGAATGTGGCTAAGCCTTCCATTGCCCCCTCTCGTGCCTGCAAGAGATAGACATTCCTCCTCCTCTTGCCTCCTCTCGTCTTTGATTCCATCCAGGCTTTTTCCCTTTGCCTATTTTAAATGGCACCAAAAAAAAATTAAAAGTTTGGAATTATTTTAACTAAAGGTTAGATGCCGAAAGTCAAAATTGAGAGATGGGGAGTACTGATCAGAAAAATGTCCCCACTTTGAGCTCCCCATCCCATCTTTCCCTCCGCTATAACTATTCTAAATTACATTTGATTAAGAAACTGAGCTGGATAAACTCCAAGAGGCAGCAGTGTCTGAGGCTTGTCCCATACCCATCCCCTGGCATGAACAGTTCACGCTGGTTGACTTGCTAGGAATCTGAACTGGACAAGGCACCTGTGGCATGGGGCTAAGCCGCAACGTGTCATTAACAAAGACTGATAGAATTCAGTATTTTATGTTACCAACGAAGAAAAAAACGTGAATACATTTTTCTCCTGGGTACATGTAGCACAATGTAGATTCCTCTTATTTGGGGAAGAGGAGGGTTACTATGAGTTTTTATTGTTTGACATTCATTTTTTAATTTTGAGTGCCAAATTCTCCCCCATGTTCACTCCTCCACCCAACTGAAAAGGCAAGCAATATGATACACATCATAGTGAAGTCTTAGAAAACCTATTTCTGCCTAAGCTATGTTGCTCATCCCTTCCCTCCCAAAAAAAGCAAGAAAGGTAAAGTTACTATGATTTTTAATTGAATCGCGGTCTGAGCACTGGACATGGAGTCAAGATGACCCGAGTTCAAATCTGGCTTCAGACACTTACCTTCTATGTGACCCCGGGCAAGTTACTTAACCTCTGTCTGCCTCAGTTTCCTCAACTGTAACCTCCTAGGGTTGTGAGAATCAAATGAGATATTTGCAAAGTGTTTGGCACATAATTGGTGATTGCTAAATGCTTGCTTCCTTCCTAAAATCTTTATGGAAATGTCAGATACCATCCTCACAACCATAAGGAATGCTAACCTTCCCTGCAATCCCAGTCACAAGGCAGGAAGAGAAGACGTGGTGCAGATAGACTGGAACTTTTAAACCACGGAATTTTTTACAGCGTCTCTTCCCTTCCAGATGAGCTTCGAAGAGTGCCTTTCCTCCTGAGGGTAGGAGGCTGCAGAGAACTTTAACCTCAGAATGCTGCACTCACACTAGGCAGGTCCCCTTTGAGGGTGCGTGTTTCTTATCACATGCAAACACAGAAGAAACACAGCTTGGTGCTGTAGCCAGGATACATGGAGAACGAGGTGATTTCCTCCCATATGGGGAAGTGTTTTACAGCACTTCAAAAATACTTACAATCTAATCTAGCTTAAAAATCTGATTTAGTCTAAAATCTAGGCTAAAATTGCCTAATTAAAGTTGGGGCTCCTAGCATCAAATACAATATTCCATGCATGTGCATGACTTTTGCTCACTGAATCACAGTAGTTCAGAGGTGGAAGGGACCTCAGAAGGCATCTAGGTCATCACAGCTACATACAAGCAAGAATGCTGTCAACCTCTGCTTGAACACTGCTGTAGACGGGAAACTCACTACCTCACCTTGGCTTTTTAAGGGAGAGTTCTATTTGTTACATAGAGAAAAGGTAAAAAAGGGAACAAGCCACTGATTAAGCACCTACTATGTGCCAAGTACTGTACTTAGTGCTTTACAAACATTATCTTGTTTGATTCTCACAACAACCCTGAGAGGTAGGTGCTATTATTATGCCCATTTAAATTTTTTTCCTTTTTTTTTCGAGGGCAATTGGGGCTAAGTGATTTGCCCAAGGTTACATGGCTAGTTTTGTGTGTGTGTGTGTGTGTGTGTGTGTGTGTGTGTGTGTCTGTGTGTGTCTGTGTGTGTGTGTCTGTGTGTGTCTGTGTGTGTGTGTGTGTGTGAACTCAGGTCCTCCTGACTCCAGGGCTGGTGCTCTATTCACTGTACCACCTAGCTGCCCTATGCCCATTTTACAAGAGGAAACTGAGGCAAACAGATTAAGTGGCTCACCCAGGGTCACACAGCTAGCAAGTATCTCAGGTCACATTTGAACTCAGGACTTCTTGACTCCAGGTTCAGTGTTCTATCCACTATGCCATGTAGCGGCCATCCATTGCTTTGATTTCTGCCCTTCGGAGGCAAATAGAACCAATGTAAATCTTTTCCTAGATGACTTGAAGACAGTTTTCTATTTAAGCAAGGAGGTTCCAACACTTAAAGCTATGTGACCTTGGCCAAATCATTTAAACACCACTTTGAGCTTCAGTTTTCTCATCTGTAAAATGGGGATAATACCCCTACCTTAGAGAGCTATTAGAAAGGAAAGCTGCTATTTAAAGCTCTATACAAAGAGAACTATTCTCACTGTGAGGTTTTTTTTTTTCCACAATGTTACTGTGCTTCACATATGGGAAAACACCCTCCTGGGCTGTCATTTGGAAAGCTCTAAAAAACCAATTCCCCGTAAAGTGTTAGTATCCGATTCAATTAATGGTTTCAAGGAATTTATCTTTGTTCTGATATTTAATAAATATGCATTGAAGTGTTTAGAAATGCCTCTCTCCACAGAAAATAACAATTTTAAAATGAGATGAGGCTATAATCCCCAGGAATGGCAGTAACTGGCAATTCCAGGGTTTCCAGAGTCAAAAGGGACCTGGGAGGTCGCCCAGTCTAACTTTCCACCCGATGCATCCTCAACAAGTATTCACACAGCTTCTGCTTAAATAATTCCCATGTTGGAATGCTTACAACTTTAAAAAAATAAAATTTTATTTCTTCCAATTACAGGTAAAAACAGTTAACATTTGTTTTTTAAAATTTCGAGTTCCAAATTTTCTCCATCCCTCTTCTCTGCCCATATGATATAGATTATACATATGTCTTCATGCAAAACATTTTCATATAAACTATGTTGTGAAAGGAAACACAGACCCCCCAAAACGCCTACAAATATAAAGAAAGCAAAAAAAAGTAAGCTTCAGTCTGCATTCAGACTCCATCAATTTCTTCTCCCAAAGTGGATAGCATTTTTCATCCTAAATCCTCTGGGATTGTCTTGGATCACCATATTGCTGAGAATGGCTAAGAAGCTGCATTGGAAGTTTAGTATTTCTTAAGGCAGTCCTTGACATTTTTGGACAACTTTAATTCTTTCTACTCAGCTGAACTTTGCCTCCCTGCAACCAGACACCTCTTCTGGCCCCCCAATTCCTAAGGTCTTCTTCCCCTTTTAAATGACCCTCATCTACTCTACGCAGATCATAGATATGTGTGATTATTTTATATCTAATTGCGTATACCTACATACTTATCTATAATATATAGATATATGCATATATACATATTGTACATACATATATATAATTTAATATATATAGATGCCGATGTAGAGAACTAGATATCTACATGTTTTCTCTCTCATTAGAATGCATGCTCCTTGAGAAAAGAGGTTGTGGGCTGTTCTGCTTTCTTGGCATCCTCAGCCGTTAGCTATACTTGCCTGTAGAGTGCCTGGCACCTAATTAGAGTGTTGGCCTGGAGCCAGGAAGACTTTTCTTCCTGAGTTCAAATTTGGCCTCAGACACTCACTAACTGTGTGACCCTGGGCAAGTCACTTAATTAACCCTGTTTACTCTAGTTTCCTCACCTATAAAATGAACTAGAGAAGGAAATGGCAAACCATTCCAAAAATATCTTTGCCAAGAAGAACTGAAATGGAGTCACACAAAGAGTCAGAGATAACTGAAAACAACTGAGTGATAATAAGAAATTTTTGTTAACTGACTGACAAAAAGGTAACAGGCTGTCTTGAGAGGTAGTGGATTCTCTCTCATAGAAATCTTCACAAAAAAAGGCTCAAAGGTCCCTGTCTGTGAGCCTTTTATTTTTTTTTTTTAATATTTTGATAACTGTACTTCAACATAATTGAATTCCCTTGTAATCCTATGAATTTCATTTTATGCATTTAAAGACATGATTCTGAGAAGACACATCAGACTGATAGAAGGGTCCAGCACAGGTGAAGAACTCCTGGCCTCAGTGGCTTCTGATGTCCCTTCTAACTCTTCAGATTCTGGGGAGTCACAGATGCCCTAAGCTTCAATCTCTTTGTAAAATGGGGATGATGATGATGATATTTCCAAAGCCTCCCTCACAGGGTCACAGTGAGGAAATCACTTTGGCAACCTTAAAGCACTCAAGAAATGGGAATTATTATTATTACATTCCCTCTGCTCTGGTATTTAGGGAATGGAGTGGGTGTAGGTGTAGGGAGGGTAGGAGGGTGTGTGTGGGTGTGAGTGTGTGTGTACAAGCTGTTTGAAACCAGAGAAAGGCAATCAATAAAGGAGGTGGGGGTCTGTTTACAGTGGAGTAGGAAGAACTCTGGACTGTGCCAGGAAGACCTCCTGCAGAACCATGAGCTGTCACTGCTGTTATGACACTAAAAGGCAGCCTAGATCAAACACATCAGCAAGGTGATTCCTCTCCTTTGGTGTCCAAAGGCCGTGATGTGGTCTTCCTGTGGAAACCAGCACTTAGCCTAACAGCTAAGCATAAAAAGTCTTTATTGACTGACTGACTGCTATGTGGATGGGTTATTGTTGAAAGCAAGTTAGGGTATGCTAGAAAGAAACACTAGAAGGTGTGGGCCACTTCATTTCCATTAATTATATTTCACTTTCAGACAGAGA
Source organism: Pseudochirops cupreus (assembly GCA_028627135.1). Taxonomy (NCBI): domain Eukaryota; kingdom Metazoa; phylum Chordata; class Mammalia; order Diprotodontia; family Pseudocheiridae; genus Pseudochirops; species Pseudochirops cupreus. The sequence continues at coordinate 54,493,359 of CM053583.1, read as the reverse complement.
ATTACCAAGTGTGGTGAGCTTTACCATGTGGGCATACTTGGGAGACATGACCTCATAGATGTCTAAGTCTGGCTCTTCTGGGCTATATCATTCATTCACCACAGTTCACTTTAGGAACTCTACATCACAAATCCAGAGGATCAGGGTTTCTAGGAGACAGCGACAGCAGAGATGGAAAGTAGGACCTTCCTAAACCTCAGTATCACACAACTGGAAGGACCTCAGAGCCCAAATAATCCAACCTGAACTGATCAGGAATCCCTATGACAGTATCCCTTACAAGGGGTTATCCAGGCTTCCCTCCAATACCTCCAGCAAAGGAGAGGGACTACCTCTTGAGACAGTAGCCCATTCCATTTTTCTTTTTGTTGTTTGGTTGTTTTAGTCGGTCTGACTCTGTGACCCCATTTGGGAATTTCCTTAGCAAAGCTATTGGAGTGCTTTGCCATTTCCTCCTCCAGCTCATTTTACAGCTAAGGAAACTGAGGCAAACAGGGTTAAGTGACTTGCCCAGGGTCACACAGCTAGTAAGTGTCTGAGGCTGGATTTGAACTCAGGAAGAAGAATCTCTCTATCCACTGTACCACCTAGCTGCCATTAATGGACATTCCATTCCACTTTGGGATTGCTCCAATTTTTGGTAAGTTTTTGTTCTCCCTAAGTCTTCTCTCCTCCCAACTAAGCATCCCCTGGTTCCTTTAGTCAATCCTCATATGTCAAGACCTTGAGGTCCCTTTACCATCATGATCATTCTTCAGCTTATTTTTTTTTGTGATTTCATTGTTTTAGCGAACTCCCAATGAGGAATTCCCTCCACCAATACAGGTCACACATATTATTCAATTTGTCATCTTAGAGAGCTGCCAGGGTCCTTGAGTAGTTGAATGATTTTTCCAGAGTCACACAGCCACCATAAACCAGAGAAATTGAACTCAGAACTTCCTGATTCCAAAGCCAGCTAGCTATCAGTTACACCACACTGCTTCTCGCAGGTTCTCATAGTCCTTTCTAAACTGAAGTGAACATAATATTCCATATGAGGGTTGATTGGTGAAGGGACTGGCCAATATGATTCTCAGTGCAGTCTAATATCGTATTAATTCTTTTGGCTGAAATATCATACTCTTGACTTATATCGAGCCTAGATCTTTCTCAGATGAACAGTTAGGTGGGCACCCCTCCTCTATATTATACTTATGAAGCTGACTTTTTTCATCCAACATAAACCTTTACATTTATCCATATCAAATTTCATCTTATATTCAGCCCAAAGGTCTAGCCTGCCAGGAGATTCTTGGATCCTGATTTTGTCATCTCACACAATGGTTAGTCCTCTTAGCTTTATTATCTGCAAATCTGATAAGATGTCACTTCTATCTTTATTGAGGTTATTAACCAAATGTTTAATAAGGAGAGATTCCTGGAGCACTCTAGGAAAGGATCTTCCCCCCAAGTAACATCAGCCCATTGATGACTATCTCATCAAGTCAGGACATTAACCAATTCTGAATCTAACCCAGGGATGCTTAACCTGGGGTCTACAGATAAGTATCAGGAACTCTGTGAACCTGGATGGGAAAACAATTACATCTTTATTTTGACCAGTTTGTAAATGAAATTTAGCATTTCCTTTACTTAAAAACACAAGTCTAAGAAAGGGTCCATAGGCTTCCTCAGACTGCCAAAGGGGCCCAGGACACAAAAAGAGCTACAAAAATGGCAAGAAAGAGCTAGGGTTCCAAGAAGCCGTAGCATGTGCAGTGGCCACACCCCAGTAAAGCCATCTTGATGGACAAGCTAAACCAGGCTGAGGGTAACTGATAAGCCTCAAACCCGTTGGTGAATTAAGGGAATGGATACCTCAAGCATGTGAAGACTTCCCCTAGTGGAATGGGTGGATAAGAACACCTTGTTCCAATGGCCACTGGAGGCAACTGAGGCAGGCATTGTGGCGCCATTAGAGCTTGGTCAGACATTGAAGACACCAAGGTCATCCAGTCCATCCCAGGCTACCTGATGACTTTGGAAGTCACTGCCTCACTTTAATCTAATTTATGCACAAGTCAAGACTCTTGGAAAACAAAAGCACATACAACTATTCTAGAAATCTAAGTAAACTGTACCAACAGCATTCCCAGATAACTCTCCTTACCATGCCGGTACATTTGGGAATTGCACTGATTGCTATCATATAAATCTGGTCGTGTCAGACCTCTGACCTTTGAACCTCAGTTTTCTCATCTGTCCAATGGAGATAATAATATACTACCTTCTTCAACTAATCAATTAATCAATTGGCAAGCATTTCTTTATTTACTAAGTGCTTCCTCTGCACCACCTGGCCTCCAGCCGAAGCACTCTGGTTTTAAACAAGACAAAATGAGAAATTTGCATGATCGTATGAACAAAGTACTTTGGAAACCTTGTAACACTAAGGGAGTGTGTGAGAGTGTGTAAGTGTGAGTGTAAATGTGAGTGTGTGTGTGTGTGTGTGTGTGTGTGTAAATGAAGCTTATTCAGGTTTCTTAGTCTCTTCAAACTCAAGGCTCTAGAGGTAGCTAGGTGGCTAAGTGGATAAGTCAAGAGGACCTGAGTTCAAATCCAGCCTCAGATACTTACTAGCTGTGGGACCCTGGGCAAGTCACTTAATCCTGTTTTCCTCAGTTTCCTCATCTGTAAAATGAACTGGAGAAGGAAATGGAAAACCACTTCAGGGTCTTTGCCAAGAAAACCCCATGGAGAATATGGTCCACAGCATCACAAAGACTCAGACACGACTGAACAACAAAACATCTTGTCCCTCCCTGTCTTTCCAGCCTCATCTCCCTCCTCAAACTCTAAGCTGCAGCCAAACTAAACAATTCTTTCTGGCCCTTCAAAGTTCCATCACTTCTCCACCTCTGTCACTTTTCTCTGTCCATTCTTCATGCAGGGAAATACTCTCTGTTCCACTCTCTGTCTGCTAAATTCTTACCAAGCACTTTAAAAGCCTGCCTCAATGGCTGCTGTCTCTATGAGGCTTTCCCTGACTTCCCCTGTTGCTAATAACTTTCCTTTGAGGGAATGCACACAGCATTTTGCCTTCACCTCTACCATGCCCTTAACATGCTATGTTTTATATCCTCAATGTTTGTTTACCTTTTTTCTCTACCCAGCAGAGTGCCACGGGGGCTGGGATTGTGTCTTACGGAAACACTTTCTCTTCCCCAGCTGGGAGTAAGGTCCCCTGCATACATCAGGTATTGGCTGCATGTCTCTTGAACTGAATTTTTCTTTTTTAAAGTTAACACAGTTCTTAGTGAATGTTGGAGCTGGAAGGGGACACTGGGGATTAACAATTCCCAGATTTCCTAGGGTTAAAAGAACCCTGTTGTTCTTTGGCAATGTAAATAAGGTTTCCATGAGAAAAATCCTTTCTAAGATACTAACTCTGAAATCACAATTGAATTAAATATTTATTATAGTGACTTCTGGCTAAGATAACTGCCTGAACGGAGGCAGATGACCCAGCTCCCTTATGACTACTTTAGCAAAAACATAATTATTTGCAACAGACTGAATAATGATCAAGAAATGCCATGAGAAAATACAGTGAGTGACTCCTTCCACCCCTGAAATGCACAAAAAGAAGTCAGGCAGAAAGAAAAGAGGCCGACAACTACTCCAGGACTGGTACCGGCAAAGACAGGCGGTTAGGAAACTTCGTGGTGAGGAACTTGGGAGCCTTAGGAACCTGTAGCTACCAGAGCAGCTCAGACAGAGGGCCCAGGCCCAAGGACTCCATGGTCTCAGCTGGTCCTAAGACCCCAGAAAGGGACCTAAAGATACAGCACTTTGTATGCCAAAGATCAGGGGGCGAGGCCAAAACCCAGGAGTCAGGCCCAGAAATGCAGGGGACCTAAGGTGGGACTGCACAAGGCCAACCACCCCACTTCAAAGTCTAGCAGATGCAGAGTGAGGCCTTGACACAAAGACTCAGTTCAGGAAATAAGCCAGAGGTTAAGTACGTCAAACACAACGTCAACTATGATCAAACATGATGATAGTCCTCAAGGTCTCCCAAAAACTCTGCTCCCAATCGGAACAAATGATTCAATAGTAACCACATACAGTGATTCAGTGGAAAGCAATGGATTTTCTACAAGGACTACATGAATACTTAGAAGAAAAGGAAGACATTAAAAAAATTACATAAAAACTCTGGAAGAAAAGGAAGGAGTAACTTAGAAAAGAAAGCGGCAAACATTATCCGAGTTACAGACTCCCTAGAAACCAGAACAGACCAAACATAAATGAATGATTTCATTAGACAGCAAAAAATACTTGAACAGAATCAAAAGATTGAAAAAAAAAGAAAATGTAAAATATTTGGCATCAAAAACAGCTGTCAAAGATTGTTTTAATATGTAATTGGGGGAAAAATAAAATGTTACATATTATTTTTTTAAAAAGAAAACCTAGACACTCTATTTCAAGAAATCATATATGAAAACTGCTCAGATTTATTCAAAGCAAAGAGCAAAGGAAAGACAAGAAAGAAGGAACCCCAAAGGGAGAAGTCCCAGGAACATCAGGCCAAAATCCAAAGCTTCCACATAAAAGAAATAAATACTGCAAATCAACCAGATACAAACATTTACAGATCAAGGAATTATGGTCAGTATCCCATCTTGGAATACGATATTCCAGCGGTTCTCAACCCGGGGGTTGAACGACCCTTTCACAGAGGTCACCTAAGACCAGCAGAAAACACATATTTCCGATGGTCTCAGGAACCGAGACACCGCTCCTTTATCTGTCTCCAGGCAGGTCCGCCCACATGCAGATACGCCCAGATATGCCCACATACAAGTATTAAAGGGTCCCCGCATTAGGAAGGTTGAGAACCACTGGCTTAGAGAGATGCTTATAACCAAGAGTAACTTTCCCTGCAAAGATCAGAATCGGGCTTAGAGGGGAAGAAGGGAGTGGCAGGGACAGACTTTGAATGGAATGGAAGACTTCCAATGCCTTTTGTGATGAAAAGACCAGAGATGAGTTGGGACTTTGAAATGTCAACACAAGAGTCAAGAGAAAGCTAGAAAGGTAAACTTATTTGAGAAATTGGAAGGGGCCGTGTGAGGATGTGTGCTAACATTCTAACAGGGAAGAAGAACCAAGTGTCTTTTCAGAAACTTAATTATCTTTAAAGGGTATTGAGGGAATTAAACAAGAAAAACCTGGGGGGTAGACTTGGTTCTATTTTGAGGGTGAACTTTTCTAAGAACTTTCCATACTTGGGAGGAAAGGAAGAAGAAGGTGACAGAACTCACACTTGGGGTCCATGAGAAGATACAAATGATAATAATAAATGTAACATAACAATAATAATAACTAGAAATTATATTGCTCTTTAAGGTTTGTCGAGTGCTTTAAAAATATTATCTGGGGCACCCAGGTGGCGCAGTAAATAGAGCACCGGCCCTGGAATCAGGAGGATCTGAGTTCAAATCTGACCTCAGACACTTAACACTTACTAGCTGTGTGACCTTGGGCAAGTCACTTAACCCCAATTGCCCTGCTTTCCCCCCTCCAAAAAACAAAACAACAACAACAAAAAACCAAAAATATTATCTCATTTTGATCCTCACAACTACCATGAGAGGCGGGTTCTATTATTATTCTCATTTTACACCGTTGGAAACTGAGGCAGACAGTCTTTAAGTGACTCGCCCAGGGTCACACAGATAGGAACTATCTGAGGTTGGTTTTAAGCACGTTCACTGCAAAGCCTGGTTGCCCCATGTTTGACTATACAAACATGGAGGAAGAGGGTTGGCAGAGTGGGGATGAAATGAAGCTCATTTTTATCCGAAACAAAGGAGGACTGAACACACACACACAAGCACACATACACAGTTTGGTGCAGAAACACACAACTCAACAGGGAAATCATCTGAAACTGGGGGAGGGGGGTAAAAAAGGGAATGAAAACAATACTGGGACGAGGGAGGGGATTGTTGTAAATAAAACAAGGATCTTGATACTGAAAACAGGATTCTAAGGAGGAAAAAATAAAAATAAAGAACTAGAATCTAAGAGGTTGTCCATCGATGGGGAATGGCTACACAAACTGTGGTATATTAATGTAATGGAATATTATTACACCGTAAGAAATGACAAAAGAGATGATGTCCGAGAGTCCTTGAGCAGTATGAACTGTAAGAACTCTGACCGGTCAGGTCTCCAGAAGACCTGTGTATGATGAAGTGCGCTACCCACCTTCTGGCATAGCAATTATGGACACACACAAGGTGTACTAGGAGACACGTTTTTGGATAGGGTCGCGGTTCCAAATCATTTTGCTTAACCATGCTTCTTTGTTAAAAGAGGTTTTCTCAGTTTTTAATCGGGAAGGAAGAGGTTAAGAAGAGGTTTGTTGAGTTGTGCCTGACTCTTTGTGACCCCATTTGTGGTTTTCCTGGCAAAGATACTGGAATGGTTTGCCATTTCCTTCTGCAGTTCATTTTACAGATGAGGCAAACAGGGTGAAGTGACTTGCCCAGAGTCACACAGCTAGTGAATGTCTGAGGCCAGATTTGAACTCAGGAAGATGAGTTTTCCTGACGTCAAGCCTGGTACTCTATGCTACCTAGGAAGAGAAATAAATACATGTCCCAAAAGGAGGGCCATTGAAACTTTTTCTTTTAATGTTGAAAAGGAAATAGAAGGAAGTTGAGAAGGAAGCATAAACAAGAGGGACAGTTTTGAAAGTCATCATTTTCATTGTGATGCATTAATTACATAATATTGTGTACCTTTTAAAAAAGTAAGTGGTATGAAATAGAGTTTCCTAAGTAATCTTATTTTTATCTTCTGCTATGTATGGAAATCTCTTTCATTTTAAAAATGAAAACATTTATTACTTGCAGAACATTTTTTTGGTATGAATATAAGTCTTGCTTCCTTCATTTTTCTTTGAAACCTTTATGCCAGCCAAAGGAAGGAAGAGATTTCCCCAAACTCACATGGCTATTCCCTACCCCTACCTATTTTGGGGCCCTTCTCTGCCTCACCAAGATAGGGACATGCCCCTGAGCTATAAGAGCCTAATCCTGTGGCACATGCACTCCTGGTGGGGAGGTCCTACCCACATGGACAGGCTTTGAGGACAAGTACAGCATTGCTATGTGCATGGGGAGAGAAAACTGGCTTTGCAGTCAGGAGAATCACAGACTTTGCCAGCAGGGGAGGATTTTTTTTTGCTGTAAAAGTAACTCAAGAATTATGGTATAAGTGTCTGGTCTCCATTACAGGAGGGACCCTCACCCCTAAACCAGGGTGAATATTACATCCCAGATTTGGAAGGGATCCTAAGGAGCCAACCTAGTAAAAACTTGTACCTGAAAAAAAAATAACCTCCCAAAAGTATTCAGCAAATGAATATCCAGCCTAGAGTGGAGGATCTTAAAATCACAGACCTAGAACCAGAAGGCACCTCATGGGCAATCCAACCCAAACCCTTCATATTATGGATAAGGAAACTGTAGCTTAGAGGGGGACCTGATTTTCCTAAAGTCACCTAGGTAGTGAGCATCGAAGTGGGGACTGAAACTCACTCTGAGACAAAGAGCAGCCTTCATCCCACAGTACCACACCCCCTCCTTTCAGTGAACCCACAATTCAACTGCCATCCAACGCTTTACTATCTCTTCCAGCCTTGTGGCATCTGAAAATTTTATAAGCATCCAAGCCAAGTCATTGATAAAATGTCCAATGATATCATATGAAACACAGACATCTGGGTCACTTTACCAGTAGACATCAAGTCATTAATGACTGTTCTTTGGGTCCTCCATGTCCCAAGGTTACCTGGACTAGCAATGATCAGCTTCATAAATATGATCTCAGCTACTAGCTAAATTGGTTTGTGAAACATCGATCTGGGCCAAGGGGTTCTCAATCTTTCTTGTGCCCCAGACCCCACTGGCAGTCTGTTGATGTCTATGGATCCATCCTAAGAAAAGTGAAAAATGGGTTTTTAAAATAATATTTTATTTTATTATTTTAAAAACAATATTTTACATTTTGTTTGTTTTTTTTATTTTGACCTCTAAATTCCCTCCCTCCCTCCCCTCCCCTCTCCCTAGGTAGCAGTAGGCAATTTAATACAGGTTATACATGTGCAATAGTGCTTTTAAGTACATATAATAAAATATATGAGTACAAAGAAAATTGATTATATTGAAATACAGTTTTGAAATACATAAGCTTAAGGACCCATTTTATAGAGGAAAAAAAATCCAAGAGAGGGAAAGAAGAGTTTGCCCAACATCACACAGCTAGCAAATGGCAGAACCAGGACTAGGACCCTGATCTCTTGACCTCCTGACTCTGGCCCATCAATAAATCATGCTTCGTTTTGAAAGTATGGATCAGGAAAACAAAACAAAACCTGAGCCCAATGAGAACATTTACTGCAATGGCAACACATGACAGACAGGCTGGCTGGCAGGGGAATCATCTCTAATTAAGTCTGTGCTCTGTCTACATGGAATTAATGTTCTTGGAAGCTGGGAACTGCTCTGTGGAGACAACGCCAGAGATTTGTGGGGAGTGCGTCACTACAAGGCATCAATTTGGTGTTGACAGCAATGACGAAGTTAGGAAGGTGATGGCTAAGAAATTCCCTCTCCCCCACCCTTCCCACAAAACAGAACAAAAAACAGAAGAGAAGACACACTCAGGGAATCAGGGAGAGGCTGAGAAGTACTGGAAGCAGGAGAATGGAGCTAGGGCAGGGAAAGACTGTGAAATCAGCATCCTCCTGGAAGAGGTTTTCAATAATAATGGGCTTGAAGCATTAAAAGCAAAACTCCTGGAGGCCTGTGTGTGACAAGAAAGGAAATTGTTGGAACTGGAGCCAAAGCACTTGGATTCATTTCCTAGCCCTACCACTTTTGGGATGACTTCAGACAAGCCACTTCCTTTCTCTGGGTCTCAGTTTCCTCATCTGTTGGGGGAAAAAAAGAGGTTGTACTAAGTATCTAGGTAGCACTCTATCCATTGTGCCACCTGGCTGCCCACAAATGGTAGATAAGTCTAAAAATGGCCTGTGATCTGGAAATGTAAGTGATGCAACAACCTGTTAGCTGTTTTCCATGACTGCACATGTACAACCTATATCAGTTTGCTTACCATCTCAGGGAGGAGGGAAGGAGGGAGAAAAGGAGAAAATTTGGAACTCAAAACTTTTTTTTAAAAAAAAAGAATGTTAATTGTTTTTACATGTAATTGGGGGAGAAATAAAATATTTTTAAAAACCTATTAGTGGCAAGTGTGTAATCCTATAAGTGATGCACAAATATTGTTATCCAAGAGGGCAGAGGGCAAGCAGGGTAGTGTTAGAGTTGCTGTGTTGATTTGGATTTACACTTTTAAAAAAGCCATATGAAATGATGGATAGTTTCACATATAATCTTCTTTTCATATCCATTGTCTATGGGCATATTTGACCCATATTTGGAGTCAGGAGCACCTGAGTTCAATCCGGCCTCAGACACTTAACACAAAAACTAGCTGTGTGACCTTGGGTAAGTCACTTAACCCCAATTGCCCTCCCCTCTCCCCTCCATAAAGCAAAATAAATAAATATAATAAAATAAAAGAACAAGAAGATAGGACCCTTGGGCTGGCACATCTGGGAAGAGCTGAGGTCTCCTAATGTCAACAGCACTGGGGCTTCTGGCTCATATTTGTTTCTTTCTCCTGCAGGCATGCCTGTGGACAGCGTGAATGCTCCCAAGATGGATGGGCAAACTGAGCTGGAGAGAGCAGATCCTGGGCTGCAGATTCCCATCCTCATCCAAAGACAAGCTCCATCTCAGAAAAGCTTTCGAGAGATAGCAAAGGCCAAACTGAGGAGGAACTGTTCCCTGACCCCAGCCAGGCTGAAGGATGCTATTCTGGGTTTCTTCCCTGTGATAGGCTGGCTTCCTAAGTACCGCTTCAGAGAATACATCATAGGTGACATCATGTCTGGCCTTATCATTGGGGTCATCTTGGTCCCTCAAGCCATTGCCTATTCCCTGCTTGCAGGCCTAAAGCCCATTTACAGCCTCTACACATCCTTCTTTGCCAATATCATATACTTCCTAATGGGCACCTCCCGGCATGTGTCTGTGGGCATCTTCAGCCTGCTTTGCCTTATGGTGGGCCAAGTGGTGGACAGAGAATTACAGCTGGCCGGTTTTGACATGAATGAAGACATCTCCCCAACCAGCAGAAATGGCAGCAACAAGACCTTCCCAGCTTCTGACCTGCCTTTGGGGGGCATGGGTCCAGAATGTGGCAAGGAATGTTATGCCATCAGCATTGCCACGGCCTTGACTTTCTTGGCAGGGGTCTATCAGGTAAGAGTTCCATCCCAACAAAAAGGCTCCCTCCCACTGATTCAAACCCTTTCTAGAGTCGGAACACTTTACTGACTTAACATTCAAGAACCTCAAATCACCTTCAGAGCATGAGAAGGTATTAGAAAAAAGGATGACTATTTCATAGCTATTCTATCATTTGACATTCCCCAAAGCCCCATTTTATACAAGTGGAAACTGATGCTCAGGGAGAAGCAATCACACGCCCAGAGCTCCATAACTATAAGCGGCAGAGCCCGAGAGAAGTAAATAAATGAACACGAAGGTCTGTTTCTCTGCCTCTGACAGTTCACTCCCTTTAGGAACTGATTTCAGGCAAGTCTCTTTGGGCCTCAATTTCTGCATCTGTAAAATGAGAGAATTAGTCTAAATGATCTCAAAGGTCCTTTCCAGTTCTAAAACTATAATCTTGTTTTTAAAAAAAATTAATTCATTTCTTTATTTTTAGTTTTCAACACTCACTTTTATAAGATAGTGAGTTCTACATTTTTCCTCCCTCTCTCCCCTCCCCTCCCCCTCCCTAACACTGCACACAATCTGATACATGTACAATCATATTAAACATAAATTCCACATTAGTCATGTAGGACTGTAATCTTTACCTTGGCTTCAGTTTCCCTCTCTATGGAATGAGGGAAGGAGTTGGACTAGATTGGGAGTTCTTAAGCTTCTCTTTTATGTCAGGTGCTCCCTCTGGCAATGTGGTGAAACCTATGAACCCCTTCTCAGAATTGGGTTTTTAAAAAATAGTATCTATGTATTTTATTGTGTTTTTGTTTATTTTGTTAAATATTTCCAAATTACTTTAAAAAATATTTTCCTTTTTTGTCTTTTTCAGAATCATGTTTTAAAGAAAAGAATCACGTTTGTTGGTTTTTAATCATATTGAAGGAAATGCTAACTGTCATTTGGAAGTTTGTGAAAATAATGATGTAATTTTTTTCTACCCAAGTTCATGGACTCCCTGAAATCTGTCCCCTCACCCTTTAGGGTCCAGGGACCCCAGATTAAGAACCCCTGGATTAGATGGTCTCTGAGGTCCTTTCCTGCTCTGACACCTTGCAAGTCTGCGATTTTATTACATGCTCAGTATCAGGAGGAGAGGATAAGACAGTGTTGAGGCTTTCTTTGGTTAATCTCTGAGATAAGGGAGACATAAAAAGATAACCACAAATATTGGGCAGCATATGACTTCCGGATACCTGCCAGGTACAAGCAGTGAGCTCTGGAGGAGCTCAGACATCAGGGAGGCTTCAAAAAGGAAGGAGGCTTGAAGGGTGGGTGGGATTTTGCAAAGTCAGTGTCAAAAAAACCCCAGCACTCCTAGTAATGACGGCATCAATGATAGCGCCAACAGCAACCACATCAGACTTTCCTCACAAAGGGGATGTTAATCTTTAGAATAATTGTGCAAAGATTACAGTAGCCATTTTACCAAGGAGGAAACCTAGGGCCAGAGAAATGAAGAGACTTGTCCAGTCACAATACTAGTGAATGAGAGAGTCAAGATTCAGACACAGCTCTTCAGTCTCTGTGACCTGAGACTAGAAAACAGCAGGAAGGAGCAAAGGTGTGGAATCAGGAATTAATAAAGAACTATCTGCTCCAGGGGTGGGGAACCTGTGGCCTTCTAGGTCCTCAAGTGCAGCCCTCTGCCTGAATCCAAACCTCACATCTGTTTAGATTCAGTCAAAGGGCTACACTTGAGGACCTAGAGGGTCACATGTGGCCTAGAGGCCTCATGTTCCCCGCCCCTGAATTTCTACTCCATGGACAATAAGCAGACCAGCCTGGCTGTACCACAAGGACAATACTTTTTTAAAATTGATTTTTTTTTGTTGATTTATTTGGCTTTTACATCACCTAGCTCTCCCTGTATTCCACGCCTTTCCTCCTCCTACAGAAAGCCATTCCTTTTGACAAAGAATGTTTTTCTAGAAAAAGAAGGGAAAAAATCATCAAAACTTCTCAATGTAGCAAAAAAAACAAAAAAACAAAACCTGACATTGAATGCAATGCTCCACACCCCATGGGTACAATATTAATAGGGAAAATTATTCTCTTGTTAGTATGACAATGCCCAGAAGGCAGCATTGGGCCCCAGGAGTGTGTTCGTTAAGAGGAAAGCCAAGTTGGTGTCATGAAGAAATTGCATGGCCAGGAAGTCAGGAGACAAGGCATCTGATCCTGACTGTCACTAACTCACTGTGCAACCCTGGACAAAGTAATTTCACAACTCTTAGCTTCAGTTCCCCCCATATAAAAACTGAGGGAACACAACTCCTAATTTCAAGTCCCTCAACTTTTCTACAATGATATATGAAGTTTTTTCTTTCTGCTGTCACATGTGAAGTTTTTCAATTGCATCAACCCAAAATAGACTGTCAGATAAATAGGATCTATGTTGGGGCTGTCATTTGCACCAGTGAAAGGGAAAACCCACATTGACAAAACCATGGATCACTGAAAGTGGGAAGGTACAGCTTAAAACCAATGTCTGGGTTACCTTCCTGATTAAAATGCCTGTAACCCTTAATGGGGACCTTTTAGACATAAACCCTTTCCCCACTCTGGTGTTTTCCACCTCTGCACATGTAATCAATCAACCGCAGATCCATGCTTTCACTGAAAGGAATGCCTCTCTAATGATGAAATCCCAGGAATGGTGAAATGATGCTAAGGGGAAACATTTTTTCAGACACCAACTCACTAAGTGATCTCGGACAAGCCCATTCCTTCTCTGGACCTTAGTCTTCTTAAATATAAAATGGAAGATTTGAACTGTATGGTCCCTGAGGTCCTTTCAAGTTCCACATTCTATATTGATAAGCAGAAATGCCAAAAGCTGGCCAGCAACATCCTGAGTGTGGCCCAAACCATATTAAAATATAATGGGAAATATTTAAAAAAACAAATAAAAATTTAATAAGACATTGAAAACATTACATTTTAAAACTAAGTCAATACATGGTATGTAGGTTGGTGGCTCCAATCTTTTTGCATTTGTGTTGTTCTAGATTTGCTATTTGGTCCTAAAGTTTTCACCTGCCCCTTTTCCCTACCCATCTGACACTCCATATTCTGTTTCTAGGTTCTCATGGGATTTTTTCGGCTTGGTTTTGTTTCCACATACCTCTCACAGCCTCTTCTGGATGGGTTCGCAACAGGGGCTTCCTTAACTATCTTAACCTCCCAAGTCAAATATCTCTTTGGAATAAAGATCCCCCGTCACCAGGGATATGGCATGTTCCTTGCCACATGGGTGAACATGATTCGAAACATCACCCAGGCAAACATCTGTGATGTCATCACCAGCGCCATCTGCATAACGGTGTTGGTGACAGCCAAGGAGCTAACAGACAGGTACAAGAAAAAGATGAAGATTCCTCTCCCCACAGAGCTGGTTGTCATTGTCACTGCCACTCTGGTGTCTCACTTTGGGAATCTCCATGAGCGCTATGGCTCCAGCATCTCAGGGGACATTCCAACTGGATTCATTCCTCCCAAGGCGCCCAACTTTGGGCTAATGCACCATGTAGCTCTAGATGCTGTTCCCATAGCCATCATTGGATTTGCCTTCACAGTCTCGCTGTCAGAGATGTTTGCCAAGAACTATGGCTATACCATCAAGGCCAACCAAGAGATGTTTGCAGTTGGCTTCTGCAACATAATCCCATCTTTCTTCCACTCCTTCACCACCAGTGCAGCCTTGGCTAAAAGCCTGGTCAAGACCTCCACAGGCTGCCAAACCCAAGTGTCCAGTGTGGTCAGCGCCACTGTGGTATTGTTGGTGCTTCTGTTCCTGGCTCCACTGTTCTACTCCTTACAGAAATCTGTCCTGGCCTGCATCATCATTGTCAGCTTGAAGGGGGCTCTATGGAAGTTCAGAGATGTGCCCAGACTGTACCAGGTGAACAAAATAGATGCTTTGATATGGTGCGTTACTATGGCCTCTTGTGCCCTCATCAGCACTGAAATTGGGCTCCTGGTCGGTGTCCTCTTCTCCGTGCTCTGTGTCGTGGGCCGTACACAGCAACCACGTGTGGCCTTGCTCGGCCAAATTGAGAACACCATTTTCTACGAGGACAGCAAACAATATGAAAACCTTCTCCCTGTCCCCAAGATCAAGATATTTCGGTTTGAGGGTCCCCTCTACTATGCAAACAAGGACTTCTTCCTAAAATCCCTCTATAAGATGACAGGCCTAGACCCCACATTAGAAGTGGCAAAGAGGAAAAAGTATGAGAGGAGGAAGCCTGCTATGGATGGGAGGCATGTGGAAAAGGGAGTCCTTAGAGAATTGGGCCAAGCTGATACAGCCTGTCACCTAGTCCCTAAACACAGTGAATTTCACACCATCATCATCGATTGCTCCTCAGTGTTATTCCTAGACACTGCTGGCATTAGCACACTTAAAAATGTACAGAAAGATTACAGGGCCATGAACATTACCATCCTCCTAGCAGGCTGCAACCCGTCTGTGACAGATTCTCTGAAGAGAGGGGGCTTCTTTGATAATGAAGACCCCAGCATGAAGGAATTACTGTTCTACAGTGTGCACGGGGCAGTGCAGTTTGTCCAAGCCAGGGAGCAAATGATAGACTCCACGGTCTAGGGCTCAGACCCCTGATGGTCCCTAAGAACCAGCTGGGGAATGCTCCCACACCAAGCCTTGGGAGCAGGGAGGAGTGAAGGCAGCCTGGAATCCCTGCTTTGGAAGCAAATGCTGTCTAGGGTTCAAATCCCAGCCCTGCTACTCAGAGGTTGGATATCCTTGCATTGGCCCCCTCTGAGCCTCAGCTGACTTTTATGCAAAATGACTGAACTAGGTCATTTCTATAGTCCTTTCTAGCTCTCAATTCTGTGATCCTAGAAACATTATTTTTTGGGGGAAAATATTCTAATCATTACTGAACATCTCCTTTCTATTATCTAAAAGAGAACAACAGCCTGAGGTCTGTCAGCCTGGGACTTTCCCTCCCAGGTTAGAGACACCAAGGAAGAGGAGGCGGAAGGTCTGAGAAACTGTCTGCAGAAAAACACCACACCCAAGTGTGCCTTACAGTTAGTTATACTGTGCATCCGCACATGGCACACTCTGTCCGGGGTGACCCAGCCCTGGGCCCCTGAATACAGTAGGTGCTTAATAAATGCCAGTTGAATGAAGGAATGAATGTATCTTCAGTGTGGGTTGGACTAGAAGGAGTCTCTTCCAATTCAGCAATTTTGTGATTGTATGAACCCCACATTGTAGTTATCTGTGTTTCTATGACATAGTAGTCACTTTATCTTGGGGATGGCAAAGAAGTGTAACGGCCAATGAGCGAGTATTCAAAAACACAAATGCTTCCCCTCCCTCTCTCCCCCACACCCACATATGACACCCTGTACATGCAGCCCCACCCCCCCCACCTCTTCCTGTCACAACACACCCGCCCCTCTCCACACACTTGTGGTTGTCGTTGGCAGTGGGTATAGAGGAAAGAGTGCTGGGCTTTAAGTCAAGAGATCTGGGTTCAGATTCTGCTTCTGGCACTTACTAACTGATTACCTTGGGCAGGCTGCTTTAACTGTCTGGGTATGCATTTGTTAATCTGGATAATAGGGAGAGTGAGGCTCACAAGCCTACCTCACCAGGGCATTGTGGAGGAAGTGCTTTGTAAACCCTAAAACGCCACTGCTATAGCTGTTTTTGTCACTATAATTATTAGAGGCCATAGGCTAAGCACTGGACTACACGGACGGGTCAGACTTCCTTGTTGGCTTCTCAAGAAGGAACCAAGTCAAAGGAATAAAATTCAGGGGAAAGCTACAAGCTTTCCGTTCTCATACCTTCTTGAAACTAGAGAGTCTCTGAACCAATCTCTCCACTTGTATCTATCTGTAGTCAACATTGGAGGGCAAGAGAGGGTGGGCATCTCCTGATGTCTGTTGGCACTAGCCTTCTGGGCTCCACACTTCAACTGCCGGCCTCCCCGACAGTGCTCCCAGCCCCTCCCACCATGATTATGAAGGAGGGGGGAACTGCAGACCCACAATAAGGCGGCACTTGGCAAAATGCTTCCTCAGTATCTCCCTCTGCTTCTAACTCTTTGTCCCATTTGCTATTAAGCCACACACACACACACACACACACACACATACTGTATGTGTTAGAATTGATAACACGTATGGTGGTAAACCTGTCTGAAGCATCCACATTCACTATCACTTTGAATAGAGCCCACATCCTCTATAAGCCTCAGCTTCCAAGGTGAGGAGGTTGGGCACAGTGGGGAACCTGACACCTCGAGGCTACATGTGACCCTCTATGTCCTCAAGTGTCCTCCTTTGACTAAATCCAAACTTCACAGAACAAATCCCTTAGAGCACTGAGCCTGGTGTCAAGAAGACCTGAGTTCAAATATGTCCTCAGACCCTTACTAGCTGTGTGACCTTAGGTTTAAGTTACATCTTGACTGCCTCACAAAAAAAATGAACGTTTATCAGTAGAATCTCGGGCAGACATGATAGGAATGAATGGAGGCATTCCAGGGAGAACATCTCCCTTGGGGATCCCTCAGATCTTGTCAGCTACTGGTCATAAGGTTCTTTCTTAATCTATTTGATTCCCCTCTTTCTGCCCTTCCTCTCGAGTCACACTGACCTCAGTCAACTTTCCTTTTTCTAGATTCCTTATGGAACCAATCCTGGGAACCTTTGCTCTTAGTCCCAGAGCTTTTTTTTTTTCCACTATTTTTGAAACCTTCCCACATCCCCCAGTCTTCTAAACCAACCTGCGTCCCTGATCTTGTTGCTGTTGGTGCCTGGATTCCTGGATTCCTGGGTTCAAGGGGCCAAATACAAGAAACTTGAGTTCATATCCCAGCTATGCCATTAACTAGCTGCATCATCTAGCCTTGCAAGGAAGGAAAGAAGGAAGGAAGGAAGGAAGGAAGGAAGGAAGGAAGGAAGGAAGGAAGGAAGAGAGGGAGGGAGGGAGGGACAGGAGGAGAGAGGAAGGGAAGGAAGTAGGGAGGGAACATTTATAAAATGTCCACTATGTGCCAGGCACTGTGCTAAGTGATTTACAAATCTTGGTGCTATTATCATCCAAACAGATGAGGAAACTGAGGCAGACAGGTTAAAATTCTTGCCCAGGATTACACAGCTAGTAAGAGTCTGAGACCAGATTTGAACTCAGGTCTTCTCGAGCCCAAGCCCAGTGCTCTAGCTACCACATCTAGCTGACCACCGTTGTGGTTGTTCAGTCATTTTTCAGTGGGGTATAACTCTTTGTGACCCTATTTGGGGTTTCCTTAGAGAAGATACTGGAGTCTTTTGCCATTTCCTTCTCCAGCTCATTTTACAGATGAGGAAACTGAGTCAAACAGGGTAAAATGACTTGCCCAAGGTCACGCAGCTAATAAGTGTCTAAGGCTAGATTTGAACTCAGGGAGATGAGTCTTCCAGACTTCAGGACCGGCACTCTATCCACTGTGCCACTCTAGCCACCTAGCTGTCCAGTTGAGTACTAGGACTTGGTTTTTTCCCTTGTTATAATAAAAACAACATTTATATAGTTTTTACTATGTGCCAAACACTGTGCTTAGCATTTTACAATTATATTTTATTATCTTACTTGATTTTCACACCAGCTCTGGGAGGGAGGTGCTCTTATCATTCCCATTTTATAGATGTAAAAGGAAGAACTGAATTACATGACCACTAAGGTTCAGTCCAGCTGGAAGCAGCCATCAGTCTGCTGCCCATGATCCCAAATGACCCACTCCCTTCTCCTGATATGGTCAACACCATCGTAACTGGATGTCCAAGCCTGGTACCACCTGGCCCCTCTTCTCCTTCCTTGGCTCCACGTACTACAGGCCACATGCATATATTTTCCAGGAGGAAAAGACTATGCAGCCTGGAAAACAACTACAGTAAGGTCACGAGAAGTACAGATGAAGGAAAGCAGCTTAGTGCCAGAGAGGACATTACTTAGACTGCCTAAGTTATTCTGTCACATTAGAGCTTCCTTCCATGTAACAGCCAAGGGCTTCTCTAGTCCTGGTATATCCTCATTAGAGAAAGGGAGATAGAGATCAAGACAGAGACAGACAGACAGAGACGGAGGGGGAGAGAGGGGAGCAGGCAATCCCTATGCCAAACTTGGCCAGATTTTTCCAGATTCTTTTCAGCCAGTAAGAAATTTACAGATTACACAGTAGGTTAAGTGGTGTTCTGTCCACTAATATCTCTCTTCCTCCTCAACCAAATGGGACTTACGGAAACAGGCAGATGAAGCTGGGGTCCTCATCCCTCAGCATCCCACTGACAGAGGCTGAGGAGAAGCCTGCCCATCCTATCCCTGTATCACCTTCCACATTTGCATCTCTTCCTTCTATGGCTAGGCTATAGTCGGCACTGACAATCACCATTCTCAGCCCAGACTCAAGCCAGGGCACTTCAGACTGATCTCTCCTGGGAATATGGATTGGCTGGTTTTGGGGCAAAAGGCAGATGTGAAAAATTGAGCCCATTCATTTCAAGGCATCAGGATCCTTTTTCAGGCCCTTCCTCTAAGTCTCTATCCATTAGTCAATAAGCATTTACGTGCTCACTATGTGCAAAGCACTGTGCTAGGAGCTGGGGGACAAATAGAACCAAAACAAAGACACGCCCTGCCCTCAAGGAGCTTACAATCTACGTACCAAAGAATCCTAAAGGATTCTGCTTTTCCTTCTGCATCTCTTCCCCTTCCCACACATTGCTGTCCGAAGAAAGCACAGGCAACTAGGAATCAGGAGACCTGGGTTCTGATCCTGGCTCCATCACTAACTTGAATCTGAAGTCATTTTCCCTCCCTGGGCCTCAATTTCTCCATCTGCCAAATGGAGGCAGCATTAATCCCTGTTCAACCTACCTCAGAGAGAAGACATAAAAACTAGAAAACTGATTCAAAAGAACTTTGGAAAGAGTTTCAAGTATTCTACTCATATGAGGTTGTGATACAGAAGTCAATATTTCTGGGGGCAGTTAGGTGGCACAATGAAAAAAGCACTAGCCCTGGAGTCAGGAGGAGCTGAGTTCAAATACGATCTCAGACACTTGACACACTTACTAGCTGTGTGACCTTGGGCAAGTCACTTAACCCCAATTGCCTTGCCGCCCAAAACAAAACCAAACAAAAAAAGAAGTTAATATCTCTGTTGGATATGGGACAGGGAGATATTCGTCAAATGTTCTCTTACCCCTGAACTCCCTGTGGCTTTGCAAGGGAATACATCAGTGTAATCATAATGATTTAGTATTATAATTCTAGTATACCATATTAATTGTTTATCATTACTGATTAGTACTAATAATTTAGTTTAAGAATCACAATACTATATTAATAATTATTTCTCATTACCTTGATTGTCATATTATCATTTATGTTAACATTCATTTTTTTTTAATTTTGTGTTCCAAATTTTCTCCTTCTCTCCCTCCCTAAGATGGCCAATTACATGTAAAAATAAATTTTGACATTCATTTTTTAAAATTTTGAGTTCCAAATTTCCCCCCCCACACACCTAATAATATCATTTATTTAACAAATAATTGATTTCATTTTATAACAGACTTGCAAGGAAATTCCCTCTACCAGTACGTATCAAAAATTGTTTTGCAACTTACAATCTTAAAAAATTTCTTGGGACATTGTGAAGTTAAAAGACATATTAATAAGTGCCAGTCGTGGGACTTAATGGAAGCATTTCTTAACCCCAAGGGCAGCTCTCTCTCCAGCAGACTACTCTGACTCTCTTCATAGCACTGAGTGGTCACTGGCATCTCCCATTCAAGGACTAGCTAATCCTGAAGCTGCTTAGCTGAAGAGATCAATCAAGATTGGGCCCATTCACAGTGCTGTGTACACAGAACAAGTTTGGTGATTTAATAATGATGGACAAGACAAATTATTATCAAAGCTTAATAACATCATACTATACTGGGTCCAGACCCATGCGTTCATCAGGGCTCTAAGCTTGGAGTCAAAAAGGCTGCCTCAAACACATTATCTGGGAAAAACATGTACCCTTCCTAGACAAAGTGTCCTCATCTATAAAATGATGAGTTGGACTTGATGGCTTCTGAGGTCGCTCTTAGTTCTAAATCTCAGATTCCATCATCTTACGGTCATGCTGAGGATGTGTGGGATGGCAGCTTTCTCCACCAATGCCAATTTGCGATCGGCTCTCTAGTTACTAGGCCATACTTCCTCTCCTGTATGTCATTAATATAATACATTATATTATTATCATATATACTATAATACATATAATACCTAGCAGTAACATTAATGATAATAACTAGTGTTTAGGCAGTGCTTTAGAGCTTATAAAACACTACACACATATTATCACACATGATCCTCAGAACAATCCTGGAAGGTAGGTATTATTACCCTTATTTTACAGATGAGGAAAATGAGGGCAGATAGAAGTTAAGTGACTTATCCAAGGTCATATCACAAATGTCAAAGGCCAAATTTGAACTCAGATCTTCCTGATTCCAAGTTCAGAGCTCTATCCTCACACCTAGCTATCCCAAGTGCTACCTAAGTGATGTGCCCAGGACCATACAGCTAGTAAATGATGATGCTGGATTAGAACTCAGGTCTTCCTGACCCCAAGACCAATACTCTATCCATTGTTCCACCTAGTTGCCTATTAAATACTGGAATATAACAATATAATACTCTATTACCATCAGTCAGTCAATAAACATTTTAAAAACACCTACTGTGTGTCAGGGACTCTGCTGAGCATAATAATCTTCCCCAAGCTAAATTATAGCATGAAATTAACCCTTGGTTCTTAAAGGCAATGCCAGAACAGCATAAGTTCTGGCAAGTCCAGATAAACTGGGAAGATTTTGGGTACAGGCTCAGAGATGGACTATGTGATATTCCCCTGCCTGAGAACCAATTTAGCTCAGGACAGAGACCTCAGCCAGATCTCAGTCACAGCAACTGTCTCTTCTAACACAGAGGGGCTATGATCTGTGTCTGTGTAGAGAGAATCCATGTTAGGGGAATCAGAAATTCCTAGAATAGTCAGTGATGTAATAATAAAGCTGCCATGTGGTGCAAGTGGATAAAGTGCTGGAGTTAGGAAGACCCAAGTTCAAATCTAGCCTAAGATATTTACTAGATGTATGACTTTGAGCAAGTCACTTAAACCTGTTTGCCTCAGTTTCCTCATCTGTAAAATGAGCTGGAGCAGGAAATGGCAAACCACTCTAGTATCTTTGCCAAGAAAACTACAATTGGGATCATGAAGAATAAGATAACAACGAAAACAACTGAATGACAATGAAATGGGGAGAATAAGAGCACTTGCCTCAAAACAGGATTGTTTTGAGAATCCACTGAGATAACATTTGTACAGCTCTTAGCACTTCTTGGCACATGCTACACAAATACATATACACGCTATATCTCACTTTCCCCCCATCATTCGTGACATTTATATGGCACTTTTGTCACATGGACCTACAAAGCAGAAAGTGCGTGTGTGATGATCTCCTTTTTATAGATATGGGAAGTAAAGGCCAGAAAGGAGAAATGATTTGGCCACGGTCATGCAGCCAGGAAATGGTGGAGCTGGACCTAGAACCAGAACCTCTCGGCTCCTAGTCCTGGCTCCCTTCCATCATACCACCTTAGGTGGAAAACATAGCCCTGTGTTTCTCTCATGTAAATTTCACGGCTGCTTGGATAGTTACCCAGAAAATCAACAGGGCTCACCTGGCTGTGACGAGGTCCAGTAACCAGTGCGTCCTGACCTGTTCAATGCCCTGGTGAGGGACAGATGAAATGTAGGCAAGATTGAGCTGCTGGTCTTTGCTGAGATCATACAGGTCTGACTTTTCATGGGGCAGAGGAGGGCTGGAGAAACCAAAAAGATCAAAGAAAAAATGTCACTCCCAAGAAATCTTCATGAGTACCTCATGCTTAATGTATCCCTGGGCAAAGCACACCTCTCAGGTATGTGTTGAGTACCTAGAAATGTGACATAATCAATTCAGCTACTCTAGAGGCCATATATTGTACAACCCCCTAGTCAAAGTGGGAATACTTTCAACAGTATCCTTAACAAATGGATCATTTAGCCTGTGCTTGAACTTTTCTAGCCACAGGGAGATCGCTGCCTAAGGCAGCCGCTACCTCTGTTCTGTTGTTTTGTAAAAAATGAACAAGCGTTTATTGTCTCTCCTTCCTACCTCTCCCTGATCCAACAAATTAAA
>CM053583.1:54426234-54470174 GCA_028627135.1 Pseudochirops cupreus | reverse complement strand
TTTAATTTGTTGGATCAGGGAGAGGTAGGAAGGAGAGACAATAAACGCTTGTTCATTTTTTACAAAACAACAGAACAGAGGTAGCGGCTGCCTTAGGCAGCGATCTCCCTGTGGCTAGAAAAGTTCAAGCACAGGCTAAATGATCCATTTGTTAAGGATACTGTTGAAAGTATTCCCACTTTGACTAGGGGGTTGTACACTATATGGCCTCTAGAGTAGCTGAATTGATTATGTCACATTTCTAGGTACTCAACACATACCTGAGAGGTGTGCTTTGCCCAGGGATACATTAATATTCATTAATATGAATATTCATAGACATTCTGTGACTGGTTCCAGTCATCTAACTGTGATGAAGAAGAGGCTATTTGATGGGCTGCAGAGGAATTTAAGAATGTTTGCCAGCTTCAGCTATGATCTCTGCCTCCTTCTCTTCTAGAGGAATCTCAGTGATTTCTTCACTTGAGGCATCAGATGAGGGGAGTGCCCAGCTTTGACTTTGGGAATTCAAAAGGTCCTTGGCATCATCCCCTCTTTTCCATGTCTGGGTTTTACATTCAGTCCAGCATCGAGCCCTGAGGAGCAAGGAGTGATCTTTGGGACCAGGTCCCAGTCCAGCAGTAGCTGAGAGGCAGGCTTATTTAGCAGTCATATTGCATTTGAACATGAAGTTGGTGAGACCAATACTTATGGAGGAACCGAGCTAAGCCAAGTCTTTTCTTCCCAGAGACAGACAGTACTGGAGTGAGTATTCCCCTAAGGGGGCTGGGAGAAAAGACTGTGACGGTTGTGGCCAAGTCCTCAAAGTAAATATCCTTTTGTAAAAGTTAATGGATGTTAAGTGGTTAAATGGAACTGCAGTGCTTCTTACTACTGGCTCCCTAAGGATGGAGGGAATATAGCTAGTGACGGCTTGAGCTGATGAGAGAAAGACATCTACTAAGCTATAGAGAGGCTTTTTAGTCCCTGTTGGTGTAAGGATGTCACCATTTTACTCACAGTCCTTCATTCAGGAAACAATCCCTGAGCACCTACTGTTTTAGAGACCTGTGTGGGGTCAACAGGACCCTTCCCCCTTAGAAGAGCTGAAGTTTCTCCTATTAAGAACAGGTGAGTATATGGTGCTTTATCTCTAGGAAGTTCAGTTACCGTCAGAGGCTCTCACCTACCAGTTCAGTGACATGGTCTAATATATACATTATGTGTGTGTGTATAATTTATTTTTTTCCCTCAAGCACTATGAGTAACTGCATATCTGAGGATCTATGATTCTTCCGTGATGCTGATGACCAAGCAGTCTGCAGGTCACAAGAGATTCAGCTGAGGAACTAGAAATTTAACTTGGATTCAAGTCAATACAGCAAGCATTAAGTACCTGTGTTCAAAAAACTTCTGGGGAACACGATCTCTGCCTTGAAGTATATGAAGGGCTGTCATGGGAGGGAAAGGTCAGACTTGTGCTTGACCCAAGAGAAAAGACCTAGATCCGAAGCAGAAAGTTTCAGGAGCCAGATTTTGGTTGATTACAAGGGAAAACTTCCCAATATATAGAGCGCCCTAGACGGAAGCGATCGCTTCAGAGGATAGACGATTATTTATCACCAGAGGTATTCAAGAGAAGACTAGGTGGCCACTGGTCATGGCTATAAGTGGAAGGGATTCCCTTCAGGCGTGTTAGGCCAGTCCCCTTCCCATGCTAAGAGTCTCTGTTTAGAGTTCCCCCGATGGGCAGGGGGATAAGCTAAGCCCCAAACTCTGGCCCTCCTTACACTTAGGCTTCCTTTCACTGAATTTTCGTGGCGCCCTCCATCCACTCCTAGATTTCTCTCCCGGAATCTTAACATTGGGATCCCTTGGATCTCATTCCAAAGCACTACTCAGCTGGGGCTCCAATCCCTCAAACAGCCCGCCACCTTTGAAACTAGAGAAAACAATCCAGTGTGCGTAGGGGGGAAACCCTGCGAGTTTCTTTTTGGGGGCGGGGAGGACCCTTCTTTCTCCTCTCCCTGACGATGGTGCTCGAGCTCCAACCTAAAAGAACCAGGACGCGACCCATGAACGAGTGCCTAGCGTCCAAGTCCCCCGGGTGCCGGCGTGCATTAATTACTACGTCCTAGCCAGGGGATCGGCAGAGGCGTCCCAGGCACTGGCCGCGGGGAGGCGGACTCGGCCTACCAGAAGCCGGTGCTCTTCCAGAAAGGCTTCAGCTGCCCCGTGGCTGTGGAGGCGTCCACTGAGAAGAGGCAGGAGGCGAAGGTCCGCGGCAGCAGGGCCAAGAGCAGCAAGAGCCCCTCGGCCCGCGCACTCCGAGCCCCCATCCAGCCGCCTGCCCAGAGCCGCTACAAAGTCGCCAGTCTCCGCTAAAATGTAGCTAGCTCCCGTAGCTGGCAGCCGGCTTCCGGCTCCTCGGGGAAAGGCAGAGGGCCCACCCCTCCTCGCCCAGCCGCGCTCCGCTTCGCTCAGGCCTCCCCAGGAGAGCGCGCGCAGCCCCGGAATTACGGCCCGCCTCCTCCGCGCTCCCGACAGGGAGCCCCACTCCCACTCCCGGGAGAACGGATCCTCCCTAGCGGTTTCCTGCGTCTGCAGCAGCTGCTTCCTGATCCAGCTCTTCCGGGCAGCCTTGAGTCGTATTGGGGGCGGGGCGGGGGGTGTTCCTGAACCCAGCCCACAGGGAAAGAGCTGGAACCCTGCCTGGGAGAAAAGGTTAGAGTCAGTCCAGGGATCGGGGATCAGAATCCTAGAGTCAGGAGCTGTCAGGGGTAGTAGAGGCCACAGAGTCCAACTTCTCATTGCTCAGAGAAGTCATTCAAGGTCATACAGCCAGTAAATGGCAGGACAGGTTCTTGGAATCTAGGTCTTCTGACTCCAGATCCAGACCCAGCTTGTAAATTCCCAGCCAAGTAAATCATAATAATCATAGGACCATAGATCCTGGAAGAGATCTTAGAAAACTCCTTTTGCAGATGAGGAAACTGAGGCTCAGAGAGAAGTGCCTTCCCTTGGTCTTCTGACTCTTAAGTCCAGCATTCTTTTCACCTTCACTTAAAGTTTACAAAGCAACCTGAGCAAACAAAGATTAAATTCTTCCTCCTCTGAGAGATGGGGCAAGTAGAGAGATAAGCTTGACACCGGGGTGGGTGGGGATCTAAGTGTAGATTCTTTCTCCGAACTCTAGGAAAATGAGGAGGGAGGGGTCTTTCTAGCTGAAAGAAAGCAGGGAAGGTTTCTGGGGAGAGTATAGCATCTAGGAGCTGAACCTGGAAGGATGGCTTTGTCAGACTAGGAGAGCAGGAGTGTGCTCCAAGCATTAGGTCAGATTGTACAAAGAGAGAACCAGAGAGGGGTTGGGGAATAGCTAAAGTCCTGAGTAGGCCCTTGAATGTGGTAATTTAATAAAATTTTTGTTTTTTAATAGGAAATTTTTACCCGTTAGGTCAGAGGTGAGGCCATAAATGGCCTAGGTCCTTGGGTTTGGCCTTTTGACTGAGTCCAAGTTTTACAGACCAAATCCTTTTATTAAGCGGATTTGTTCTGTGAAGTTTGAATTCAGTCCAAGGGTTACACTTGAGGACCTGGAGGGCCATGTGTGTCCTTGAGGCTGCAGGTTCCCCACCCCTGCCTTAGATTATATTTCTGTCACTTGGGTTAGAAACTGAAGGTCTCCCTCCACTTCTGGATACACACAAAACTTTATTCAGCCCTATACCGTCATAAGCTGAGCCCTGCACCACAAGCCTCGTTTCTAGACTAGTCTCAGTCATTTTCTGGCTCTTGTCCTTTCTCTGGACCTCACTGTTGGCTTCTGTAAAGGGGGGATAGTAATGCTCCCTCTGCCCTTGTCATAGTGATGGGGTGAGGATCACAGGGGATCATGAGAAATAGTAGGATATCGAGGTCAAAGTTCAGAGGTTTGGAAGTCGCAAGATAAATTTTGGGTCCCAGCTCCCACATTTATTGGCCTTGGGACCGTGGTTAAGTCAGTCAGTCAGTCAAAAAACATTCATTTAGCATGAATTACATGCCAGGCCCAGGGAAAGAAATGCAAGCAAAAAAGAAAGACAGTCCCTGCCCTCAGGGAGCTTACACTCAAATGAGAGACTACGTGGAAAAGGGAGCTGAAAGGGGGAGGGGTGGAGGAGAAGGGAGCCTAGGGAGAATGGGGGGAGACAGAAGAGAAGGGAAGGACTGGCCCCGCCCCCTTCAAAATGGAGGGTTTAGGAATAACTCACCAATGAGAGAAGGGGCTTCTTGGGATGAAAGGATGTTCCAGAGTGAGAAAGCCACAAGGTAGGAGGGAAATTCTGCCATGAGAAGGAAGCTGAGACACTGTTGTAAAGTAGAGTCACAAGCGAGGAATGATAAGTCACAGCATCTTCGAGCCTCCATTCTCTCATTCGTATGACAGCGATGGTAATAGTTATGCAGCTTAGCTCATAAAGATGTCATACAGAAAGCTCCTCGTAAACCCTGAAGGGCTGGCTATAGAAATGGGAATTGTTGTAGTTGTTTGTGGTTATCAATCTCTGACCCATAAAGGCATCTGGTGGTGCAGCTGAGAGAGTGCTAGGCCTAGCATCAGGAAGCTCTGAATTCAAATCTAGCCTCAGACATGTTCTAGCTCTATAAGACTGGACAAATCATTTAACTGCCACTTTTAACATTTAACTGAAGAAATCATTTCTTCAGCTGTAGAAAGGAGAAAATAATAGCGCCTACCTTGCAGGATTGTTGTGAGAATCAAAAGAGATAATATTTGATGTTGTGGGGTTTTTTTTCGCTTTTTTTCTTTTTTGGAGATTAAATGACTTGCCCAAGGTCACACAGCTAGTGTTATGTATCTGAACTCAGGTCCTCCTGACTCCAGGGCTGGTGCTCTATTCACTGAGCTACCTAGCTGCCCTGATAATACTTGTTTTTTAAAAAATAGAATAGTGCCTGACGCTTAGTAGGTCCTATTGACTGTGTGACCCTAAGAAGTGGTCAAGGCAACCCTCTAAGACTATAAGTAGCAGAGAAGGTACAGACCTCTACTGGTAGAGGGAGTTTCCTCTCCAGGGAGTTCCCAGTCACAGTAAAACCACACCTATCCCTAAGTATGAAGCACCTCTACTAAAGTGTTTGCCCCAAAGCTTCCCCAATGGGCAGAAATGGTGCTGGGTTCTTGGAGTCTAAGCCAGTGGGTTGGACTAGACAATCTCTAAGACCCCTTTAGTCTTTGGCTCTCTGATGCCATTGAGGACAAGCTCAGGAATAATGTTTTCAGGACAGTGTAGGCCTTCCTGGTTAGAGGCAGAGATCCTTAGAGGAGCAGCCAACAAGGGACAAAATTACCCAAGTTATATCACTGCAACTTTTAAATACTGGCTACTGAGGCACAGAGGGAGAGCCTGCCACAGTGAAATCCCAGGTCCTCGGAGTGTTAAAATAATGAATGCTGAAGTGTTTTGGAAGCTGTTAAGGACCGTACAGATGTGAGAGAATATCAGGAAGATGATAACTGTAGGGAATGCTCAGTAAATTTCTTTTGGTGTTGAGCACTTGATATATGAGGTGATGGATGAGAAAATGCTTTGAGAAAATATGAAGCCCCTGCATTCACAATTATGAGGTCTAGTTCTTCAGAGAAGAAAGAGAGATGGAGTTGGGAAAAGGTCAGTCATTCCCTTGTTTAGCAGGGCAAGCCTAAACTATTTATCTTGGCATTCAAGGCCATTTACCACCTGGTTCTATTCTGCTACTCCAAATCTTGTGTCCTCTCCTTCTTAACTCAAGCCCCTCCCTTCTAGCTAGCTAACCACTCCTAGGGACACATCAGGTTCATTGACACTTCTGAGTTTTTGAAGAAGACTTCCCCCTGCCTGGAAATATATTTCCTGTCTCCATTCAATTCGTTTAAATTCAAATCATAGCTATTAAGTGCTTACAATGTACAGAGAAGTTTCCTCATCTGTAAAATGAACTGGAGAAGGAAATGGCAAACCGCTCCAGTATCTTTGCCAAGAAAACCCCAAATGGGGTCACGGAAAGTTGGAAATGACTGAAAACCACTCAACAACAGCAACAAAGGGGAAGATCCAAAGATTAAACAATACCTAGAGATTGCTGTCATGGAGCTTACGGTCTAGTAGGGGATGTGACACACACAATTATACTACATGCAATTATATAGCAAATATATGTAAGGAAGTGCAGAAGCCCTATTTGAGGTCATAAGATGAAGGTTGCTCCTAACTGGAGGAACTCAAGAATACCTTGGTGGCAGAGGTGCTATCTGAGCTAGATTTTGAAGGATGCTTAGGATTTTCCAGGTAGAGCTGGAAGGCGTGGGGAGTATCTGGGGGAAGAGAAGAGCATTGTACACAATTACAGTCACATCACGTGATGACCAATTTTGATAGACTTATCTCTTCTTAGCAATACAAGAATTATTTTGGCAGGACCCCAGCATGTGGGTATTTTGGGGTCTCCAGAGCACCCCTAACGCTAACCCTAACCACATCAATACTTCTGGCTGGGGTGGCAATGTCAGGAATAAAATAGCAATACAAGGATCTAAGACAGTGGTTCTCAACCTGTGGGTCACAACCCTTTTGGATCTCAATGGTTTGGATGCTTATCAAAATTTTAGATGACATTGTGAAACTGGAATGACAAGTGGGATGACAGAATCAGGACCAGAGAGAGACAGAGACAAGAACAGAGAATGAGAGAGAGAGAGACAGAGAGAGACAGAGAGAGAATCTCAATCAACTGGAACTGAAGATTAGCTTAAGGTTCTAGGAATGGTTAACTTGGAGAAAAGAAGAGATTTCAGACATCAAGTATCAGAAATGTTCCTGGAAGTCAGATTTAGCCAAATAGAAGGGAAGGGATTTCTTATCAGAGCTTTCTGGCAATGGAAATGGGTGCTGCAGGAGGTGGTGAGACTCCCAGCACTAGAAGTATTCAGCAGAGATTGACTGACCATCTGTCAGGGAAGTGGTAGAGAGGATTCCTGATATGGTGGGAGTTTGGTTTGAGGACCTCTAAAGTACATCATCCCCCCACTGTGCAGCATGGAAGGTCTTGTACGTAGTAAGCACTCTAATAACCTGGTGAATGAGTGATGCTGTTTAACATTTCATTCATTTGTTTTCCCCTGTCTTGTTTTGTTCTGTATTCTGTGCTATGGGCTCTTCCCCACAGTTAGCTCCCCCAGAACTGCTCCTTCTCCGGTCTACCAGACTGGAACTGAGCATGGAAGGATCCTCAATAATATTCTAGGTGAGTTGAATCAAAAGGCCACCAATTAACCATACTCCAAACAGTTTACTGGATCTGTAACTTCACTTAAAGAGATAGCACAGTGGACCTGGATTCAAGTAGTTCTAAGTTCAAATCTCCCCTCAGGCACTAGCTATGTGGTGGTAGGCAAGCCATTTAACCACTGTCTGCCTCAGTTTCTCCATCCAAAAAGCAGGAATGATAATAATAATACCTACCTCCTAGGGTTGTTATGAGTGGGAAAAAAAATCAGAGAATAATTGTGAAGAATGTTATGAACCTTAAAGTACTATATGAATGCTTATCATTATTCTTAGCAAATCGGCTAGTTCATAGTTGGCACCAACAAAAGGAAAAAGATCTAAAATCTTTTCTTGTAAAGTGCTGGGCTGTAGAGCTGTAATTTCTGCAAAATATGCAGCAGAAAATTCAGTTCAATAAACACTTAGAAGCATTTGTTCTGGGCTGCACACCGAGGGGGTGTAAGAGATGAATAGGGCCTGATTTCTGCTCTCAGCAAGCTCCCAATCTAGCAGAAGAGAAGCAACAAGGGCTCTAAGAACTATAATAAAAATGAAATTATGGCAGATACAAAAGAAAGCTGCCCAGCAAGCCCAGAGTGCAGGAAGTAAAATGCATTTCTAGGATCTTAGAGTTGGAATAGATCTTAAAGGTCTAGTCTAACTCTCTTATTTTACTGAGGGGGGAAACTGAGGCTCCGAGAGAGGCTCAGACCTGTATCCCAAGTTACAAAATTAATAGAGGGCAGAGTCAGGAGGGAACCCAGAGCTCTCCTGACTCCAAAAAATCAATACTCTGTGCACTATGCTAAGCTGCCTCTGTTTCTGCCTGGGAATCCTGGATGCCCTAGAAAATGTAGAGGGAATCCAGGTGAACCAACCTCCTTCTCTGGACCCAGGTGAGCAGCAAGTCTCCTGAGATAGAGTAGGAGGAGGAGCACAACACAGGGTTGGGGGAAAGCCCCTGTCCTGGGGACCGAATTCAACTCAATTCTGTGTAGAATTATTTTGGCAGGACCCCGGCATGTGGGTATTTTGGGGTCTCCAGAGCACCCCTAACGCTAACCCTAACCACATCAATACTTCTGGCTGGGGTGGCAATGTCAGGAATAAAATAGTCTTCCTTGGAAAGACCTCAGAGGCTATCTAATTCACCTGGGTCCATTATTTTACAGATAGGGAAACTGAGGCCCAAAGAAGTTAAAGTGACTTGGCTAAGATAACAGGTAGTAAGCCTCAGAAGCAGAATTTGAACCCAGGTCATCTGATTTCAGGTTCAGTATGCTTTCCATTATATCAAACGGAGAAAGATAATGCTGAACTTAAGAATCAGGAAAGTTTTGAGTTCAGATTCTACTTCTGAGGCTCACTAGCTATATGCCAATAGGGAAGTCTTGGAACCTCAGTTTCCTAATCTAGAAACGCCTTATGACAATGCCTATAGTACCTAATTTGCAGGGTTAGTTGTGGGACTCAAATGAGATAATTTACGTGAAGCGCTTTGCAAATTTTAAACTTCTATATAAATGTCAAATATTGTTTATTATTCTTACGCCCTACAGGCAGATAAGAAACAAGTAAACAGATAAATAAATGCAAGATAATAGGAGGAAAGGCTTCCCAGTAATAGGAGGAAAGGCTTCTCAGTAGGAGATGACCCCTGAGCTGAGACTGGAATGCATTTAAAGTATCAGGCGGGATCGCTAGTCCCGGCTCTGCCAGTAACTCGAGAGAATCCTTTCTTCTCTCCGGGCCTCAGTTTCCTCCTTTGTAAAATGACAGTGATGACCTCGGGGAGAGCTAAGGTAGCTCCGACTCCTCTGCGTTTAAAGTTGCCGGCAAGGAATGAGGAGGTGGGAGGGCCGGTTCCACCGTGCGCTCTGTTACCGTCCTCCCTTCCTTGGCTCCCAAGTCCTTCAGCCAGCCCCGAGCGTGCACCTCCTAGCACCTGCGGGGTCCCCAGCGGGGAGGCGACCCCGCCCCGCTCCGCCCCTCCCTGACGGTCCCTCCCCCTGCGCCCGTGTGCCTGGAGCCGGCGCCTCTGGGCATGCTCAGTAGTTCAGTGGCCAAGATCTGGCCGCCAGTCGGAAGCTGTGTGCGTCTCCGGCTGTAGTCTCCGGCCGGGCCCATGCGGACTGCGGAGCTTGGCACCCTCTGTGCGCCCTGGGCGCCCCGCGCCTAAGCCCCGGCAGGCTGCGGGCCGGATGGCGGCGGCGGCGGCCACGGGCGCTCGCTCCTGGTTCGGCGGAGGCGGCGGCGGCGGCGGCGGCGGCGGCGGCGGCGGCAGCGGTAGCGGCAGCAGCAGCTCGGGTTCGGGCTCGGGCTCCGGCTCCCGTCTGGGGAGCCCGGCCTCCAGCCCCCAGCTCGGCGGCGGCGGCAAGGGCCGCCCGCAGCCCGGCCACACGGGCCAGGGGCAGGGCGCCGGGCCGGGGCAGGGACAGGAGCCGGGCCCCAAGCCCTCGGCAACCCCCGCCGCTCCTCCGGGCCACAGCTTCAGGAAGGTGACGCTCACCAAACCCACCTTCTGCCACTACTGCACAGACTTCATCTGGGGACTGGCCGGCTTTCAGTGTGAGGGTGAGTGCGGGGACTCCCAGACCTCCTTCCCAAGTACAGATCCCTGACTGGGACCCCTCAAGCCCCACTGAGCAGTACATTCCATCTATGGACCCTTGAGCGCCTCCTGGGGCAAAGCAGGCAACCTTGAACTCACTCCTAGGGTTTAAAGCCCCTCCAGAGGTATAGCTTGGAAACCTGACCTGGGGTGAGGACCACAGAATTGAAGAGTAGGCCAGGCCAGGTTTGGGAATCTCTGTATGGACATCGGAGGGATGAGTAACTCTCTAATTCAAAGTCCTATGTTTAGCCTAGAAAGAAAAGGGCTTATTGGGTATATTGACCTGCTAGACATCACTTTCCACCAAACCTCTGTCCTCATTCTAATCTCAAGTCTGGAAGGACCTATCCTCTCTTCATAGCATTTTGTATTTCTCAGAAACATTTTTTATACAGTGTAATGAAATATGGTTCTTTCTGCCTTCTAGTAGAAAGAAAGCTTTGGGAGGCAGGGTCTAGATCATTTCTAAGCTTTCTATCTTCCCCAGCAATGAGCAGTCCATGCCCACAGGTGGAATGCGTTGAATTGACATTGTTCCTGTTGGTTGGGGGAGCTGAGGAACAGATAGGAACATTCTGGGAGCTTTGGTTGCGTGCCATCTCCACCTCCCCCCCCTCCAGTGCTGTTTGCTTTTCATGGGCATCCTTTTCTATGCAGAGCCCAGTGCTGGGTGTTGGGGGGGAGACAGAGACAAAGAAGCAGATCAGACCTCTGTCCTTAGGGAGCAGGGGACTCACCATCTGACTGGGGAGACAGTCTCCATACACGTAGTCAGGACTGAGTGAGGGGTTGAGACAATGCTCTAGATGGTTCAGGGAGGGAGAGGTCACTTCAGGACGTGGTCAGGGAGAGCTTCCTGGGGAAACTGGTATTCAGATGAAGCCATGGTTTGGATTCAGATGGGGCCATAGAAGGCATGGTGTGAGCAAAGGTAGCAATGCCCTGGTTATGTGGGGGTAAAACTGGGAGTCCAGGAGCCCTTCCTGTGGAGGTCTCTGTGTACATCTCCATCAGGTCAATGAGGGCACAGTCCACCACCTGAAGACCAAGATGCCACTCTTCACACATAGGCTGGCTGAAGGATCAGTTCAACCCCTCCATTCATTTTGTAAATTGTAAAATGTTAAAGCTGGGGTAGACATAGAAACAGGAACTGGAGCTGTATTACTCTGTAGAGGGTCTCCCAGATAAGAAAACTCTTTCTGTCACTGCATATTGGCATCTTCTCAAGTCAGCAAACATTTATTAATGCCTACTATGTTCTGGGCACTGAGCTAAGGGCTGAGGATACCAAAAAAGGCAAAAGATAGTCCCTTGTCCCAGGAAAATCACAGTCTAATGGGGGTGACAGCATGCAAACAGCCACGTACAAACAAGCTATATACAGGATAAATTGGAAATGATCAACAGAGGGAGGGTACTAGAAATAAACAGCATTGGGAAGGGGTTCTTGTTAGAAGGTGGGTTTAGCTGAAGGAAGCGAGAAGACAGAGATGAGAAGGCAGAGAATTCCAGGCATGGGGGATAGACAGTGAAAATGCTCAAAGTAGGGAGATGAGGAAGAACTGGGAGGCCAGTGCCACAGGACTGCAGAGTATGATGCATCCCTAGGTTAGAGAAAGGAAGGCTTTTAAAGTATAGATTGTCAAGAATTGGGAAGGACCTTGGAGACCATCTAGACCAGACCCCTCATTTTACATTTGGGGAAACAAAGGCACAGAGCAAATTCATAGTAGAACCTGGACCAACTCCTCTGGCTTTTTTGGATTCGTTGTCCCCTCCTTCCCATTCTTTGCCATGCTTATTGACTGTTGTACAGAAAGGGAGCCAACTCTGGGCAGGTAGCAGGCGTTCAATATGCTTATTGGTTTGAGGATTCAGAACTGAAAAGGACCTCATTTTGTCCACCACTCCTCCACTTCACAGGTGAGGAAACTGGGACTCAGAAAGATTAAGTGATTTGCCCTGGGTGGTGCGGGTAGCAAGTGATAGAACCAGGCCCACATCAGTCATCTGCCTGATCTTTCCATGGTGCCTGGTGACCTCTCATTTGATTCTCCATTCTTCTTGGTGGATCATAACTGATTAATGATACTTTATGAGATGGAGCTTAGGGTATAGTGGGAAGAAGTCTCTATTTGGAGCCCAAAGTGCTGAGTTTGAATGTCACTTCTGCCACTTTCGAGTTATGTGGGACCTTGGGCAAATCATTTCACTTCCAGAGATATCTTTAACATCTGTAAAATGGGATTATTAATGCTCACCTTACTGGACTGTTCTCAGGAAAGTGCTTTGTAAACTATAAAATTCAATCTAAGTGAATCATTTTTATTACTACTAATGATAACAGTAATTTAGTTTTGTGGCCATGGAGCCTCAGGGATCCATGGTCTGGGACAAAGGAACCACTGTAGTAATAATACAGGGTGTGCAGTATGGGTCCGGCTAGCTTGTCCTTGAACTTCTAACCTCCAGTCTGGGATGGTGATATCTGGAGGATAGGAATAAAGAAGGAAGGATACTGCAGCAGTTCACATTTTGGAAGTCTTTTAGGTGGGTCCCTTTCAGGCCCCTGAAAAAGGAGGTAGTCCATTTTTACCTCCAATTTACAGATAAAGCCCAGAGAGGGAAAACTTGCCCTCATTACACAGCAACTAAGAGGCAGAGACAGTCCTTGAACCCAGGCCCTCAAACTTTCAATCTTCTTTCTACTATTACTCACTGGTTTTCTTCTTCATGCTACAGAACCTCTTTCCCTGACAACCTTAGTTTCCTCCCCACCTTTTCTGTCCCCCTTAGTAGTAGCTTCTGAAAATGACCACTATTAGCCACATAAGCAAGCCAACAAAAGACCCTGGGGATTAATGGAAAGAACGCCAGAGGCAGAGTTTGTATCCTAGGTCTGACTTCTCCGTCTATGACCTTGGTCATGTCTCTTCTTTCTTAGCTCATTTTCTTCATCCCTTATTGAATGAGAGCCAAGATAGATGATCTTTAAGGGTTCTTCCAGCCCTATATCCTAGGGGATCTGGGAAGGGTAGAAAAGCATTTTTTTTAAAGAAACATATAAGACCCGGTTAGTAGTTCAGCACAGGATAATATTGTGGAAATGGCCCTGGGCTGGGAATTAGGGTGCCTGGGTCCAGATCCCATTGCTCTTACTTCTCAGTTATATGATCATGGGGAATGTACTCTCTCAGAGCTTCTATTTCCTCAGTGGTGTGTCAACTGAGATGTGGCTCCCAACCTGTTTGAGAATGAGGACCTCATTTTTCATCACCAGTCTTCAGACTCTGCCCCCTCCCCATATGACAGTAATTGGGCTATTAGCTATAATGTCTTTGATTAGAAAAAATGTACATGACCAAAAGCTACTTTGAATTCAGGAGTGCTTTTAGGTGACTTGTGTTTTTAGCAATCACAATAACATCTACATGTATATGAAAAACAGCAACACATAAGAGTGAGATGTATTATTTGTTGTCTATATAAAGTATAATTTCTCATTTGTAGATTTGCAGATGTCTTTAAAAAAAAATCTCCAGCCTCAAAGGAGTCCTCAAGTTGGAACCCATTGGACTAGAGATTTGCCAGGTCAATTCGATATTTGTTAAGCGCCTACTATGGAGAAGACACTGTAGATACGTTGATTCCTTGTTCAAGATTTTGGCTGTGTACACAGCAAACATTTGGGAACTTTTTGAACTTGTGGGCCCTGATCCCCAGTGACTGTCATGAAACAGCCACATCCCTCCTGAAGTTCTCTCCTTCCCAGCATCAGGGTTGATAGGAACCCTTAAGTCCTGGCAGATCCTGTGGGTTTAATAGGCTGCCGAAGATGGGATTGTTGTCTACAATAATATAGCTCTGCCATCCCAAGCAAGCCCTGACAGGACTCCTAGGGATCAGGAGTAAGCCTTCACACTGGGAAAATACCTTTTGTACTTAAGTCTTTTGGCTTCTCCCAGGCCGATTTTGAGCTTAAGCTTTGTTCTCTCCTGAGACTCGCAGAGACGATTAGCAGCTATGTGAGCTGAGAAGCTGTAAGGAGGATCTCTGTTCTCAAGGGCCCTCTAGACAGGCAGGTGTCCGATGTTTGGGATTATGTTGGGAGCCAGGCAAGCCGGGGATGGAACTCCTGGAGGGAGAAGCTGTCTAGAAACAGCTCAGAGTTGGGCCCTTCAGGCTGCCCTAGTGGGGATGAGGCCAAGTACAGGCAGGAGGTGGGCTTTGGGCCTAGAAGACAGCTGTCTGTGAATCCTTGAGTATACTCTGCTCCACTCCAGTAAAGGAATCCCGACCTTGTCGGTTTCAGCCATTGTGGCTGAATGTGCCTGCCTTCAGCTCACTGGCAGCCAGAGGGAAATCAGTAATGGAATGAATGCTCTTTGGGAGTGCCTTGTGCTTGGTGCAGGGATACAGAGAGGAGGGAAACCGGGACCCTCCCCCCAGAACAGATTTGTGGTCCAGGAGAGGAAACAGGATATATACACAAAAGGTACTTGAGAGGCTGGTAGAGTGAAGAGAGTGACTTGGAATCTGGACCAGCTTGGAGCAAAATACCAGCTCTGACTCTTACTAGTTATGTGAATATGGGCAAGACACTGAACCTGTTGGCCTCAGTTTCCTGTTCTGTAAAAAAGGGATAATGCTTTGGGTTCCTGCCTCGGAGGGATAAGCACCTTAACATACTAGCAAGGTAGGGGCTGCTGTTATCCTGGAGAAGTATCTATGACCCCAGTAATGTCAAATATAGTGGCTTAGTGGTTTGAGGGTTTGAGGTGGAGATCTGCATGTCAGAAAAGCTTCCTTAATCCTTCTTTAAGTTGCCAGACTGGCACATTTTTAACCTGCCTTCCCTATTACAAATGCAGAGGCTTCCTGAGTGGTTGGATTTAAATCAGGATGGGGAAAGGGGGAGCAGAATAGGTATTCTTTCCATTTTACTGATGAGGAAACTGAAGCCTAGGAGGTGAAGTGACATGCTCACAGTCACACTGTCAGCTAGCTAGTGTTATAGCCAAGACTAGAACCCAGGCCCCCTGCCTATTTAAGCTCATCATATCAGTGGCTATTCCCCCATTCTTATTTATAGGAATCCAGTTCTGTAAACAGCTAACTTCTGTTACTTATGGCAGTCTGGGGAGGGGTTCTTCATCTCTCCCCCCCTTACCAAAGGTCAGTTATATGGTTAACACTCTATATTCTGGGTGCCCAGCCCAGATCTGACAGCTGTGAGGGGTAAAGAGGAGAAGGCACAACTCCTGCCCTTGAGAAGCTGATTGCCTTGTTGGCAAAATGCCCTTGGATACTTGAGAAATTGACTGGTCCCCATCATGGCATAGAGAGCCCACAGCAATCAAAAACTTAACCATCAGGCAGCATTCATAGAACAAGTGAAGTGATTGGGCCACTGTGCAGTGAGTGCCCCAGTCAGAGCCCATCTGGAGTACTGTCTTCAGTGCCGGGCACCACATATGGGGCAGGCTACTGCCATGCCCAGAGATGACAGTTAGAATGGGCAAAGATTGCAATAAATGTGGGGATCAGTTGGAGACCCTGGAGAAGAGAAACAGGAGGGATTGTCACATGGAAGGAGGGATTTCACTTGCTGTGCTTGGCCCCAGAAAGCGGGACTAGGAAAAAGGCATAAAAGAAGGCAGGGAAAAGCAGCATTTTGGCTCAATATGAAGATGAATTTCCTAACAGTGATCACTGTCCAACAGTGAAGTGTCTGGACTGGAAATGATCTTAGAGACCATTGGGTCAGGGGCTCTTCACCTTTCCTGGGTCTTGCCAGCAGTTTGGGGAAGCCTGTGTTCAGAATCATATTTTTAAATGCATAAAATAAAATGCATAGGGTTACTAAGGAAATCAGTTATACTGAAATACAGTTAACCCCCAATGTAATCCAACCTCATCATTGGATAGGGAAATTGAGGTACCTAACTGGAAGTGACTTGACTAAGGTCAGATGTTGAGTTAGTGATGGAATCAGAACTAAAACCCCAGGTTTCGTGACTCCTCATCTGCAGCATTGAAGAGGCAGGCATAGGGAATAAATGGATACACGCGCCCCCCCCCACCCCCTTATGAAATATTGAGAATTGTAACTCTTGTAGCAGTTTGCTTTGGCTTTTGTGATATGTAGCTCTTCAGACAAAGGATTTATAGCCATCCTTTGCCCTGGGCCAAATGTTTGCCAGTCACAGCAATAACAGTCCCTGCCATGTGTACAGAGCTTTACCATTTATAAAACTCTTTTCCATGCGTTATATCATTTGATTGTCACAATAACCCTGTGAAGGAGGCAGGGTAGAACTTGTTCTCCCCATTTTATTGAGGAGAAAACTGAGGCCAGAGATCATAATGATTTAGAGTTAGGGACTTCAAATAAGTTTTCCTGCCCCAGCCCAGAGCTCCTTTCTGTTACAGCGGAACCATATTTTTCCTCATCCGTTTGTTCTTGTTGCTCCTGTTGATGATCAGCATAGATGAAGGGAGATACCTTTACAATCTCCTGAACAGCAGCCACTCCCTGCAGACTGACTTTTCAGGAAGTGAGTCCTGGCTCTGACCAGAGAAGTGGGAAGAAATGTTCTCCATCTCTTCCCTCCTCCTCTTTCTTACCTCTTAGGGAAGCAGGAAAGTCACAGGCAAGAGGTTTATGAGTTAAAAAGGTCACTGAGAGGAGCATTTGTAGGAGTCTCTGCCAGGCTGGGGCAGCGGCTTTGGGAGGGGGCCAAGCCAGGAGCCAGCTCTCTTTGAGGAGCCTGAGCCCACATGATCCTGGGGTTATTTTAGCGCCTACTGTTTTCAGGGTGCTGGGGATAAAAAGACAAAAACCAACAATCCTCACCTTCAGAGAGTTTAGGTCTGTCAGCTTATGGCTTCTTCACTTGGGGGTCCAGAAATTTGTTTTGAGAAAATCTATTGATAACTGTACTTCAGTATAATTGGTTTCCTTCAGTAAATCTGTGTATTTGATTTTATGCATTTAAAACATGATTCTGAGAAGGGTTCCATAAGGGGCACCACACTGCCAAGCACAAAAAGATTGAGAACCCCCAAACTAGGGGAAGAAATATGATGCATGCACATGTAAGTATAATGCAAGGGAAAGTGTGCTGGTTGCGAAGGAGAGGGCGTCCACAAAAGTGTTTAAGGAGACTTCAGGAGAAGGAAGTCATTGTGATCTGTTGGGGGGCAGGATGAGGAAGGCTTAAAATTTATTGATTTGGATGAACCTCCTCCAGGGTGCTGTCATCCCCTGGCCCTAGCCCCTCACTATCCCTGGCATCTTATCCTCTTGGCCACAAAGATCCAGGAAGATTTGGGGAGCTAGCACCCTAAACCAGGACTTGAGGTTCCAAATCTAGTGTGCTTTCCACTCCCCCCATACACATCCATGCCCCTGGAATTCTCCGAAAACATAGAACACAAGATAGGCGCCAACTCAGAGACCGTCAAGGCCCCATGTTCCCATGCCTAGATTGCTTATAATCCTGTGGCCTTACCATGTATACTAAAAAAAGAATTCCCTCCCATATGACATCCTTTGGGAATGACATGGACCAAAAGTGTCTGACCAGTCTCTTCCAAAGGCTTTTCCATTCTAGGAGTGGTGTATGTGTGCCCACATGGCATGGTGAGGGTGGGAGGAAGAGGGGACAAGGGAGAACCTTGGAGAGAGGAATCTGAGCCTTGCCCTACAAAAGCTGCTGCTCTGGGGACAACTCCAACCCCTTCTGCATCCGCATCCTCAGCTTTGGAGGTAGGTGAGGTTCTGGGACTGGCTCTGGGAAACCTGTTCTACCAGTCCAGGATTTGACACCATAGAAAGATTGCTTAGTAACTATGGTTGAAGGAGGGGTTGTAAACTAGCCGAGTGGGAGGATTAATTGCTAGGTTGTCTCTGGAAGTACAAGGAACAAAAATTCAGAGAAGGAAGATGGTTCATTTGTAAAGCTCCAGGCTGGTGACAAAACCAGTCTGCGGAATGTTTATACTTTTAAAAAGTCAGGCAGCTGCCTTGGGGTCAGCCCCGAAGGTAGATGGCCCCCGACTATAAGTGTGAATAAGTCAGACCCAACATAGTTGGGGAGGGCTGTGCCTGCTGACTAATACCAGTGCCCTCATCCCTCACAGCCACGCATCCAGTGCTTTGAAGGTTTCCCAAACCTTTGCCACCATTTATTTCTGTCTGGAGCTTCATACCACTATCCCCTATAAGGCAAGGGAGGGTAGGGACCATTCTTTCCATTTGGCAGATGGGAAAACTGAGGCCCAGGGAAGATTGGCTTTAGGAAAGACCTTGAAGTTTACCCACAAGGTCACACCAACAGTTCTTAGCAGAGCCTGGACCAGAATTTAGATCTAGACTCATAGACCTGGCCTTTTGGGTAGGTGTAGATAAGAGGGCATGGTTGTTCTGGGGAGAATCTGGAAGTGTAGATAAACAGGATACTTCCTTCTTCTTTTTAACTGTCTGCAGAAAGTGTTTGTCCCATCCCAGCAGAAAGTTGGAGATAAAGCTTCCTTGCCCCTCTTATAAAGTCACAGACTCACAAATATGGAGTTGGAAGGGCCTTTTGGAGGTCATCTCATCCAAGGTCATCTTTATAGGTAAAGAAACGGAGGACCAGAACAATTAGAGTAAGGTCACAGATGCCAAATACCAAAGCCAGGCTTTGAACCTAGCTCCTTTGGCCCCAAATCTAGCATACCTTCCACTGTATCTCATTTTTTTGCCTTTGTATCCCTGGAAGTTAGCACAGGGACTGGGGCGTAGTAAATGCTGAATAAATGTTTGTGGAACTGAGTTGTGCCATGGTAGTGACCCAGGACTCTAGAAGGTCGTGCCAACGTAGCAAAAGCCCTGGCATGGCCAGTCAAGTTGGAAGGCTTTGAGTGTGGGCCTGGGATGCGTGTCATGTGTCTGTCCCTCAAGGAGAGGCTCACCACCATTGGCTTGGCCAGCCAGACTGGAGTGAAGAGGAAGAGGAGGAGGAGGAGGAAGAGGAGTACTAGTAGTAGTGGACACCACAGCAACTCATTAAGCCATTAAGTGCTAAAGGGGGTGAGAAGAGAAAGGAGGAGACCCACGTTGTGGAATTTACTTATATGTCGTGTGTTTACTTACATGAAATTAAGCGACATGTCCAACCACTTGTTTTTTTTTGAAAAAGACAAACAGCTACATCAGTTTATTAGTGACTCCAGGATCAACATCCAGCAAACATTATAAAGCTCCTGTTGGTGCAAGGCACTGTCTATTCCCATTATATTTCTTTGTCCAGTCACTCTGTATATTTGTTCCTTTAAACTATTGTTTAAAATCTCTTTTAAGAAATCATTTTTCTTTGCCAGCTTATTACTTCCCCCACATCCCCATGAGTCTTCTTTTGTAATTAAGTATATAAAAGGACAAAAAGGTTAAAAAAAAAGTTCAGTGGAACTAACCAGTAGATCAAATCCTGCAACAGTATGTGCTGTGTTCCACAACAATAATTCCCCACCTTTGCCAACAAGGGAGAGAGGTTCTAGCTCATAACATGTTCCTTAATTTTGAATAATTTCCTACAAATCTTTTCATAATTTAATTCTCCAAACATGCTTTAGTGCCTGCTTTGTGCAAGACCTGTGCCAGGTTCTGGAAATGCAAAGGCAAAAAGGAGGCAGGCAATCTCCTGCTCTCAGGAAGCTTATGCTCTCCTGGGGAGTGGGGAGGGGAAAACCCTCTATATCGGGTAGTTTGAGGAGAGAGGGAGCATTAAAGGGAGGAGGGAGCAAGAGAGGGAGCTGGTAAGGTTTCCTGGAGGAAGTAACATCATTTGAGTCTGAAAGCAAGATAAGATGAGATGGGAAGTGCTGGGGAGGCATGTGGGATGAGTGGGTAAAAACCAGGAGTTAGGAGAAAAGCATGCTGAGCGAACAGCCAGCAGGTCATTTGGGCTGGAATATGGAGTTCATGATCAGGAATAATGTGAAATCAATCTGGCATGGTAGGTGGAAGCCAGATTGGGGAAAGCTTGAAATGTCAGGCCATGGAGCTTGCTTTTCAATCCTAGAGGCAATAGATTTATTTCTTTTTCTCCTCCCTCCCTCCCTCCCTCCTTCCTTCCCTCTTCCTCCTTTCCTCCCTTCCTCCCTCCCTCCCTCCATCCTTCCTTCCCTCCTTCCTTCCTTACTCCCCTCCTTCCTCCTTTCCTTCCTTCCTTCCTTCTTCCCTCCCTCCCTCCTTGCCTCCCTCCCCTTCCTTCCTTCCTTCCTTCCTTCCTTCCTTCCTTTTCTCTCTCTCTTTCTTTCACAGCATAACAAGAAGCAGATGGAGAGAGAATCTCAAAATCAAAAAGACCTGGGTAGAAGTTCTACCTTTGATAAACATACTGGCTGTGTGACCCTGGTCAAATCACTTAACTACTGCCTGCCTCAGTTTCCTCATCTGTAAAATGGAGATAATTATAGTACCTATAACCCATGATTGTTGTGAGAATCAAATGAGATAATATTTGTAAAGTGCTTTTTAAACTTTAAAGCCCTAGATATATATTACTACTACTACTACTACTGCTACTACTACTATTACTTCAACTACTACTACCACTACTATTACTACTACTACTGCTAGTATGACTACTGCAACTACAACTACTAGTACTTGTACTAATACTATGACTACTAGTAGTAGTACTATTGCTACGATGATGATGACTACTAGTAGACTACTACTACTATACTTCTTATCCTCCGTTTCCTCATTTGTAGTAGGAGAACGATAATAGCAGCTACCTTATAGGGTTGGTGTAAAATAATATTTGTTAAAGGTTCTTTGCAAATGTTAGTTGCTGTTGTTACTGTAGTCCATAAAGCTGCTACATCACAATTTGTTCAGCCATCTAGTTTCTCACTATTGCAGATACGCCAAGGAATTCTTATTAATTGTTGGCATCACATAGTATCAATAGGCTTATTGATCTAGAAACCTCAGATAAAGTCCTGTCAAATCCCCTTATTTTACAGATGGGGAAACTGAGGCTCAGAGAAATTAAGTGACCTGTCCAGAGTCACAGAGATAAGGTCAGAGGCTGGATTGGAACCTCCGTTCTCCCAACTTCAGAGTCAGTGTTCTGTCTGTTGAATTTCATTTGCTCTGTAGGTCACAGCCTTTCCTGTAATTTATCGGGTAAATATCGAGGAGATGTCTTTGAGTTTGCTTCTTGCTGACAGTCACATAACTAGTCAAAGTCAACATTTGAACCCAACGCTTTCTGACTTCTAGTTCAACACTAGATTCACGAAGTCACTGCCATTACATTACAAATGCATGCATGCATGCTGTCTTATTAGAAATAATAATCATGCTCAAAATATCTTTGAAAAGGTAGTTTTTTCTCTTTTTGATTAAGACAGTCTTAGGATACACACAATAATGGGATTGTGAGGTTAAAAGGCACAGTTGGACTGTTTGCTTTTTTTAACATGCTGCCAGAGTGTTCTCCAAAAAGGTTCCATTGACTTGAAATTCCACCAGCAACGTCCAAGGGGACCTGTTGCCATAGGTTTCTACCAGTATTAAGTTTTACAGTTTTTGTTTATTTTTTTACATTGTGATGGATTTAAGGTATTAGGATAATGGGATTGAGAGCCAGAAGAGACTTTATTGGATTTTATCCATAATGTATATAGTTCAACACCCCTC
This sequence comes from Pseudochirops cupreus, assembly GCA_028627135.1. Classification (NCBI taxonomy): domain Eukaryota; kingdom Metazoa; phylum Chordata; class Mammalia; order Diprotodontia; family Pseudocheiridae; genus Pseudochirops; species Pseudochirops cupreus. Next base: position 54,448,573 of record CM053583.1, on the reverse strand, counting down.
CCCTCCCCATCCTCCATTCTTACAAACGTGAAAACCCAGTCCCAGGGAAATGGCAAGTGATTTGTTCAAGGTCATTGAGCCATTCAGACTCAGGATTCAAACCTGCGTCTCTAGAATCCAAATCCAGTGCTCTTTCCATAATAGCCCATGATATATCTCAGCAGTGCCGTCAATGTTGTTTTAATGTGCATTTATTTCATTACGAAGGGGGCTGGCCATTTTCCCAAGTGATTGTTCGTAATTTCTGTTTCCTCTTTTGTAAATTGCCTGTTCTTATCCTTTGACCACTTATCCATTGGGACTGGGTGTTTCCCTTGAATAATTTATCGAATTTTATCACTTCCTTATACATATTTCCATCTGCCTTATTTTCCACCAAGGTTTTCCCTTTCAGCTGACATATTTCGTTTTAACTTGGTCATAGTGGGTTGGGTTATTTTTTATTGTTGTTTTTGTTATACAGATTTTTAAAGCGTTATGTAACCAAAGCCATCTACCCTCATTCACTATAATTTCTTCTGTTTGTTCACTGTCCTTGGTTTTTGCATATTTCCCAAATGCTCCTGCTTATTAGCTCAGCCATCCCCAATAGAATAATGAATTGCTCCAAGGGATGCAGATTTTTCTGTTTGAAGGTTTTGATTGAATTTTAGATTCAGTTCTCTAAGGATGACATTCCCATGCACTAATCTGTGTAGCTGGATTGAGTTGGGGGGTGGGCTGACCGTGGGTGTGTGTGTGTGTGTGTGTGTGTGTGTGTGTGTGTGTGTGTGTGTGTGTGTGTGTGTGTGTGTTGGAGGGGGAGATTAGAACAGTGAGTCTTAGCTCAGGCTGGGATCTCTGAACTCCTTTAGATGATATAATCTAGGCCTTACATATTCTAGACTCTAGATATATCCCCTGTTGACTGAATCCAAGTTTTACAGAACAAATTCTTTTATTAAAGGGATTTGTTCTGTGAAGTTTGGATTCAGTCAAAGGGCTGTGCTTGAGGACCTAGAGAGCCACATATGGCCTTGAGGCTGAAGGTTCCTCACCCCTGAGAGGGATTCTTAACCTTTTTTTTTTTTGTATCATGGACCCCTTGGGCAGTCTGGTGAAACTTCAGGTTTTTAGGTAATTAAAGAAAATGCCAAATTTCACTTAGAGGTCAGTGCAATTAAAGGTATAATTTTTTTTCCCTGTCTAAGTTTATGGATTTCCTGAAATCTATCCATGGCCCACACTGGGGTTAAGAATATGGTAAAGAACCATTAGTGTAATGGGAACAGCCTTGGATTTGGGATCAGGATTCTTGGATTGGAACCCTTGCTCTGACACTTATTGGCTTGTATGTCCTTGGCCAAAGAACGTCCCCTGTCTGAACCTCATTTTCTCCATCTGTAAAATGGGGATTGTAATTCCTTCCCTGTCTACCTCATGAGTTATTTTTGCTGTCATCAGTTCAGTGACCTACCCAATGCCAGGAGTTCTTCAGCCTCCCTGATCAGCTTGTATTTGAATGTCCATCATGCTCAGGAGCTCCCCAAAGGCAACCCCCTTTCACTGTTGAACAGCTTCCTTGTTAGAAGAAAAGCAGGCTTTTTGTGAATTCTACTTGCTGATTTTCTTTTCACTCCCCTAAGGTTCTACTCTGCCTCCTTGTTGTGGCCTGGAGGTGACTCAGGGTTCTGCAAGGCTATGCCAGTGGGATGCCAGTTTTGGCAAGTCCTACTAAGCTGGAAAGGCTTCCATATGACTAGCAAAAGACTTTGTTCTCCAAGGACTGGCCTAATGAGGCTCATCCCTAGGTTAACTGTTGGGTAGGTTGATGCATTTTTAGCCCTAGCATCTCTCAAAGACCATTTGCTGAATTGTAGAGAGAGGAGGGAGTAAAAATGAATCCAATTCTTTACTTCAAGCCTTAGTGACATTGAATTCTGTCATTTTTCTCTTTCCCTTTTTTTTTTTAATCAATCTGGTGGGGCTAAAGTGGTACCTTAGAATCTTTTTCCCCATTTAATAGTATTTCATTTTTTCCAATTACATGTAAAGATAGTTCTCAACATTCACTTTTATAAGTTTTGAGTTCCAAATTTTTTTCTCCCTCTCTTCTTCCACAAGATGGCAAGCAGTCTAATATAGATTATGCATGAACAGTCATATTCAGCGTATTTCCACATTAGTCATGTTATGAAAGAAGAATCAGAACAAAAGGGGAAAACCACAAGAAAGGAGAAACAAACAACAAAAAAAGAATAAATCGATTTGCATTCAGACTCCATGGTTCTTTCCCTGGATGTGGATAATAGCATTTTCCGTCATGAGTCTTTTGGAATTGTCTTAGATCATTGTAGTGCTAAGAAGAGCTAAGTCTATAAAAGTTAGTCATTGCACAGTGTTGCTGTATACAGTGTTCTCCTGGTTCTACTCACTTCACTCAGCATCGGTTCATGTAAATCTTCCTAGGTTTTTCAGAATTGTTTTAATTTGAAATTCTACAGTGATTAGAACTTACAGAAGCAAATATCACAAGGTTAGGGACTCTCCAGAACCTTGTGTGAGGCTGCAGCCCTTCTCTGCCATCACCACGCTGGTCACTCCCTTTCCCTTGCTCCTTCTGCTCAGTAGCTTTGGAAACACTGATGGTGGTGGCAAGGAGCCACGCTTCCTTGCCACATGGAAATGGCCACAGTGGCCTGTCTCTGCTTGGGAAGGGACTCATGATGACTTTATCTGATTCCTGGGAACTTGGATTTAGCATGTAGGATCCCATTTCACTGTTCCTGAAACACTGAGAATAGTTGTGTAGCTTTGACCACACCACCATAAATCTGAGTCCCCTGCTGTGGGCTACAGTCAAAAGAACTGTTCCTGGGGTGAAGTTCCAGGCTCAAGTCCTGGCTATGACTATAAGCTCTGTGATCCTGAGTCTCTAGGACTCATTTTCCTCCTTTGTCACATGGGGATTATAATACTTGAACTACCCACCTCATAGCATTGTTATGAGGAAGAAATGCCCTTTGCAAACCTTAAAGCAGAATAGAAATAGGGAATCTTATCTTCCAGTATCTCTGCCTCTGGCCTTCCTGTATCCTTCAGTTTTCATTATTGCATCTTTCTCAAGACATTGTTGAGTCTGAAAAGGTTTCTTGTTTCCACAGTCTGCAACTTTATGTCTCATGAGAAATGCTTGAAACACGTGAAGATACCATGTGCCTGTATTGCTCCAAGCCTGGTCAGGGTGAGTAGAGAGACCCACTTTCCCAAGTTTGTTACCTATAGATGAGTGGGATTAATTTTTTCTTTTTGTGGTGATGATGAAATCTTTGGTCAATCTAATAACTTTTATTTTGCTAAATATATATACGTCTGTATGTGTATGTATATGTATATCTCTGTATATCTTTATTACACCACAAGCGTAAATGCAAGTTGGGTGCTAGGTCATCATGGTGCCTAGAAATTTCATCATGGTACCTTGTATTCACTTCTTATTGAGTTATTATTATTGGATAATTGTATTTAATTATTACTGAAGTCAAATAAAACTTGAATTCCAGGGTCAAAATTTATTAATAGAATTCTAATTGGGCATTGGTGGGTCTGTATTGGTTCTTACTTCTCCCGAGTTTGAGAGTGGGGTAATGGAAGGGGAAGGATCCCATTTAGAGGATCTAGGTGGGGCTTTATGTCTTTTTTTTCCATTTCTCAGTCATGGCTATATCAGAAGAGCTAGAAGAGAATTAAGACCATTATGGGCCCCTTTGGCAGTCTGGCAAAACCCATGCTCCCTTTCCCAGAATCAAGTTTTTAATACATAAAAACATGGGATACAAAACTAATTATATTGAAATATATGGATAATATGACAAAAATTGAAACATATATTTTTTAAAAGTTCACAGATTTCTAGTTAAGAACTCTTGATTAATTTCACAATAAGGAGTGAAAGAAGGAAACTAACTTGACCAAGATCTATTTAGCTATTTAACAGCAAGAGTGGGACTAAAGCTTGTGTCTCCAGAAGGCTTACCTAGAGCACGAGGGATCTCAGAACTGGGATCTAGGGCATCTAGGTCAGTCCTTACCCCAACATTGTACTTTTCTGACAAGTGGTTATCCAGCCTTCTCTTGAAGAACCAGCCCCGCAGTGACAGTGAAAACTCAGCCTCTGGCAGGAACTCACTATATTTATGGACAGCTCCTTTTTTTCAGTGAGTTGTTTTCCCCCAACTTACAACAGAGCCTAAATTAGCTTCTTGGCTACTTGTACCCTTGGCTCCTTGTTCTCTTTGTTCTCTTTCATTGTCTTGCTGACTCAGGGGCAAAGAGAGGCCACCCTCAGTTTTCTGTTGCTGGAGGTCTTTGAGCTGGAGATGGAGGGCCACTTACCCAGGAATGTAGGTTCCTACAGTGAGCAGGGGTCTGGACTAGATGATCTCTGAGGTCCTTTCCAAAGCTCAGATTGTAAGAGTCAATATATTGTCACCCTATCCAGGCTCTCTCCAGCCTATTAACTCCTTCCTGGGACCTTAGACCAATGTTTGTACATAGTAGATGTTTAATAAATTATTGGTAGAATGGTAGTCAATACCATCAAGTCAGGTAGGGAAAATAGAACAAGATCCATTAATGGTGGTTTGCCCTGCTCTCTGAAAACCCTTCCTACAGCCCAGAGCTCCCAAAACAGCTTTCATTTTGTTTTATAATGTTTTTTTATTGCTAATCACTATATGAAAATGTCTCCAAGACTAAAGAATTCACTTAGTTTTTGATTTCCTGATGCTAAAGCTCCTTAATCTTAGCTAGGCTGGCTTCATGCAGAAAACAGTCTGTAAGAGGGAATATCCTGGGAACTTCCTTTTCTCATGCTCCTATCCTTCCCTTCCTTTTTTTTCCTGCTCTCCCTCCTTTCCTTCTCTCTTTCCTTTCCTTCTCTCCCTCCCTTTGTCCTCTCTCTCTCTCTCTCTCTCTCTCTCTCTTCTCCAAGGACATAGTAAACACTTAGTAAATGCTTTTTCATCTATGCATTCATTTATTCCTTTCTCTTTTTCCCTTGTACTCTTCTACTCTTTCTGTCTCTCTCCTATCTCTTGCTTCCTTTCTTTCAGTAAAATAAATGTTTTATTCACGCCCTTTTTACATATCTCTGCCACTCTCCAACATGCCTTCCCTTTAATCAGAACCCTCTTGTGGAACAAAGAATGACAGTTAAGCCAAACATAGGTTGGCTGTGTCTGAGAACAAGAACCTTATTTCTGCCTTATGGTCAGTTTACCAGCCTCCCTCTCAGAGAAAGAAGACACGCTTCATTGTCAGTACTAGTTGGTTATCATTTGGTCAAGAATTCTGAAGTTTTTTAGTTTTATTTTCCTTTTCATTATTGTGGTCATCCTTAAATAGTTCTGGTTCTGATTACTTTGTTCTGTATCAGTTCATGTAAGTCTTCCCAGGTTTCTCTGAATTCTTCATATTTGTTGTTTTTTTACTGCACATATTAGAATACAATATAATGGAGTGTACATTATCATATTGCTGCACATAATGAAATATAATATTCCATTACATTCATGTACTGTTTGTTTAGGCATTCTTCAAGTGATAAGCTACCAGGTTTTTGGGTTGTTGTTTTTTTAACCACAAAAAATGCTGCTATAGAAATTTTAATATACATAGAACTTCTGTCTCTGTTTTTGACTCCCTTGAACTCTCTTAGTTCTCTCCCCCTTCCCCCTGTTTTCTGCATCCCCCATTGGTTTGTGTAGCAGAGAATGTGGGTTTCTTCCCCAGGTACTAACCCCTCTTGCCCCAAAACCTGCCCAGGCCCATGTTACAGCTCCTTATAGAGACAGCTAGATGGTGCGGTGGATAGAACATCGGGCTTTGGAGGCAGGCCTCAAACATTCACTTTCTGTGTGACCCTGGGCTAATCACTTAACTGCTGTTTGCCTCAGTTTCCTCATCTGTAAAATGGAGATAATAATGCAGCCCCTCCCCCCGGGTTATTGAGAATCATTTGTGAAGACCAAATCAGATAATAATTGTAAAGCACTTAACACAATGTCTGCCACATACTAGGTACTATATTAATATTAGCTATTGATGATGACGGTGGTGGTGGTAGTTGTCCTTAGATCCTTGGGGGCCTGGCTGTCCTCAGGACAGTTCAGAAGCTTCTTAATGGCCTCTTAATCCTAGGGTCTTCTTGGGAAATGGTCAATTGGACCCTTTTGAAAACATTTTTCCAATTTTCTTCTCCATCAAAACTTTTGGTCCTGTTCCTAGAAGTAAATTTTCCAAGGCCTCCCTGGGCTAACATAGTTTCCTTGATTCAAATCTAGAAGGGACCTTAGGGATCATCTAGCCCCCAGTACTATTATTTTTACTGAAGCAAAAGTACTTGCACAGGGCCCACAGTGACTTAGTGACACTTAAAGACCCAGGCTGGATGGGAGCCTGGGTCTTTAGACTCCCAAGCCCAGGTTTTTCCCGTTACACTAGGCTGCTGGCTATGGTTCACCACAGGTGGGTGAAAGTTCTATAATGACTTCCTGTTGCCCTCAGTGAGCTTAGATGGGTGGGAACCCTTGGATTGGGCCATGCCAGACACGTGAATGGCCAGAATGTGTTGGCATTAAACGCCCACCAGCAAAATCATGTGCTGCTGACCAGGATCAAAAGGAAAACATTCTTTCTGACTCAATATGGGCAGATCTTAAGCTTCATTAATAGAAGTCTAAGATCCAGAGTGAGGGAGGATCACAGTACCACAGGTGGGGCATGGCTTGTAGTGTTGTGTTTAGTTCTGGATACCATCGTTAGGAATGGCATTAACAAATTGGAGCAAATCCAGAGGAATGTAACCAGCATGGAGAGAAAGGGTCACTGTGTGCAGGTAGGGTAGATACCTCCATTTGATAGATTAAGAAACTGAAGCTTTGAGAAGTTACGTTAATGGCCCGTATTCATTTACTTGTAAATAGAAGGATGAGATCATTTTATATATTGGGTTTTGGGAGCAGGAGAACTATAAAGACAGGTTCTGGAAAGACTAGAACCCAAAACAGGGCCTGATGTCACCCTAATTGAGACCTTAGCCAATAGGCCTGTAACCAAAAGGACTAGGACTATGCTATCAGAGCAGCCACAAAGCTGAGTTCTCGGGCCACATGTGGGATAGCTTCTGACTGGGCCTCCTTCCTAGCTATCTTGGAAGGTAATTTACATGTGTGAGCTTAGTCTGTTCCCTGGGAATCAAGATGTATGCCCTGAAGTCCTTGCCATCCCCACTTCCCAACACCACAGGACGTGGTGGCACACAGCAGTGTGATCCCAGCTACCATGTAGGTTGAGGCTGATGGAGTTCTTGAGTGGGAGTTCTGAACTGCAGAGGGCTATGCTGATCTGGTGTCTGTGCTAAATTTGGCATCCATATGATGAGCCCTCCAGAGTGGGGTCAAGGAGGATAAGAACTGGAATGTGTGTGTAAAAATTCCTGTGTCTCTTAGATTGGGATTGGGCCCATGAGTAGACCATGCAGTTCCATCCTGGACAAAATAAGAGAGACAGAGTGAACGCCATCTATTGCCCTCCATCATCAAAGTCCCTTGTATGGTGGAGGCCCCAGATAGCTTCCTCAGTCTTTTGGCTTGTAAATTTATACTTTTCGCTTTCCTAATCTCTGTAATTCAGGGTCTCTGTTGAGGCAAAGGTACCTTTCTGATACTAATCGTCCTTACCCAGCTAAACCCTATTACTCTCCAGGACTTTTCCTCATCTGCCCTTCCCTGACTTTGTGCCCTATGGAACCTCACTCTATTGTTAAACTTTCTTTTATCCTTGATCTTTTCATTTCCACATTCTTTCCACCTTCTTGCACTTGGAAACACGGATCTCTTAGAAGACACTGCAATCTGACTGCCATTGTCAGGCCTTGTCACTTCTTCTCTTATGTCCCCTAGCACACTGTCCTACCAGTCATTATCAGTATCTTCCTTCTCATCTTCAATCAGCTCTTCTTTGGCCAGAATTACTCACTAACCTTCACTCCTTTAGAGTTTCTTTCCATCCATCTCTTTGATCCTGTCCTGATCCTTGTTGCCATAATCAGCTTTTGTCCATACTACTCACCCTTCTATTTTCAGGAGTTTAATGCTTAGCTCTTTTTGAAATGATAGTGGGTTAAGATGAAGAGTTTGTTTGTTTTTTAAGGAAGGGGAGACTTGGTCATGTTTATAGGCAATAGAGGAAGAGTCGGTAGGGAGGGGAGATATTGGAGATGAGAGGGGCAGAGAGGGGATGACTGAAAGACAAGTTCATTATAAATGGCATGAAGGGCACCAGTGAAAGCGTGGCCTTGGCTGGAGGAAGGGCCACTTGTTCCTTAAAGTCTAAAGAAAATGAAGAGAAGCTGAGTTAGTGAGGCAGAGAAGAGATTCTGAAGAGTGAGGAATTTCACAGTTCAAAAGATAAAGCTGGGACAGTTATGGGGTAAGGGGGGGATGAAAGGTATGACATCCCTGCAGAGAGCTGAGACACAGAGAATATTTATGTTGTGGAAGCTGAAGTCAGGGAGTTTGAAGGAGCATTTTTGTTTGTAATGAAATCAGGGTTTGAGGTAGAGACAAAGATTAAACTAAGTATGAAACTCCTTGAGAAGGAAGAGTGAATGATCTGAACATTGACCCATTATGGCAGTAATGATCAGGGCAGAGTGGTAGAGATAGATTGCTGCTGTTTGTCCTTAATTCTTGAAGAGGACCATGACATCTGGGAGGTGATGCCATGACTTGCAAGTGATTTGGGGTTTAAGTGAGGGAGGACTGTGCAGTCACCAGCATCACTTTCTGCCCTGGAGCCATCTGGATCCAATGGCAAGATATAGATCCAGATGCCTGGAGATGGCCCTGGATGTAGTGGAGACCTTGGCCTTTTCAAGCTAAAGTCTTTAACAGTCTTCCTTTGACTGAGGGAAATCCCATTCAGTGATTCAGGCTTAGTAAGAGGTGAAGCGGAGAATGGCATCTTGAGACAGAGATGATAGGAGGGGAAGACCCTCAGGGTTTCAGGCCAAAACCAAAACAACTGCCATTTATATTCATTCTGAGCCAGTCTCAGCCCAAACTATGACCAAGTAGGGGTTGGCCTGGAACCTGTTGTTGGCCAGAGTGATTTGGGATTGAGCAAAGAAGAAAAAGTTTGGCACTCTGTCCAAAGGACATGTACATTTTAATCTTAGAGATAGATAGACCTCCAAGCAGAGAGGTTTAGAATGACTGGCAGAGGGAAAATCTGAAAGTGGCAGTGGGGAGCAAGGAATATACTCATGACTCTTTTTCTAGGGCCAGTATCTGAGTCACACTCCTTTCTGAAGGAATTTTAGTACCTTGGCTCGCTGTCTTTCTCTCTACCTCTGACCATGCCCAAGTCTCTCCATCCGAAAAACGAAACATTTCACTTAGCCTTGTCGTCCCCTCAATATGTTGCCCTATTTTTCTTCACCCTTTCATAGACAAAATCTTAAAGAATCAATCAACAAATTCAGCACCTAGTGTATGTGAGGCACTGTTCTAAGCTTTGGGATTACAAAGACAAAAGCAAACAGTACCTATCCTCAAAAAGCTTAGATTCTATGGAAGCAATACCATTCACATGTATAGTTCTATATAAAACACTTACAAATTAGATCCAAGATAATCTTCTGGGAGGAAGGTGCTAGCTACTAATGGGAAGGGATAGGGAGCAGGTGGGAGGAAAAGCCTCTTGTAGAGGGTAGATTTTGAACTGAGTCTTTCAGAAGATTCCCAGAAGCCAAGGTGAAGAAGGAGACCATTTCTGGTGTTAAGGAACACCAGTGCAAATGACATGACTTGTGACTTCAAGAATTCAAATTGGGATGAGGGACTTGTAACTTTAAGAATTTGAATTTGGCTGGACCATAGAGTGTGGGAGGTGTAATAAGGCTGGAAAGGGAAGAAAAGATCTTCTATACTCCTTACTTTGGCTTCGTTATTTTCCACTTATTTGTCAGCCCTTTGTAATTTGGCTCCATTCCTACCATTCACCTGAAGCTGCTCTCTCCAAGATCACCAGTGATCCCTTTCTTGGCTAAATCCAATGGTCTTTTCATAGTCTGTATCCTCTTTGAACTCTGTACCTTTTTATACTGTTGACCGTCTACTCCTTGATTATTCTCTTCTCCCTGGCATGCATGCCAGGGTTCTTTCCTTGTTTTCCACCTACCTCCATCCAAAGGAGGGAAACAGTTTCTCCATTGCCTTTGCTGGATCACCATCCATCCCTGTCTCCTAATTGTAGGTGTCCCCCAACGCTCTGACTTGTGTCATCTTCTCTTCTTTATAGTCTTAGTTCATCAGCTCCCATGGATTCAATTATAATCGCAATAAAGATAGCTCATATGTATCTGTGGAGCTCTAGTGTTTCTCTTGAAGTCTAATCCTGCCAAATGGAATGGACTACTTTAAGGCTTTAGTGACCCTTCCGTTCCCTGAAGGGTTCAGGGAGAAGCTGGCTGGCTACTTTTCGGATGTCATAGAGGGGATTCAGATTTAGAGGTCCTGTCCAGCTCTGAATCTTTGATCCCATGATCTTCTCTCCTAAATTCCAATCCCTTACCTCCAGCTGCCTATTGGACTTGCCTACCTAGATGTTCTATCAGTTTCTCAAAATCAGGATTTCTAAAACAACTTACTCTTCTTTTCTCTTATACCTGCCCCTCTATTGAACCTTCCCTTTTTTTTTTTTTTTTTGCTTTTTGGAGGGGCAGTTGGGGTTAAGTGACTTGCCCAAGGTCACATGGCTAAGTTTTGTGTTTAGTGTCTGAGGCCACTTTTGAACTCAGGTCCTCCTGACTCCAGGGCTGGGGCTCTATTCACTGTGCCACTTAGCTACCCTTTTTCCCATTTCTTTTGATGGTGCATGATCATCCTTCCAGTCACTATGGAGAGAGTTCTCTTTATCAAGAGACACTTAGATGGTGCAGTGGATCAGGCATTGAATCTTAGAGTCAGGACCTAAGATACTTTCTGGCATGTGACCCTGGGAAAGACGCTTAATCTCTCTGAGTCTCAGTTTGAGTCCCTAGCTGTAAAATGAGGGAATTGGACTCAGTGACCTCTGCGGTTTTTTCCAACAATAAATCTATGATCTTGCCTCACCCTCAACCCTTGCATCTGCAGTCAGTTGCTAAATCTTGCCTTTTAGTTCCACAACAGCTCCTGATCCTTCCCCCTTTCTCTCCACTTTTACAACCAGCATCCTATTACAGGCCCTTGTGAGTTCTTGCTTGAGTTGCTCAAATGGCCACCTAATGTATCTCCCAACTTTCAGTTTTACCTCCTCTCTGGTCCATCTTCCACACAACTGCCAAAATGATATCTACGATGCATAGGCCTGACTATATCAGTTCCTTGCTCAGAAATCTTTCCTGTTACTGCTAGGATAAAAGGTAAATTCAAATTTAAAGTCTAGAATTTAAAACCCTCCAAAATCAGGCTCCAACCTAACTTTCTAGACACTCTGTGTTACTCACCTTTATGCATTTTATGTTCCAGCCAAACTGGATGAGTAGATGTTCCCTGAACTTGGTTTTCCATCTCCTTCTTCCATGTACTTGCTTAAGCTTGGGGGGAGGGGGGGAGGTGGACAGGGTGCCAGCAATGTCCTCCTTCCTCATCTCCATTTATCTTCCTTCAGGGCTTTGGTTATATCTTTCTTCCTTCCTCCATGAACTTGGTTTTCCAGTTGTTAGCTCTTTCTCCTCAATTACCTTGTTTTTAGTGGTGTTCAGGTTGTCCCTAACCACTAGAACAATGGTTCCCATTTAGTGGTTTGTGAACCCATTGAGGGTCAAGACAGTGGTCCAAAGTCTCAGTTATTTAATGGTCTTTTATACAGCAAACAACTGCCCAGTTATATTACAAATATATTTTTGCTTCAGATAACAGGCATGTGTGTGTTTTTTATATTTATAATTATAGTCATAATGTCAATTTTAATTTAGAGCTTTGGAGGCAAAAGTTGTTGTACACAGTTAATGAATAAATCTGAAAGAATATTGAGTGGTATGTTAAATTACCCTGAAGATTTGCACCCAGTTTTTGTTGTTGTTGTCCCTTGAACAAAACAAATCAGGAACTATTCCTGTAGAACAGAGTCTTTGAAGGCGGGACCTGTTTGGTTTGTGTCCTTTTTATGTGAGTGCCGAGCACATAGTAGGTATGTAAGAAATCTTGGCTGAATTGGATTGTTGACTTTGAGTGACTCATTTAGCCTCTTTATCCTCATCTTTAAAATATAGCTAACAAGAGGGACTCTGTCCCTTTGCCTTTCTGTGCCACGGGTGCCAGGAACAGGTGGGCATGAAAGTACTTTTCAGCGTCTCTGGTGCCATACTGCCAGAATGGGACTCTTTGTTTAAATCCAAGCTGTTCTGGCTGTACCTTTGGATTGGTTATAGCTGTGACACACATTTCCCAGGGTTGTTGTTAGGAGTGCATTTTATAAACCTTAGAACTCTAAGATTATTGTGTTGATTCCGGTATCTTCTACCCTGATGAGAGGCAGTATAGACCAATGGATATCCCACTGGATGTGGAGCCAGGAGAGCCCTGAAATTGAGCAACAGAGATGAGGATACCTGTAGCACCTCCCTTATGGGATTTTTGTAAGGACCAGATAAAAAAAAGTACATTTAAAAAAAACATTTCACAAACTTTAAAATGACAGATAGACATCAATGATTATTATTGCTGTTATTCTTTTTTTTTTTTGCTTTTTTTTGGGGGGAAAGCAGGGAAATTGGGGTTAAGTGACTTGCCCAAGGTCACATGGCTAGTAAGTGTTAAGTCTGAGGCCAGATTTGAACTCAGGACCTTTTGACTCCGGGGCCCCTGCTCTATTCACTGTGTCACCTAGCCACCCTGTTGCTGTTATTCTTAGAACCCTTGGAATAAGAAGTCTTGCTCAAACTTTTGGTCTTGTGACCCCTGTCTAAAGCAAGAAGATGCCACTTACTGATGGATGCTTATGTCCTCTTGGCAGGTTCCAGTGGCTCACTGTTTTGGGCCTCCAGGACACTACAAGAAGAAGTTCTGCATTGTCTGCAGAAAGCCGCTAGATTCCCTTGCATTTCGCTGTGAAGGTAACTTTAAAATGATCCTGTATCTTTAACTGAGCCATTTTTATGATGTGTTAGATTTTTAGGGTGTTCACTTACTCTCATTTCTCTCTCCCTAAAAAAGTTTTTTATTGATGCTTTTTAATGTTTTTATGTTGTTAGTCACCCTTTCCCTCCACAGAGTGGAGGAACATTTTTTGTCACAACGCACAGTGAGGCAAAACAAATCAGCACGTTGGTCATGTTTGAAAATGTATGCCTCTTTCTGTACCTGTGGTTCACCACTTCTGTTAACAGAATGCTTTACCTTTAGTCCTCTGAAGTCATTATTGGTCATTGTGGTTATCAGAGCTCTGATGTTTTCAGAATTATTTTCCATTATATTACTGTGGACATTGTCTTATTTCGATTTATCAGAGTGCAGTGGAAAGTATACTAGTTTGGTAAGGAGAAGACTCTACTTCAGGCCCTGTTTCAATGCTAGATGTTGAACTGCAAGGGTCTCCGACCAATCTGAGAGAAGAGGAAAGGGCTTAGGAATTTTCAGAGATGCTGCTTCTGCTGATGCTGTGACTCAGACAGCCCTGCCTTGCCCTGCCCCTTGTTCTCTCAGCCAAAGACCTCAGGCAGTTTGAAGCACATCCCAGTGTGTCCAACTTTCCCAGGGACCCACACTACACAGACATACGTGGAAAACCATGCAGGAAAGCCAGACACCTGCCAAAGTCATACGGTTATTCTACAGAGGGACTCTCTGGACTTTGCCATTGTATTTTCACTGCTTCCCCCCACTGGCCCTGTGGCTCCCTTTTCCCATGGTTGAGTTTCTCTTGCAAGCTTCATTTTGAGAAGGAGCCCAGATTAGACACCCTTCTTTCTCTGGACTTCACCACCATGCCCTATGATGGGTTAACACCCTCTCACATCATCCCCCCCATTAACTCCCTCTTATATGTTCTATGTTGTCTTCCCCCACCTTCTGTTACCCATAGACAGAGACTTAGTTCTCATAAGAGGACTGCTTCCTCTCCCTGGGCTCAGGTCTTCTGCTTCCATGATTCTACCAGATACCCAAAATGATATAATGATTTGTACTATCTCTGCAAAGATCCTGATAGGTAGGGTGGTGCAGCGAGTAGAGTATTGAACTTGGAGCCAGGAAGGCCCAAATTAAGATCATGCCACTGATGCTTATTAGCTCTGTGATCACGGGCAAGTTACTTGAGCCCATTTCCTCACTTACAAAATGGAAGATACTAATACTTGTAGCATCTCCCTCATTGGGTTCTTGTGAAATTCAAATGAAATTTTCCTAAATATCACATAAATGTCCCTTCTGGCTCAGTCTATGTTCAATCCAAGATCAATATCTTGGAAAAGTCACTTCCTTCCACCAAGCTTCTGTGTCTATACAGCACGGCAGATTGTTGTAAGTCACAGGCGGACCTCTGTCTCCCCAGCTCAGCTGTCAGTGTGCCGGGATGTATGTGCAGAGTAGTATGGGCTGACCTTTGGAATCCTTCCTGACCCCTTGTGGGTCATTAGGAGCTTTAGCCTCCATCATCATTGTCATCATCATCCTGTATGTGTGGAGGCATGCAACTTTATGTGACAAAGTCTTTTTCTGCCAGTTATCTCATAGTGGTTCACACAGCACAATGGGAGGGCCAGCAGGACAGTTATTATTGCATCTCATTTACAGCCAGGGAACCAGATCTTGAGGAAGCAAAATGAGGGGATTATGGTAGCTCTAGATGTTTAAAATCTCTATGAGCTCCCAGTCTGTGACGTCTTGATCTAAAGTGATTGTTATCCAGAGTCACACAGAGGTAAAGGGAGAGTCAGGACACCAATATAGGTCTCTTCCCCATCTAAGTCTGGGTCTCTTTCTTATTGATCGATAATTACAATCACCAACTTTCTCTGGGTGCTTAAGGTGGACCCTTGACCAGAGATCTGAGTCCTAGGCTTAGTAACCCTCCAGTACCATCATCCTTTGCTTCTGGCTACTCCCCCTAAAGCCTTTTCCTAAGTGATGGGTTGGACTAGGAAGCTCATGAGTCCCCCTGCCATAAGCCCCTGAGATGAGTTTGTTCTACCCATCCCTGGTCCTGCTGCCAGCCCCATAACTGGGAGATCATATTGCACCAAACCCAACTAGGCTACAATTTTTCTAACCCTAAAGATGACTCTTTCCATTGATTGGAAATCCTGGAAAAGGATAGGAATTGGAAGCTCATTAGAAGCAGCATGACCTTTTTACCTTCTTAGGCTTATAATGATTTGTTCATACTCAGTATTATTAATTGTTTTGCCTCGGAGATGTCACCCAGGCTCCTCTGGGGTAGGATATTTCGTTACCTCAATCAATGCTACAAGCGTGTAATTAGAAGACCTGGGGGCCATCTACTAGCTGTTTGACAATGGGCACCTCTATAAGCCTCAACTTTATTGTCTCTAAAATGGAGGTAATAATACTTACACTGCCTACCTTACAGGGCTGTTGTGATGGTTTGACATTTCAGTAAATTTAATTTATTTAGTGGCTGCCGTGTATGAGGTTTGGTGTTCAGGACTGGGTAGATACAGAACGTGGATAGTCTACACTGCCTGCTTTCATGAAGCTTCTAGTCTTGTAAGCAGTACCTAGGTCATATATATAACTGTCACACACTGAGCTCTGGCATTTGACCTAAGGAGGGGGCAGGGGATGCCTCATGCCAGTCATAGCTGTCTGCCTACTCGGAGGGCCAAGAATTCATATTCGTTGAATCTCTCCAGCCTTCAACAACTACCGTGACTCAGCATCCAAGCTCTCAGTTCCATTTCCCACAGGGCAGTGATATTCCAAAGCCTGCTCTGACACTTCCAGCTAAAAGTACTTTATGCAGTGGCTAATAACAGCAAACAGTGCTTGTTTCCAGGAAGGGAAGGATCATTTCTAAACTTCAGACCACCTCTGATGGAGAGATACGTAGCTCTTTCCACAGAGATCTTTTTGAATAATATAATAATTCCCATTAGTATAATGCTTTAACGTTACACAGAGCTCTTCTGCTCACAAGAGAGCTTAGGGGAGGGTCAAACAATTATTATTATCCCCATTTTAGAGAAGTGGAAGCTAAGGCTGAGAGAATTGAAATGCCCTGCTCGTGATCCACCGGCTGGTATCTGGTATCTGTCTATGCCCACATTCCAGCCGCCGGCCCCAGACACTCAAGTTCAGTGCTCTGCATTCTAATGACTTCAGTGCCCATGTGAAACAGTAGGTGCACAGGAAACTGGTGGTGTTCACATTTGGCACAGACAAAGTCAGGTATCCTTATGAGCAGCATTAAAAACAGGAGCTAACTGCCCTTTTATGTGTATCAGGTAGAAGTTAAGGTAAGCTTGACTGGGCAAGAGGCAACTAGGTGGTGTAGTAGATGTGGCGCTGGGGCCTGGAGTCAGGAGGACCTGAGTTCAAATCCATACACAGACACTTGCTAGCTGTGTGACCCTGGGCAAGTCACTTCTCCTTCAGCCTTACTTTCTCTGACTCTAAAATAGGGATAATAATAGCCCCTCCCCCCTAAGTTATCATGAGGATCAAATGAGATAATGTCCGCAAAGTGTGTAGGTACTGTGCTATTTAATTGCATATTTCCATCTTTCTTCTTCCCTCCCCTCTGTCCCTAGCTTTAAGCTGCTCTGCACAGAAAATCTCAGAACTGGAAGGACTTCAAAGATCTTTAGTTCAGGGTAGGAGTTCTTGGGCACTTTTGTGTTATGTACTCCTAGCAGTCTGGTGATATCTGGGGACCCCTTCTCAGAATAATGTTCTGAAATGCACAAAATAAAGAACATGCATGGGGTCACAAGGGAAGCCAGTTACAGGGAAAAGCAGCTGTTATTGTTCAGTCGTTTTTCAGTTATATCTGACTCTTTGTGACCCCATTTGGGGTTTTCTTGGCAAAGACACTATAGAGGTTTGCCATTTCCTTCTCTAGCTCATTTTTACAGTTGAGGAAACTAAGACAAACAGGGTTAAGTGACTTGCCCAGGGTCACATTGCAGGTAACTCAGGTTTTCCTGGTGCTCTTATCTATTATGCCACCTAACTGCCCTTACAGTTAGAAATACAGAAATACAATTATCAGCATATTAACCAAGATCACATACCCCAGGCTAAGGACCCTTGGTCTTGTCCAACCAGTAATCCAAGAGGCTTTTCTCCAGATGGTCGCCTGGTCTCTATTTGAATGTCTCCAGCGAGGGGGAGGCTTGCTCTCTCAAGACGGGCTGCTTCCTTCTCCTTTCCTTTCTGTTGTGCCGGCATCTGCCTCTCTGCAGTCTGTTACCATCGCTCCTCCTTGGTCCTGCCCTTTGGGGCCAGCTTCAGACACTTTAGAGGCCTCTCTCCTTTGCTTCACCAGGATTTTAACTCGGTTTTCTTTCACTCTTTTGTGTTATTGATGTATTCCTTCCCTTAAAATGTTGCATTTTTCTTTTCAGGAAAAAAAACCTGCTGAAATTCTTTACCCTAACAAATGAGACAGGTACACACACACATACAAGCACACCCCTAAAATGAGAGAGTGATTTGAATTATGTCTGCAAAGATCCGGATAGGTAGGGTGGTGCAGTAAGTAGAGTACAGGACTTGGAGCCAGAAAGGCCCAAATTAAAATCAAGCCACTGATGCTTATTAGCTCTGTGATCACGGGCAAGTTACTTAACCACTCTGAGCCCCTGTCCTCACTTGTAAAATGGAAGATAATACTTGGAGTATCTCCTTCATTGGGTTCTTAGGAAGTTCAAATGAGATTTTCTTAAATATCACATGAAAGCCCCTTCTAGCTCTCAGTCCATGCATGAGACTTCTTATGAGTCTTCTTTTTAGCATTCAGGTTCTGCCAGTAATTAACTGTGTGACCCTTTCTCTCATCCTGAGCCTCAGGGATGCCTTTTGTAAAATGAAGGATGATCTCTGTGGTCCCTTTCACCTTTGACCCCTTCAAATCTAAGATTAAAGTTATTTGTGGGAACTTCAACAGCAGTGTTTACTCATTTAATCAACCATCCTTTATGAGACTCCAGGAGTGTGCCAAGTCCTGGGTTAGTATGCTGGATGAGATGAGATAAGGCATGAACCCTGTCCTCCTGGAGCAGTCAATACTTCATTAAGACACAAACCCAGATAACTGTGATACATGAAGTTATGATGTATATTGTAGAGAGGGGCAGCTGGAGCTGTCCACGTTTTGAGGGTACCAGTGTCTTGGCTGGATTGGATAGTAGGATTTGCTATATTTGCTATCTTCTTAGGGACCCAGTAGGGCAGGCTTATCCTGTGGCAAAGGAGATCTCACAGGGACCTTTGATGATATTCTCCCTTATTTAATATGTAGGGAATGTGATTTTTCTAGAAACAGACCATGAGCATATAGACCCCAGTGCCAAGTGGAGCAAGGGCCTTGAATTGTTGTTATAAAGAAAGTGATTCTCAAAGGAGTCTCTATGGATGCCAACTCATTGCCCCAATTAGAAGTCTGCCTCTAAGTGCTGGATTGATGAACACACTTGGTTCTAAAAATTTTCTGTGATCCCAGATTTGAAGAATCAGTGCATCTTAGGATGGTATAAGCGTCTCTTTTCCAGAGGCTTTTGTGTTTCCAAGGGCTTTGCCATGAGCCATGTATTCCATTCTGTTTAAGACTGGGAACGTTCATGGAGGTTTTAGAGTAATGGTGCCCAAATTGCTGGACCAGTCTGACCTCGGGAATTTATTTCTTGGCATCCTGGGTCCAGTTTCCACAAGGTAGTTTTCAAGCCTTTTCCTGTGGGTTTCTTCCACCCATCTGCAAATCACCTCTCCATCTGCCCTAGTTTTCCCATTGAACAAGACTTCTCTTTAGTGCTTGTCGGTATTTAAAGGGCATCGCTAATGGGATATAGCAACATTTCCCCCTTCATTAGCGTAGGGACTCACAATACTTGAATGTTCAAATGAATTTCTATTGCTTCCATGCTAAAGTTGCCTATTTGTGATAGTAAAATATACTGTAAACAATCTTGTTTCCATTAAGTATGCCCAGTGGGGGCCTTTGGCCTTTGGGAACAGTCTGGTCAATGCAGGAGATTCTGGCATACATTTAGTCTTTAACTGTCTTACTTTTTTCTATGAAATCAGGAAAGACTTATGCCATCTCCAGATCAATTTTCCTGAGGCTGATAGTAGTTCGTTCTCTCTGTCTCTGTCTCTGTCTCTGTCTCTCTTTCTCTTTCTCTCTCTGTCTCTGTCTCTCTCTCTCTCTCTCTCTCTCTCTCTCTCTTATTTGGTATTTTATTTTTCCCCAGTTACATGTAAAAAAAAATTTTAACATTTGTTTGTAAAACTTTGAGTTCCAAATTCTCTCCCTCCCTCCTTCCCCATACCCGTCATTGAGAAGGCAAGCAATTTGATATAGTTTACACATGTGTAGTCATGCAGAACATATCCATAAGAGTCATATTGTGAAAGAAAACATAGATTCCCCCCCCCAAAAAAAACCCTGTCAAGAAAAATAAAGAAAAAGTATGCTTCAATCTGTATTCAGATACTATCAGTTCTGTCTGTGGGGATAGATACCATTTTTCATCATAAGTCCTCAGAGTTGTCTTGAATCATTGTATTGCCCAGAATAGTTGAGTCATTCACAGCTGATCATCTTACAATATTGCTGTTACTTTGTACACAGTAAATTTTGCTTTGCATCAGTCCATGTAAGTCTTTCCAGGTTTTTCTAAGAGCATCCTGCTCATCATTTCTTATAGTAGAATAGTATTCCATCATCATCACGTACCACAACTTGTTCAACCATTCCCTGACTAATGGGCATCTTTGCAACTTCTAATTCTTTACCCCCAGAAAAGAGCTGCTGTAAATATTTTTGCACATATAGGTCCTTTTTCTTTTTGTTTTTTTTTATCTCATTTGGAATACAGACCTAGTAGTGATATTGCTAGGTCAAAGGATATGCATAGTTTTATAGCCTTTTGGGCATAGTTCCAAATTGCTCTACAGAATGGTTGAATCAGTTCACAACTTGGTGGTAGTTTTAGTCTTATACTCTGATGATTCTTATTGTTGTTGTTTGTTCTTCATTTTCAAAGAGGACCTATGTGATATCATGGGGTGTTGACTTGCTTGTGAATTGGATTTAAGTGAGGCAATTGTCATCAACCTTGCTCTGTCTTCCTGAATCATTGAAGTCCAGTGGCAAGACAAAAGTCAGGATGACTGATGATGGGCCAGGATGCAGTGGATATCCTTGTCATCTTCAGTGTCTGACTGAGCTCTAAGCACTCCACAGTGTCTGCTTCAGCCACCTTCATGGCCATTGGAACAAATTGTTCTTATCTCCCCATTCTGCCAGGGCGAAGTCCTCCTTCTGACTCACTAATGGGTTTGATGCCTGTTGGTCACTCTTTACCTCTGGTTTAGTTTGTCTGTTGAAGTGGTTTACCAGAATGTGGCTGCTGGGTATGCTGTACTTTCTTGGTGCCAAAGGTGAGAGTTGGGTGATCAGTTGGACGCCAAAGGTGGATGAGCAGCTCTGGAAAGGACTTAATAGCCTTCACACCAAAGATGCTAGTCATCCCTTAACACCCCACATACCCCACTCTAATTGTTAATTTATTAATCAGATACTTAAATAGGTATGTGATCTCATTGATAGCAGGTATTTCCTATGGTAATACAGATCGTGACTCATCCACAGTTGTCCTTTTCATGTGATTCTTATATGTCCCCTCTCATAAGTTTACCATGAGGGTGCCACCTATCGTTTTGGGAGTCTTTCTTGACCTATCCATAGACCACCAGGACAGTAACTGAGGATACCAGCTATTATATTATATTATATTATATTATATTATATCACATCATATCATATATTATAATCAGCTGGTTTACCCTAGTGCAAGATGACCAACCTCTCTTCTTTTTTTTATCATTATTTCTTTGCTGACATCCTTTACAGAGCTTTACCTTCATAAATTCTTGTTTTTAGTGGGATTCGGTAGGAGAAAGTAAAATGCCACCCCAGAGAAGCCTAGTCAAGGGCTGTTTGGGAGCACTTTTACCTCTGTAAGGAGAAATAACATTCTCATTAATGAGTTGGATGGATACCTATCAAATTTGCCATGACTCAAGTTTGGGACGGAATAGGATTGTAGGATCATGGATTTGGAACTAAAAGAAACTTTAGAAACCATCCAGTCCAGCTCCTCTGTTCTACAGATGAAGCCCACAGAGATTAAGTGATTTGTTCAGGATCACACAGCTAGTAAGTAGCTGAGATCTTTTTGAACTCAGATCTTTTTCTTTTCTTTTTAACATTTTTATTTAACATTTTGAGTTCCAAATTCTAACCCTACCTTCTTCCCTCCTCCCCCTCTTCCTTCCCTCAGATAACAGGTTATATATATACAATTATGTATAACATTTCCATATTAGTCATTTTGTATAAGAAAACTTGAATAAAAGAAAGAAAAGAAAGTAAAAAATAGATGTTTCAGGCTATATTCAAATAATATCAGTTCTTTCTCTGGAGGTGGATAGTATGCTTCATCATTAGTCCTTTGGGATTGTCTTAGATCGTTGCATTGCTGAGAATAGCCAAGTCATTCACAGTTCTTCATAAAATATTGTTGTTACTGTGTACAGTGTTCTCCTGGTTCTGTTTACTTCACTATGCATCAGTTCATGTGAGTCTTTCCAGGTTTTTCAGAAATCATCTTGCTTGTCATTTCTTATAGCTTAATAATATTTCACTACAATCATATGCCACAACTTGTTTAGCCACTTCCCAATTGATGGACCTCCCTTTGATTTCCAATTTTTAGCCACTCAGGTC
This sequence comes from Pseudochirops cupreus, assembly GCA_028627135.1. Lineage (NCBI taxonomy): Eukaryota > Metazoa > Chordata > Mammalia > Diprotodontia > Pseudocheiridae > Pseudochirops > Pseudochirops cupreus. The sequence continues at coordinate 54,426,574 of CM053583.1, read as the reverse complement.
TTTTTAATTCCAGTTCTAATTAATGCTCCATCTACTACTCCATATTGTCTCAATATGCTAGCATTTAGTTGGGATGGTAATGTGAAAAGAGGGTTCCTTAGATAGATTTCAAGGAGTCCATGAATTTGGATGGGAAAAAACATGGCAACATTTTAAAAATTAAATTTATTTATTTTATTAAAATTTTGAGTTGCCTTACCACACAGAAGAGTAGGGGGATGGGGGATGAGAGGTGGGGAGATGGAGGGGAGGGCAGGGAGGGGGGGAGGGATGATGAATATTCACATTTCTGTAGAGGGGGAGGGACAGGGTGGAGAGTGGATGGGGGGGGCAGGATAGG
>CM053583.1:54391823-54425734 GCA_028627135.1 Pseudochirops cupreus | reverse complement strand
GGCTTAGTCACAGAGTCATTGAATCTGAGGAATGGAAGAGACATTGGGGACCCAGTTCCCTATTTTGTAGTTGGAGAAACTGAGGCCCAGAGAGGGAGAGGTGACTAGTTCCAGAACCCAGGTGTCCTGACTTTCATTTTAATGGTTTTTGATCTATATCAAGTTCTTTCCAACCATTTTGAGGACAGGGACCTTTTTTTAACATTAGAATTTTGTGGGTTCTCCCTACCACCACCACATAGTACTATTTGCTATTCCATTTTTTTCCTATTGGTTGAGAAGATACAGTGTGACAAAATGACAAATAACTCCATAGTTCTAGGGGGAGGAGGTGGTGGTCTGCAGATTTGAATTGTATAGGCCTTGTACATGCTTCTATATGTGAATGTTGTCTCTCTTATTAGAGAGGAAGGTCCTTGAGGGTAGAGCTTATTTCACCTTTGTCCTTGTACCTCCAGCACTTAGGAGAGCTCCTGGCACATAGGCATGTAACAAATGCTTGTTGATTGATGGATATACTTTTCCACAAACATCATGTTCTACTGCCTGGCTCAGGGATCAAGCATTTGGGGGGATACAGAGGTAGCTGTGCATTGGAACTCTCAGGGCCAACAAGATGTATGTGCTTTTAGTGCCATCCTTGGTCAGTGAAGAGGAATGTGTAAGAGAAGTGTGAATGATTGGGGGAGGGTGTTTAGGAGGTGGCACCCGAGCTGGGTCCTGAAGAAGTAGTAAGATTTGAAGCAGGGATGGACATTCAGGTTGACAGGATGGACTGAAGTATAGAGGCAGGAATGAGCCAGGTGCTCTGGGAGTGCAAAAGGATGGAAGACTGTGGCCATCTGAATGAAATATTCTTTTTCTCCCATTAGTTTGTGAGCTGTATGTGCATGCCGACTGCGTCCCCTTTGCCTGCAGTGACTGCCGCCAGTGTCATCAGGATGGGCACCAGGACCACGTAAGTGTCTGCCTGGACCTTCCCAATGCCCTGACAAACCTCATAATATTCAAGTGTGTGAGACTGCCAGGAAATGTTCTTCCCAAATGAAAAACAGGGCAGCTTTGTGGAGTTCAGCTGATTTTGGAAGATCACTCCTTGGTACCTTCTCTGTGCTTGGCTTTGCTGTTGAGGAGGCAGGAGGAAGAAGAGGCTTGAGCCCTGCCCTCAGGGAGCTCCTAGTCATGGGTTTAAAAAGCAGAAACCTCACAAATTATATATCTAGCTCTATTCCCTCCCCTGAGCTTCAGTGCTTCACCACCTCTTAACTATATATTAGGCATTTCAAACTGGATGTCTTAGAGACATCTTAAACTCAGCATGTCCAAAATTGAATTTGTTATCTTTCCACCTAGTGCGGACTCCCCTCTTTCTGTCAAAGGCACATCAACCATCTGGTCCTCCCAGGTTCATAACTTTGACATCATCCATTGGATTATAAGCTCCTTGAGGGCAAGGATTGTCTTTTGCCTCTTTTTTTGTATCCCTAGGGCTTAGTGCAGGCCATAGTAGGCACTTACTTAGTTGAGTTGAGAATTTAAAATCTTCTATGATTTGGCTTCTTAATTTTTCTTAATCATGATTCCTTTCTGTCAACACTGTCTCTCATCTTTGTTTTCAGGACACATACCATCATCACTGGAGAGAGGGGAATCTTTCATCAAATGCCCGCTGCGAGGTGTGTAAGAAGACCTGTGGGTCCTCGGAGGTGCTGTCAGGCATGCGGTGTGAATGGTGTGGCATTTTGGTAGGTTCCTACTAGTCCCAGGAAATCATAAGAACAACTCTTACTGCTTTAAGATTGCTTACAACAGGCTTGAGTTGACTAAAGTCATTTTTGGCAGTCATAAACATTTATTAAGTGCTTGTTCTGTGCCAGGCACTGTGGTAAGTGCTAGGGATAAAAAAAAAAAGGCAGAAGACAGCCCCTGCCCTCAAGGAGCGCACACCCTATTGGGGGAGTGTAATATTAATGGGATATAAGATCTTCACCTGCCCATTAATAGTATGTCTCATGTGGAGCCCATTAAGGGAAGCTTGCTGAGGAGGGGCTTGCTTGAAGGGAGACTTTCACACCTTTTGCTAGGCACTGAGTCACCAGGGTTGTGATGCCTTCTGCCCCTGAGAAGTATATATAATACTCTGAGTTGGTATTTTGCTTTGTGGGCTTGCTTATGAAAAGGATCTTGTGATTGCCTGGTCGAGATTCTGAGTAGCCGTATGTTCAGAGCTTCCTTACTGCTCAGATGTAAGGGCCCTCATGATCCAGGGATGTATGTAAAGTGTATAGTTGACTCAGGCAGTCAGAGCCTTGTCTGTTGGTCTTTATTTCTCTGCTTGTATTTTCTCTGAAGTTCAGGGTGCTGCCTTTTACCTGAAAAAGTGAATGTAATTAAAAAAGATTTTTGACCCCTTGAACAGCTCTCTTTCTTCATAAAGCGGATCTAAGAACCTGTGCTAGCAGCCATGCTGGGGATGCCAGTGTGGTTGCCTCTACAGGGAGGCAACAGATAAAAGGATGCGTCATGTTGTGGAAAGGATACTGGAATCCGAAGACCTGAATTTGAATCCCAGCTCTGCTGCTTATGTCCGAGGGACCCCAGGCAGTTCATTTAAACTCTTAGGCCTCAGTTTCCTGAGTAAAGTAATAGAATTGGACTAGACCAGGGCTTCTTAACCTGGAGTATTTGAACTTTTTAAAAAATATATTTAAAAAATATATTGATAGCTGTATTTCAATGTATTTGGTTTCTTTTGTAATCCTTTGTGTTTTGTTTTATGCACTTAAAAACATGATTCCCAGAAGGGGTCCATAAGCTTTACCACATTGCCAGAGGTCTTTATTATCTAGTCCAACTCTGAAATCTTATGGCATTTGTGAATTAACACAGTAGAACCTAGGAAGAAATTAATCAAGACAGAATGTTCTTCCATGTAGTGGGATCATCTTGCCTCTGCTGTCTATCTTCTGTTAGTGAACAGCTGAGTTCTTTGTCCCTTATCTCACATAGTTAATATGTTCAACTTAATTCTAAGTAGCTTTGGGCACATCAGGAGTATTGGGACCTTGGTTTCTGTATCTTTGTAAGATAAAATCCCACCCCCTTTGCTTGGCAGTGAAGGTCCTCTCCATTCTTTCACTGTCTACCTGTCCAGGTGGTTTCACAGGACTTCCCTGCATTCATTCAGTGCTCCAGCCAAGCAGGACTTTCTTTCCCCTGAACATGTTTGGTGCTGTTTTTCCATGCCTTTGTTTGTGACTAGAATGTCCTCCTTGGACATCTATGGCTGTTGAATGTCTATGCATTCTGTAAAGCTTCCTGCTCATTAAAGCCTTCCTTGAATTCCCCCTTTACCCCCAGCCATGACAATGTTCTCCCTTAAACTTCACAAACCATTTGGTTTGCCCTTTTCTAATGTCCTTTTCATGGAATAACATTTGTTATAGTGGATCTGGATTTGTGTTTCACCCCCGCTTAGACTGTGGACACCACGAGAACAATGACCTCATCTTACCCCAGTGCCCCACAGAACTCTGCACACAGTAAGCACTTAATAAATGCTTATTGAATTGAACCTTGACCACTTCTCATCCCAGTATTGCCATCAGATAGAAAGCCAGCCAGAGTGGGATGGCTTAGGAAGGAGTTTCTGGTCAAATTCACAGAATTCTCTTGAGAAAGATGTGATTGACTGATTGCTGAATTCTTTGGTGTAATAGGTTCAGATGCTACCATGTTAGACTGAGGTCTGAGTTCTTTGGTGGCTGGTTTGGTCCTGAATTAAGGAAAAATCAGCTTCAAATGAGATCATATTTATTGTCAAATAATATTTGTGAAGCACATAGCACAGAACCTGGAATGCAATAGGGGCTTAATAAACTTTCCCTTTTCCTTTCTTCAGTTGTAGCTTGTACTCTAGCACTGGGAAGAGACCTGTCACCTGTCTTCCTCTATACCTTCCCTAAGTTTCCCCGGTGCATTGAACTTGCCTTAGTCCCTGGACTGCATGCAGTAGACCTCATGCCATAGGTGCAGTCTCTTCCCTTCTCTGAGGGCCCCTAAGCTCCTAGTACGGTGATCATGAAAAGTTGATCATCAGGATCCCAAGGCCCTACAGGTCTCTGCTGTGCTTTGAGTCACCTGAGAAAGACCGAGGTTATCTTTCATTTCATCACCATGTGAAGTTTATTTGCTCTTATAAGGTATCAGCAAATTTCCCCGTTTGTACTTGTCAGCTTTTCAGTTGTTTTAGAGTTCTGAGAAGTCCCTTGATCTGTCAGCTTCGGGAAGTAGAGGACAGTTTTCAGATGTGTGTTAGAAATATGGCTGTCCTCAGACCTGCGGCATAGTTCATCCCTGCCCTGACTTACCAGTGTTCTCTGCACCAAAAGCTTCAGGCTGCTGGCAGCTCAGAGCACATGGTTTTGTGTTAACTTGCCCAAGTACACACACAGGCACTTGGTTACAAACCCAGGAAAGAGTGATCCGGGAATTGTACAATGCCCAGAACTACATTGTACCTCCACAAAAATTCTCATGTAGCTGATTATCTTTTTTAAATTATTTTTTCCAAATATCAAGAATATTGTTTTTTTTGTTCCCCACTTCCCCCCTACAGTGCAAAAAGAAAAAGAAAACCCTTTTGAAAAAATAAGCATAGTCAAGCTAAACAAATTCCCACATTGGCCATGTCCAGAATTGTGTGTCTTTTTCTGCATATTTGGTTCACCCCTCTCTGAGTAGCCTCCTTCTCATCACTGGTCATCTGGAATTAGAGCTGATTATTGTATTGATCAGAATTCATAAGTCTTTTAAAACTGTTCACTTTTTGTAAGGTTGATATTTTGATATAAATTGTTCTCCTGATTCTACTTCCTTCACTCTACATCAGTTCACATAAATCTCTCTAGGTTTCTCTGAAACACTCTTTCTCACAGCACAATAGTACTGCCTTACATTCATACACCATAACTTATTCAGTTATTTACCTGATGAGCACCCCCTTGGTTTTAAATTCTTTGCTACCCCAAAAAGAGCTGCTATAAATAATTTTGTACATATTAGTCTTTTTCTTTAAAGCATAGATCTAGTAGGGATATCAGTGCATTAAAAAAATGTATCTCCAGCTTAATAATTTTGGAGGCATAGCTCCAAATTGGTTTCCGGGGTGACTGGAGCAATTAATTCATACCCCTACCAACAATACATCATAGTGCCTGTTTTCCCACAGCCCCTCCCTCATTTGTCTTTTTCCTTTTGTTGTCAACTTTGCTGATTTACTGGGCAGGAGATGGAACCTACTAATTCCTCTAATTTGTATTTCTCCAATTATTGTGGATTTGGAGAATTTTTCCATATGAGAACTACCTGTTTTTATGTATTGACCACTATCAGTTGGTGAATGACTCTTTTTCTTATAAATCTGGTCACTTCGTTATGTATCTTGGAAATGAAACCATTATAAATCTAGATAATTATGGGATGTCATCATTCCCTGACCAAAGAGTTGTGAAATAAAAGTAAAAGTGACTAGACTAACTCCAGGTCTGAGAGTTCCAAATTCTCTCAGCTGCTGTCTGCTGTAAGTCTCTACTGCCTTAGGGAAGAAAAGAGAGAGACTGGCATTCACTTCTGCTGTGTTGTCTACCTTTTCTCCTCACCTGCCTCTGGGGCTGAGCCTTAGCCACCCTGGCTTCCAAGGTTAGATCTGGGTTTGTGCTATGCAAATCAGCTGGGTCTGACTCTTCCTTGGAATCATTGATATTCACTGTTTTCTGTGACTTAAGACTGAGAACCTAGAGGCCATTTTGAGGCTAAATAGATCCTCTGGAGAAGACTAGGAGAGCATTAGGCAGGGAGTCAGAAAGCCCCGAGTCCAAATCTGGCATCAAATACTTACTAGCTCTGTGTCCCTGGGCAAGGCACCTGAACCCTGTTTGCCTCAGTTTCCTCCTCTGTAAGATGGAAATAAGAAAGGCCCTTACTTGTCAGGGTATCAGATGAGACAACATTGGTGAAGCTCTACGGATGGTGCCTGGCACATAGTAGGTGCTGTGTGAATGTGTATTCCTTTCTCCCTTCCCTCTTTTGTGACTTTAGCTTTCCTTCCAAAAGGAAATTTCAGGTAGGAAGCAGCAGGAATCTGGAATGGCCTTCTCTCTTGGATAGAGGCCATTCTTGGAGGAATGCATAGTGAAAGGAGTTGTTGTTCAGTCATTCAGTCATGTTTGATGCATGACCTTTGGTCCACGGGGTTTTCTTGGCAAAGATACTGGAATGGTTTGCTATTTCCTTCTCCAGTGTGTGCCCATTTTGTAGATGGGGAACTGAGACAAAAGGGGTAAGTGACTTAGTTGCCTAGGGTCACACAGCTAATAAGTGTCTGAGGCTAGATTTGAACTCAAAACTCAGATCTTCCTGACTCCAGGACCTGTTCTGTATTCACTGCACCAACTAGCTGCAGGGGCTTTAGAGGAGGGATTAGAAAACAAAAAAAAAAGAGATTGAAGGGATTGGGACTGAGAGGGCCTCCAGATACCTGTGTCTTCTGTGGGGGGTAGGTGATTTTGTTCTGCTGAGTGAATTCAGTGTGATGTATGAACTTTGTTGAACAAACTCAGCACACATTTATTAAGCACCTATAGTATACAAAGCCCTATGCTTGGTGCTGGGGGAGAGACAATTTAAATATGGTCTCTCCATTAATGTAGCTTACATTTTAGTAAGAAGATAAGACAAGTCCACCATACCTATAGCAGAGGAGAGGTACCATATGCTGCAGTGAAAAGATGACCTCTCCTGGAATCGGGAGTCTTGGATTCATGTTCTCCTTTGGCCACTTACTAGTTGAAATACACCACCCTCGATCTCAGTACCGTTTTCTGCGATAGAAGCATGATAATACTTACATTATGTACCATATGGGATTATTGAGAGAATATGCGTTGTAAGCCACAAAGTGTTATAGAAGGGGGAGCTCTGATTATTTTCCCTTTCTGGGTCTCTTCTTCCTTACCTGTAAAATGAGGAAATTGGACTCAAAGTTCATTTAAGTCCCTTTCGACTCTGACCCTGTGATTCTGGGAAACTGAGGCACAAAAAGATGGAGAAGCTTGGTGGTGGCCACACAACTGCTGAGTATAGAGCCTCAACTGAAACCCAAGTCATTTGGCTCAAGCCCAGGGCACATTCTCTATACCCTGTACCACCTTTCTTCTTTTTTTCTTTTGAGGCAGTCAAGGTTAAATGACTTGCCCAGGGTCACAGAGGTAAGTAAGTATCTGAGGGCAGATTCCTGACTCCAGGGCTGGTGTACCACCTAGCTGCCCCCTGCACCATCTCTTAAGGGCAAGAGATTTTTTTTGAGAGGGGAGGGCAAGACAGTTGGGGTGAAGTGACTTGCCTAAGATCACACAGCTAGTTAAGTGTCAAGTGTATGAGGCCGAATTTGAACTCAAGGCCTCCTGACTCCAGGACCAGTGCTTTATTCACTGCACCACCTGCTTGCCTCCTAGATAAGAGATTTTAATGTTGATCTAGAACAGTGGTTCTCAACCTTCCTAATGCCTTTAATATTCTTATGTGGGTGTGTCTGCATGTGGGGGGACCCGCCTGGAGATGGATAGAGGAGGGTGTCTCGGTTCCTAAGACCATCAGAGATATGTGTTTTCCCATGGTCTTAGGCGACCCCTGTGACCCCTGTGAAAGGGTCGTTCGACCCCCAAAGGGGTCGCGCCCCACAGGTTGAGAACCTCTGGACTAGAGCGTTTATTAGTAATGACAATAACGACAGTAATAGACATTTCTTCAGTCCTTTAAGGTTCGTAAGCCCTTTATATAGATGATCTCTTCCTTCCCCCAACAACCCTCTAAAGTAGATATAATTATTATTCCCATTTTATTATTTTTTCTGGTTTATTTTTTGCTTAATAATATTTTATCTTTTCTAATTCCATGTAACAATAATTTCATTTTTGTAAGACTTTGGAGTTCCAAGTTTTTCTCCATCCTTCCCCCCCCTTCCCCAAGCCGCAAGGTAGCCTGCAATCTGATATAGGCCACACATGTACAATCATGTTAAACATATTTCCCCATTAGTCATGTTGTGAAAGAAGAGTCAGAACAAAAGAGAAAAACCACGAGAAAGAAAAAACAACAAGAAGTGAGAATGGTCTGCTTTGATCTGCGTTCAGACGCCACAGTTCTTTCCCTGGAGGTGGATAGCGTTTTCCATCGCGAGTCTTTTGGAATTATCTTGGATCATTGCATTGCTGAGAGGAGATAAGTCTGTCATAACTGATCATCGTATTGTCCCCATTTTAGAGATCACAAAACTGAAACTTGGGGAGATTAAATAATTTGTCTAAGGTCATGCAGCAATTAAGTGTCAGAGGGAGAACTCAAAACCCAGGTTGTTCTGACTACAAGTCCAATAGTGCTGTGTCCACTCCACCATCCTGACAGAAAGCCTATTAGAAATAATCTAGTCCAAGCTGCCCATTTTACAGAGGAGGAGGCTGAGGCCCAGTGAGATTGTATCCTCATCAAGATCACCCATATAGGAAACACTGGAGGTGGGATTTGAATCCAGGTCCCACACCTATAAATCTTTTTTTTCTTGCTCTCCATACTGTTCTATTTCCCAGCTCCTTCCCCTTTCCTGTTTCTTCTTGATAGGAGATTTTCCCATTCAGTGTTTCTCCCAGTGTTCAGGGTGGAGTCTTTGTAGTAACTTTGTTTGTTGTTGTGGTTTGATTTGGTTCTAGGCTCATACTGCCTGCTATGCTGTCGTGACCCCCGAGTGCACATTTGGCCGTTTGAAGAACATGATTCTTCCCCCTAACTGTGTGCGTTTGTCCTCTCGAAATTTCAGCAAAATGCACTGTTTTCGGATATCCGAGAGCGTCCATACAGAGCCAGGTATGGGGGTAGGGTGAGCAGTACAATCTTTTTTTTTTTTAATAAATAAATAGTAACTCACAGAATCATGGAAGAAACCCCAGAGATCATCTAGTCTAGCCCCAAACCTAACAGTGAGTCATGTCCGAGTTAGCAAATGTCCAGAATCGTCATTAGCCAGTCTGTAAGTAAATACTTCACGTAGGAAGTCGGAGTGCCGTCCTGACCCAGCAGGCTCCTGCTGAGCAATGTTCTTGGTGATGAGATGAGGACCCACATTTCATTGCTTATTTATGGAATTTACCAGGATCACATGATTTCAAGAGGAAAGAGAGAGAGTGTGTGTGTGTGTGTGAGTGTGTGTGTGTGTGCGTGTGTGTATGCGCGTGTGTGCATGCGTGTGTGTGCGCACGCGCATGTGTGTGCGTGTGTGTGAGCGTGTGTGTGCATGTGCGTGTGTGTATGAGCATGTGTGCGTGTGTGTGCACGCGCATGTGTGAGTGTGTGTGTGTGTGTGTGTGAGTGTGTGTGTGTGTGTGTGTGTTTTAATATTTTAATATTTATTGCTCGGTTGGTACTTGGCATTCAGTTGTTTTTTCAGTTGTGTCCAACTCTTGGTGACCCTATTTGGGGTTTTCTTGATACTGGAGTGGTTTGCCATTTCCTTCTCCAGCTTGTTTTACAGATGAGGAAACTTGCAGATGAGGCAAACAAGGTTAAGTGACTTGCCCAGGCTCATACAGCTATTCAGTGTCTAAGGCCAGATTTGAACTCGGAAAGATGAGTCTTCCTGACTCTTGACCAGCATAGTATCCACTGCGCCACTGAGTTGCCCTTAATATTTTGATAAATTGGGGCAGCTAGGTGGCGCAGTGAATAGAGCATTCGCTCTGGAGTCAGGAGGACTTGAGTTCAAATCCCACTTAGACACATAACACTTACTACTGTGTAACCTTGGGCAAGTCACTTAACCCCAATTGCCCTGCCTTCCCTCCTGCCAAAAATACACACACACACACACACACACACACACATATTCATTTATTTATTTTGACAAGTATATTTCAATATAATTCTTTCCTCTGTAATCTTAGGTGTTTTATTTTATACATTTAAAAACATGGTTCTGAGAAGGGGCCCATAGGCTTCATCAGACCTGCCAAAGGGTCTGTGACATCAAAAATGGGAAGAACCTCTACATAAGTCCAACTCCTTTATTTCAAAGTGTGGTCACTAAAGCTCAAAGCAATTTAAGTGTCATGGCTGTGGTTACCCAGAAGGTAAATAGCAGAGGTCAAATTTGAATCCAGATCCTCAGACTCCAAATTTAGTGCTGTTTCCATTATGCCAAATTGCCTCTCTTGGGTCCTACTACTTTAATTAAACTTTCATTTAAAAATCACCACCTAACATTTGACACTTAGTGTTTACCAGGCACCAGGGATGGATAGAGGCACAAACACTATCCCTGTCCTCATGAAGCTTGCACCCTAGTTAGGGATGTACCTAAAAGATCTCTCTGTTCAACGAAGAGGTCATAATCAGTGATCTGTACTTGGAAACCAAGCCCTCTTCACAGGGAAGCCTTTTAGATTGTTGTTGTTCATCCTTTATTCTTGGAGAGGAACAATTACATCAGGAGAGTCATGGCTTGACTTGCAAATGAATTGGATTTGAGGAAGGCAGAGCTGTTTGAGATCACCAGCCTCACTCTCTCCTCCAGAATCATTGGAGTCCAGTGGCAACACATAGATCAGGACAACTGGCAATGGCACAGGATAGATAGTTGAAGACAGTGATTATGCCTCCTCTAGTTGGCAGCTGATCTTATAGAAGGGCAGAGCCTTGCTGTGGAGCAAGGGAGTAATGTTAAAGGAATTCAGTTCCAATAAACATTTGTTATTCACCTACTCTGGAGAGACAAAGATGAAAAAAACGACAATCTCAGTCTTTCAAGGAATTTGGTATCTACTAAGCAGAGATGTTACATGTACAGGAATCAATATTAAATAAGATAGAGGGTTATATGAGCAAAGGAGAGATTGTGAAAAGAAGTGCCTTGTAAACCATAAAGGGCTCCACAAACGTGAGTTGTAGTAATAGTCGTCTTCCAGACAAAGTGCTCTGGGCGTGTTTGAATGTGCCCAGTGGTATTTTAGGAAGAATGACCTGGCAGCACTGTGTTTGGGGGACTAGAGGAGAAAGAGACTGGAGGAAGGGAGACCAGATAGGAGACAGTCACATTAGCCCAGACACAAGTGGGGAAATAAAGCCAAAGTGCTGCAAGTGAGAATAGACATGAAGAGGTAGCTGGGAGGGACTTGATAAACAAAGACTGGCCAGTACTTGGCTAATGGGAGAGAGGAGAGACAGGGATGATCCTAAGGCTTTTGGGTTGTGACTCCTCCTTGTAGAATGTAAACTCCTTCCGGGCAGGGATTCTTTTATTTTATTTTTTGTACCCCAGAGGCTTAACTCAATGCCTGGCTCATGGTAGGAACCTAGCAAATGCTTGTTATGGTGGATTGGATAAGAAAGGCAAGGATAACAATGTTTGAGTCTCGTGATGGGGAGAACAGAAGTGCCATCCGTCATTGCAAGGGAGCTGCCTTGTGAAGTCAGAGCCAGGGAGCGTGTCTGAAAAATGGGAATACGTAGCATAGTTCAGTGGAGAGAAGCTCAGAATGGCAGTCAGGATACCTGGGCTCTGCTCATGACTAGTGGTGTGGCATTGAAGGGAGGTACCGGATTTAGAGATGAGACAATCATGCTTCAAAACCTGCCTCTGGCGTTATGAGCTTTGTGACCAGAGGCATCTTATTGAACCTGGCTGTCCCTTCATTTTCTCCTCTGTAAAGTAGAGATAATTCTTCCCGTAGTACCCACCTCACAGTCTAGTGAGGCTCACATATTTAAAAGTTCTTTGTAAACTTCAAATCTCTTATTATGATGACTCTGGGTTCTGTCATGTAGTATCATAGAATTTAGGGCTAGAAGGAACTTCAGGGAGCTCCAATAATTCAACCTCCTCATGATACAGATGGGGAAACTGAGGCTACACAGCCTGCCTGAGGTCACTCAGGTTATAAAGTAGCACAGCTGGGAACGGAAGCCAGGTTTAGAACCTCCAAATGGGAGGCTTTCTTTTTTAGAGACCATATTTGCCGATTTGCTAGCCGTGTGACCATGAATAATTACTTCTTTCTGAACCTTAGTTTATTTATTTGTTAAATGAAGATAATAATAGCCCCTACCTATCCTGATCACGGGGCTTATTGAGGCTCAAATGGGAGTGTAAACACTGTTAGTGGTTTGGAAAGGAGACTCCTCCTCCTCCTCCTCCCCTTCCCCCACTCCTCAACTGGAGGCATCTGAGGTTTGACTGCTAAGGTGGAGCCCTTGGGGCAGGAGGACTGTGGAGAGAATGGCGGTTGGGTGGGAGGAAGGAATGAGGACACCCTAGAGAGGTTCAGTGGTCATGACAGGGGTGGGGACTTGCCTGGTGAGTGGAGGATGCTGTCATCAATATCAGCGAAGGCCAGACTGAGATTGTGCAGATTGTACTTTGAGTATCTGAGTTGCCCTACTGGCTAATTGGGTACTTTTTGAGGTCCCTGCAGGAAATAGTCAGAGGACACTGGAAAGTGCAATCTCTTCGTATTTATTTTGCTTTTTTGGGCGGGGAGACAGGGCAGTTGGGGTTCAGTGACTTGCCCAATGTCACACAGCTAGTGCGTGTTAAGTGTCTGAGGCCAGATTTGAACTCAGGTCCTCCTGACTCTAGGGCCGGTGCTCTATTTACTGTGCCACCTAGCCGCCCCCATTCCTTCTTATAAGAACCCATGGCCTGACCTTTTAAGAGTTTCTCTGAGCCTTGACAAAGAGAAGCCAGGATGTGTCTTTAATGCAAGGTGCGTGTTGTATCTGAATATCAAATAGTTTGGATTTTAAAACGATTCCCCACATTATGGATAAAGACTATTACCAAGGATGGCATTTCTCTAGGGAAGCTGGGTTTTTTAAATGGACATTTCATAGGTTAAAGTTACAAAATGTTTGTGAAATGGGCAGCTACGTGACTCAGTGGATAGAATGCTGGACCTGGAGTCAGGAAGACTTATCTTCCCAAAGTTCAAATCTGGCCTCAGACGCTTACTAGTTGTGTGATTCTGGGCACGTCACTTCACCCTGTTTGCCTCAGTTTCCTCATCTGCAAAATGAAAGGGAGAAGGAAATGGCAAAGCACTCCAGTATCTTTGCAAAGAAAACCCCAAAAGGGGTCATGAAGAGTTGGACATGATTGAAACAACTGAACAATAATAGAAGTTTGTGAAAAAAAAGTTGATTTGGGAGAATAAATGGCAGAAATCTAAACGAGTTATTCTTTTTTTTTTGATAATTTGTTTATTTACTTTTAGTTTACAAGATTGAGTTCCACAATCCCTTGAGTTTCAAGTTTTCTCCCCTCTCCTCTCCCCCCATGGTGGCATGCAATCAAGTATAGGATCTGCAAATACTTTCATACTGGACATTAGTCTGGTTGTATAGAAGGGTTGTAACAATGGAATGTACAATGGGAAAGAGGAAACAAAACCAAACATGGAAAAGAAAGAGAGCAGGTAGTTTGCTTCAGTATGAGTTATTCTTTTATTGTCATTTGGGTGACCTAGAACCTCCTTCTTCTTTGCAGATGATGGTGATGATGCTGTGGACACTGGTTCAACTCCAGGGTCATTGAAAGATGCCCAGGTTTCTACAGACTCTGGTAAGTAGTTTTATTAGAGGGAGAAAGCTTCTGAATAAAGGAAATGGTATAGATTGTGTAGCTTTTTTTTTTTTGCTTTTTGGAGGGGGAAGGCAGGGCAATTGGGGTTGTGACTTGCCCAAGGTCACACAGCTAGTAAGTGTTAAGTGTCTGAGGCTGCATTTGAACTCAGGTCCTCCTGGCTCCAGGGTCGGTGCTCTATCACTGCACCACCTAGATGCCTTGATTGTGTAGCTTTTTAAAATGAGTGCTGTCTATGACTTTCCCTCGAGTTTATCTCTTAGTGAGCTTCTCTATGGGTGTATACATTATGTATATACCTTCTCAGTTGAGGACAGAATAGGAGAAAGGTCTGTGACTGTGTCTGTATGCTAACCTGTGAAAATCTATTCCTTCCATTTTTACTCCAACAAAACCACAATTGATCAGAGACCCTGAACAGTTAAGAGTATTTCCTGCCCTTGATAGGGAAGGTGTAGGGTTTTTCTTGGAATACCCACCAAGGATGAGAAATAAGCTCCTGTCATGCAGTTGTCCTAAAAAGTTCTACTTCTACAATCTAGTCCAGGCTCAGGGCCCAGCCAGCCCAAATCTTCTCTACTCAGACTCCCGTGTAGCAAAATCTGGGGTTTAGCATTTTTTTCAGTGATTCCAATGAATCCATTGATGACTGTATCTCCCATTTATAGGTGATGCAAGTAGCTCAGAACTAAGAAGATCTCAGTGGTCTAGAAAGATGGGTCAGCCCTAACAAAAATAAAATTTAACAAGAATAAATATAAAATTTTATATCTGAGTTCTAAAAATCACCCTTTTTTTTTCAGTGCTACTATATATACTGCTCCTGTCTCTGAGCCGTTTACGTTTGGTTTTTGAAAAAAGCAGCTCTAGAGAGGATGTGGCAGGTATAGATGGATCATTCATGGGTTTTAGTGGACCACAAATTCAATGAGTCAGTAGTGTAGCCAAAATAGATCATGTGAACCTAGGGGATAAGGAGGGGGCCTGTGATTTCACTGGTATAATCAACTCTCAGGTAGGGAAACTCCCTCTATCAATGTAAGTTTGCACCTTCCTTGCATTTTAAAGGCCTTAAAGCAGTGGTTCTCAACCTGTGGGTCGCGACCCCTCTGGGGGTCGAATGACCCTTTCACAGGGGTCGCTTAAAACCATCGGAAAGCATATATTTCCAATGGTCTTAGGAACCGAGATACATCTCCTCTATTGTCTCCAAGTGGGTCTGCCCACGTGCAGATATGCCCACATACACTCGAGTATTAAAGGGTTACAGCATTAGGAAGGTTGAGAACCACTGTCTTAAAGGGTTTCCTAGAGCACTGAGATTAAATTATTTGTCTAGGATCACCCAGCCAATATGTGTCCTAGGGGTGACATGAACCCCAGTCTTGTTGGTTTCAAGGCCAGCTCTCTGTCTGCTTCCTCTAATGTGAACTTCACTTGGTTAGCTTACTAGAGGTTTACAGATCAGAGTGAGATCTGTGACAGTTGGGATTGGTTGAAAAACTTGGGATAGTTTAGCCTGACAAAGAGAAGGTCTAATAGGGGCATGATTCCTCTCTCCAAATATCTGAAGAGCTGTCATATGGAAGAAGGTTTCAACATGCTGTTTGGCTCTAGAGAGCAGAACTAGGAACATGAGTGACAGACACAGATTTCTCTTTGACAGAAGTTGAAAAACTTGGACAATTCATCCTGTTAAAAATGGAACAGGCTGTCTTTGGAGGTGACCCTGTAAGGGGAATTCCTGTTAGATATAATTAGGATGTCCTCTGAAGTCCTGTCAGATAGGAAATTGTATGGTTCTGTGACCTTGTGGTCCTACAGAAAGTCTTACTCTTTGAAATTGCAGTAAGACTCAATGGACTTTGCTAACTGGTATAGACATGAACAGACATATCTTTGGAGTTTGAAGAAGGACAAACTCTCGGACTTTCAGCCTAGACAGAAACTTAATTGATTATCTCTCAGTTGCCCGTTACCTAGTATCCTCAAGATGGTAGGTTATATGTTATCTTTTCCTATTAGAATGTAAGCTCCTCAAAGGCAGGGGCTGTTCTTTTTTGGGTTGTATTCATCTCTCTGGGCCCGGTACCTGGCAAATATCAAGTACATAGTGAGTGCCTGATGACTTGACTGTATAGAGGTCCCAGCCTGTATCCCCTTCCCTGCAGGGGTGCTGAGAGAAGAAAGAACAGGCTTCGCTGGGGGTGGGGAGCGGCCCTCATATACTGCCCCTGCCAGAGAAACAGTGTCTGAACAGAGAGAATCAGAGAATCTTTGAGCTGGAAGGGACTGCTAGTTCTGTAGTCCTACCCATAACTCCCTTTCATCTTCCTCCAACAGAAATCCCTGACAAGTGATCACAGTCTTGATTTTGAGACCTCTAGTGATGGGGAAACTCACTTTCTCTCTGAGGCACCTTGTCCTACTCTTACATAGAAAGCTTTTGTTAGAAAGTTTTTCTTAACATAGAGCTTAAATATACCCCTCTGAAAGTTCTGCTTTTTTTTCCAGATAGAAGAAATCTAGGGGCGGCTAGGTGGTGCTGTGAATAGAGTACTGGCCCTGGAGTCAGGAGGACCTGAGTTCAAATCCAGCCTCAGACACTTAACACTTACTAGCCGTGTGACTTTGGGCAAGTCACTTAACCCCAATTGCTCTGCCTTCCCCCATCCAAAAAGCAAAAAAAAAAAAAAAAAGAAGAAGAAGAAGAAGCAATCTATTTCCTCTTCCATTTGACTACTCATTAACTTTGGAAGATGGATGTCATGATCCCCTTAAGGCTTCTCTTCTCCACAATGAACATCCTCAGTTCTCTCCACAAATTCTCATGATCTTACCATCCTCTCTTCTTTGGTTTCTGTTCCTCTCATTATCCTCATCAACCTCTTCTTCATATGTCAGTTGGTCAGTCAACTTGTGTGTTTTAAAAAATATCGTTTTATTTTTCCCAATTACATACAAAGACAATTTTAATGTTTATTTTTTTAAAAAAACTTTGAGTTCCAAATTTTCTCCCTTTTTCCCTTACCTGCCCCTCCCTCAGATGATAAACACTTTAATATAGGTTATATATATGCAGTCTTGTAAAACATATTTATGTATTAGTCATGCTGTAAAAGAAGAAACAAACCAAAAGGAAAAAAAATAACTATGAAAAAATACAGAAAGAGAAAAAAATATTCTTCAAGCTGCATTCAGACTCCATCAGTTCTATCTCTGGAGGTGGATAGCATTTTTTGTCATGAGTCCTTTGGAATTGTCTTAGATCATTGTAATTGCTGAAAGAGCTAAGTCATTCACAGTTGATCATTGTACAGTATTGCTGTTACTATGTACAATGTTCTGGTTCTGCTCACTTCACTCTGCATCAGTTGTGTAAGTCTTTCCAGGTTTTTCTGAAATCCATTTCTTATAGCACAGTAGTATTCTATTACAATTATAGCCACAATTTGTTCAACCACTCCCCAATTGATGGGCATCCCCTCAATTTCCAGTTCTTTGCCACCATGAAAAGAGCCGCTATAAATATTTTTCTTAAATCTTTTTTGGGATACAGACCTAGTAGTGGTTTGTATTTTTTTTGGTCCAAATTGTTCTCCAGAATGGAAACTGGCATTTATTAAGTGCCCTGCTCTGTGCCAGATACTTTGCTAAACTGGGGAGAAAAAGAAATGCAAAAGACAAACAGTCCGGTTTGTATATTCCAGTTTGATAATATCTTTGCTGAGATGACATGCTCAGAGCCATGCCTAGTACTCCAGATGGCTCAGCAGTGGTGGGTCTATGTGTCACTGCTCTCGCTCTGGACAATATATATGCCTGGATCAGTGCAGCCCAAGATCTCCTCAGTTGTTCTGACTGCCAGAAGAGGGGTGGAGGGAATGGTGGTGGTGGTGTGGCCCCTGGGGCTCATAGGAGCAGTACCTCAGACACTGCTTTCAGATAAGTGGCAAGAGGATTTGGAAGACTGAAATAATTACTTTTCTCAGGCATTTAATAGACTTATCACGGACCAATTAATGCAGCAGGGAGTCTCCAGATGGAACCAACAGAGAAGAAAAATGTTTTTGTAAAATTCCCCAGGTGTCTAAATGCCGCTCACTAGGGAAGGCCAGAAAAGAGAAGGGGGGAAAAATTTAATCCTTTGGAGGCCTGGTGGTTACTTCACAGATTCAGAAGCCCCCAGACTGTCAGCTCTGAAAGGGACCTTCAGGATCAGGAATAATGGAAGTGTCACCATCTAGGATCATCAGTTAGAGCTGGAAGGGACCTAGAAAGGCCATCTTGTCTGTCATTTTACAGATGAGGAATCTGAGGCCAGAGAAAAGAAATGACTTACTTGTCAAGGTCATATAGATACTCAGGAATCAGACCTCAGACCTCCAGACTCTTACAGTTCAGAGAACTGTTCTGTAAACATTGGCACATTTGCCGAGAAGATAACTGCTTGTCTCCTAGGGTAGGATAGGAAGAAGTTCCCAGCGTGCATTGAACGTTATCTGCAGCCACAGAGCCTCCATGCCAAGTCATTTCCCTTGCATTTCTGGGGCCCTTGGCCGCAGAAGGGTCAGCATCAGGCATGCTAGAAAGAATGGCTCCCCCTGCAATAAAGCCAAATCATTACGTTGGCTTCCTGCTCAGATCAAGGGGTCTTCTTGTTTGTCCCACAGAAGAGAAGAGGACAGGAAGCGATCTCTAGGCTTACCATCTCTTTCACCCAGTCCTCTTGCTATATACAAATAACCAGAGAGTCCCTGCAGCAATGTGATTATCTTCTTGTCTCTTCTCCTCTGACCAGTAGAACACTTGGAATCTTAAGCACACTGGGAATTTTTTCTTGGCCTCACATCCTCTGATTGTGGGAATCATTTTAGCCAGAAGGAAAAACCCTTTCCAGACAGATGGAGAACGGCAATTGTTAGAGCCAGCTGCTGGTTTTAATGAGCAGCCTGAATTAATGGGTTTTGACTGCATTGCAGGTAGAAGCCATTATGATCATTCTTAGGCTCATTTAACCACATCATTCCCCTGCTCAGATGCCTCACAGTTTCCTCTTATCTACAGAATAAAATACAAATTCAACCTGACATTTCAGGTATCATACTACTATTATGCCTTATGTTATCTGGCACCCGGCACAATGTCTTGTATGTAGTGGGCATTTAATCAGTGCTTATTGATCTGACTTACATATCCTATTTCTCACACTGGGCAGTCTCTTCCCAAAAAGAACGAGGAGAAGCATAGAAAGAAATGCAGAGTTCAGATATGCTCCATGAGGTAGAATCTGATCTTGTACTTTTCAGCACAGGTCCTATCTGACTGGTATATCAGCGTGTAGGAAGATAGTTGGAGCCAGGTCACTGGCCTCCACAGTCACTGTCACCTCCCCTACCCCTTTTATTCTCTGATTAGTAAACAAACAGGGACTGCCCAGCAACATACTCACTTGAGGCCACATTGACCCAACTCGTCACTCCTTCACGCAATCCTTGAATCATTCGCACAACAAAATCTTTCTCCTGTTGAGCTGTGGTGAAGTCTCTCCACGCTCAGTGCCCTCACTGGTCCTCTCTGCACACAATTATGTAATCTCTCTTAATTTTTTGAAAAATTTATTTTCAAATAAACTTTTGTGGATGTCTTGTTTTTCTCATCATAATAGTTATCCCCAGATCTCTCTTTTCTTCCTCCCAGAAAGCTATTCCTTTTAACAAATAGTATTTTGGGTTTTGTTTTTTTTTTTTTTTTGGAGGGGGGAAAGCAAGGCAATTGGGGTTAAGTGACTTGCCCAAGATCACACAGCTAGTAAGTGTCTCTGAGGCTGGATTTGAACTCAAGTCCTTCTGACTCCAGGGCCAGTGCTCTGTTTGCTGCACCACCTAACTGCCCCTCAAATAGCATTTCTTAAAGATTAAGAGAAGAGGGAAGCACAGCTGATCAGTACATTGAAACAGGCTATGGAGTATGCCGCACCTGTGACCTCCAGCCTCCACAAGGGAGTGGGTTGGGGAGGCTCTCCCTCTCTCTCTTCGTTTGAGTCCTATCTGAGCTCTATAATTTTGATACATTCACTTGACTTTTTTTTGGTGTATAGCTATTCTTTCCATTCACATTGTTGTAGTTACTGTTTGAGTTGTTTTCCTGACTCTGCTTACTTCTCTCTGCATCAGTTCATGTGGACATTTCCATGCTTCTCTGTGTTTGTCAGATACATAATTTCTTACAGCACAGTAATATTGCATTAATGTACTTCAGTTTCTTTAGGTGTTCCCCCATTCAGTGAGCATCTATTTTGTTTTCAGTTCTTTGCTATCACAGAAAAGGGCTGCAATGAATATTTTGGTGTATATGGAGACTTTCTTCTTCTCATGGCTTCCTTGGGGTATAAGCCTAGTAATGGCTTCTGTGGTTCAAAGGGGATGAGTATTTTTGTCACTTTATTTGCATAATTCTGAATTGCTTTCCAAGGTGGTTGCACCATTTTGCAAGTCTACCAACAATGTATAGCATGCTTATCATTCCATAACCCCTCCAACATTGACCATTCCTATCTTTTGTCATCTTTGCCACTATGAAAGGTGTGCAGTGAAAACTCCAGAGTTGTTTTGATTTGCATTTCTCTTACTAGTGATTTGGGGCATTCTTTCATGTGGTTGTGAATACTTTGCAAATTTTTTTGACAACTGTTTGTTCTTACATACATCTATATCTATATCTTATGTCTGTATCACACACACACACATTTAAACCACTTACCTATTGGGGAATGACTCTTAGTCTTCACTTGACCTATAGAATGATGATCCCTTCCCAGGTTCCCCACCCTTCTCTCCCTCCCAGGGCAGTTGTAAAGATTAAATTATATGATGAACGTGGAAGTGTCTCTGAACTGTGGAGCATTGCACATATGTAAGGGATTGTAGTGGGAAAAGCATTGGATTTGGAGTTAGGAAGACCTGGGTTTAATCTCACCTCTTCTGTAATATATATGCATGAGAATAAGCAAGTCACTTAATCTCTCTGACCCCCAGTTTCTTCATCTGTAAAAGGGGCATAAGAGAAGGCAGGCAGGCAGAAAGGAAGCAAACTTTTAGGTGCCCATTATGTGCCAGGCACTGGAGTAAACACTTTACAAAAATTATTTCATTTGATCCTCACAACATCCCTGGGAGATATTTTTATAGCCATTTTACAGTTGAGGTAGATAGATTAAGAAACCTGCCCAGGGTTACTCAGCTAGTAAATGGCTAAATCCAGATTTGAACTCAGGTCTTGCTGACTCCAGGCCCAGCACTCTATCCATCCCTAGCTCTGCCTCTAAAACAAGCAATAATAATGATTACATAGTACTGACCTCTCTAGGATCAAATAAAGTGCTTCACATAAAGTACTTTGCAAGCCTTAAAATACCATGTAAATGTCGTCTCTTATCATCATCTTCATCATTATTTGAGAGGCAGCTTATGTAGTGACCAGAGAGGCAGACTTGAAGCCAGGAAACCCTGGATACAAGGCCTGCCTCTGACTGGGACCCTGGGCAGATCGCTTTACCCCTCAGGATTGTAGGCACTTCTGTAAGACTCTAAGGCAAAGAGGAGGTGCCAGCCTACATCATTAGGGAGTGTTTTCTTACCCGAGAGTTCTCTGTGGCCATGACATTACAGGAATGATTCCTTTCCCCAGCTGTAGTTCTTTATAACAAGTAATCAAAATTGCTAGTCGTGAAAAGGGCAATGGAGAGACCCACAGCGAGTGTTAGTAGGCTGCTGCATGTTACCAACCCATAGCTAAGATGTGACATTGAAAGTAGAAAAGATTTGAACCAGGAGATGTAGGATCAGAAAATCCTTATTTAACAAAAGCAAAGGATAACAGGTGGGCATTGCCTTCGATACCCACCAAACGGAAAGAGCACAAGAGGAAGGCTGCTGGAGTGCTGGATAGCTCCTCATTGTGGGATTTATGGGAAGGTGTAGATAAGAGTTAAATATGGAGGAATCTGAAACTTAGGGAAGGGGAAGTAACAGGCTTGAGGACAAGCAGACCCTGTCGTGTTGAAGTCTACACTGTTGGAGGGAGGGGACACCCATGTCATTGAGATCCTTATCAGATCACAGAGCCTTATAAGTCTTGAAGTATAGACATTGGTAAAAACCAGATTCCTAGCCCACACTAGCCTGCAGTGAGAATCAGATGCCACCCAGGTGTCCTATAAAGAACTATCAAGTAAAGAAATACGGTATGGAAGGCGTCCCCTGCACCTTCTTATTGCCATCCTTTTCTTTGTAATGCCTGTGCTACTGAGTGTATTAGGTTTCAGTGTATGTTTGTATGTGGGAGTCTGGGGGCCAGTCTGGGCTCAGGTCAGGGGCTAAGATCAGAGGTCAGCCAGGAACCGCATCAGGGCTTGGTCAGACCCATGCCAAGAATTGTTTTAGAGCTGGAGTCTGCCTGGGACTTGATTCTGATTTTTTTTTTCTCTTTGTCTTGTCTAGAAAAAAAAATTCTGCCTTTAAGAAACTCTGTGCCTTTTTCCTCTTAGGCAAACAGACACTGAAGATCTTTGATGGTAACGATGCCGTGAAGCGCAACCAGTTCCGGCTGATCACCATTCCCAGGATAGCAAAGACAGGGGAGGTCGTGGTAAGAGATGGTGTAGTTCCAGATGGCAGGGGCAAGATCGACGCCCACCTCCTCACCCCTCGTGGGGCTGCGGGGAGGTGGCTCTGGGTCAGCCTACTTCATCTTCACTGTACTGTCTGTGTCATTCAACTCAATTCAGCAGACATTTATTAAATAAGACACTAGGGTTGGATACAAAGAAAAAACCCAAAGTGATTCCTGATCTTGAGAACCTTATTCTACATTATTACTATAATTCACAGTTAAATTGAGAAAGGAGTGAGCTAACACTTGGGGAACAGTTGGAAATGCTACGTGCCGGAGGTGGCCTTTGAGTTGAACCTTGAAAGGAAACAAGGATTGTGAGAAATAGACACAAGGTTCATCCAGAGCCTCGGGGCATTCCTACATGCATTGACTCATCCCTTAAATATTTCAGAAACTTTATGCGTATATTTTTAAAGAAATGACTGACTGCCTCCTCTTCTGATCTTGCAGGAGGCGGCCTTGAGGGCTTATTACATTAATGAGGACCAACGAGACTTTGAGCTGCAGACATTGGCTCAGCAGGCCATGGCTGATTGTATAGCTCACAAAAACGGAGGCCCAGAGGACGCCAGCAGCACTAGCATCCCTTCCGTGTTCAGAGAGTCCATTCCTGAAGCCTGGATCATTCATGCTAAGCCCAAGGATCATGAAGTTCTAAAAATTTACCCAGCTTGGCTGAAGTGAGTCAGGGATACCTACCAGAAGGGACTAAAGTCAGGGTGGGAGTTGAAATCAGGACTTCCTGACTGCAAAGAAGGAAGACTGTTCACTAGACTGTGTTTTCTCTCCGGTAATTACATTAGTGAGATGTCAGAGTGAGGAAGGTCTTTCCTGACCAAGGAATCCAGAGGTCATAGCAGTCTGTTCACAACCAGAATTTGTGAGTCTAAATGTGAATGTATTTGTTATCTGGGATTCAAATAGAGCTGACTGATTTCTTCACTTAAAACAATGGTAAGTGGGGCAGCTAGGTGGCACCATGAATAGAGCACCAGCCCTGGAGTCAGGAGGACCTGAGTTCAAATCTGGCCTCAGACACTTAACACTTGCTAGCCCTGTGACCTTGGGCAAGTCACTTAACCCCAATTGCCCTGCCTTCCCCATCCAAAAAGAAAAAGAAAAAAAATTTATTAAAAAAACAAACAGTGATGAGTCCATTGGGGTGCTAGTAAATATTTAAAAACCAGCTCTGAAGAAAAATGCACGTGCAACCCATTTTTGAGGTTAAGTGGCACTAATAACATTTTCTCCACCACTTTTCTCAAGCCTAGACAAATCAACAAAAAAAAAGTCAAGCTCTGGTTTATAGTATTCGCCAATATCTGACATATAAATGCTCAGGCTGAAAATTTCACAACTGTCTCTTATGAGCTGGTTTGAGCTGGCTCCAGCATCCCCTTGGATGAAACCCTTTGTATCGGGAAATGGGTGAATTTGTGAACTCTGCTTTCAACCCCTGTGAGGAATTGGCTCCCCCTCCTCTGACTCCCCATACATCCCATATTTTATATAATTTTTAAATGAATCCAGCCCAGTCAGGCACTTTCTTTTTCCTAAGAAATCTGAGGCAGCCTGCTCAGAAATTTCAGTCATTTAAAACCCTTATTCCTTCCAGGGTTGGAATGGCTTATGTCTCCATCCGAGTTGACAAAGGCAGCACTGCTCAGACAGTCATGAAAGAAGTCCTCCCATTGCTGGGGCGACAGGTAAGTGTTTAGGCTCTGGCTACTCTGGAAATGGGGGGATGTGTCCTTTCCAGGCTGCTTCTCATGCCCTCTCTCCTGCAGGTTCTCCTGAAGTGATACTGTTGTGTTGGGTACATCAGTCACAGAGTCACTTGTCAAACTTTTCTTAAGTGCTTAACACCTTCAGGGCCATATGCTTTCAGCTGTGCTGATATGGGAGAAAGAACAAACTAGATCGGAGCCAGAGGACCCAATTCTGTCCTAAGTCTGCCACTTACTAGCTCTGGATCTGAGTTTTCTTCTTTCTAAAATAAAGGACTGGAATAATAACCACCATGAGTGACACAGATAGAACACTTTGAAGTTAGCAAAGTGTTTTTTTTTTCTCTTTTGAGCCTTACAATAAGGACAGATATAGAAGGTATTTCCATTTTGCTGGTGAGGAGAGTGAAAGGTTGGCTTCATAGAGGTTAAGTGACTTGGCCATGGTCACACAGCTGGGAAGTATTATAGGCAGGATTTGAACCCATGACTTAGCACACCAAATCCAGCACTCTTTCAGCTGTTTCATGCCTTCCAAACTCCAGATTCTGTGAACCTCTGTTAAAGATTTAAGAAAGACTAGAGTGGCTAGGTAGTGCAGTGAATAGAGCACCAGCCTTGGAATCAGGAAGACCTGAGTTCAAATTGGCCTCAGACACTTAACACAAAAACTAGCTGTGTGACCTTGGGCAAGTCACTTAACCCCAATTGCCCTACCTTACCCCCTCCAAACAGCAAAAAAAAGAAAGATTTAAGAAAGATGTAATACTTCCCTTCCTAATACTTCCCTTCCCAAGTTCACAGCCCAGTAGGGTCATATTTTGACCTAGTCATGTTGCATTGTCACTGGGCAGGGTATGCTAGAAGACAATAACCCAAGACAGCTATAGTAAGTTATGTTCTAATTGGATTTTTTTGGGCAGACCCAGAGGATACCTGAAATGGTAGAGGGAGCACTTGAGTTAGAGTCAGAATGATTAGGATCTGGTTTTAGCTCTGCCCTTTACTATCTTTGTGGCCTTGAGTAAATCCCTTCCCTTCTCCAGGCCTGATGTTTATTATCTATAAAATTAGGGTGTTGAACTGGCTACACAATTGCTTTGATCATCTGAGATACTGTTAGTCTTCAACTCCTTTTCTGTGTTTGAACCCTTCCGTTGGGCCTTTTGCTCTCTATTTCGGAAGTTGAGATATTGGTATGAGTGATAGAATAACTGTTGGAAACCACCTCATGGACGAGGTATGTTGGCTTTGGCAAAAGGTTCATGAAATGTTCTTGTCTGATCCTTGGCAGGCAGAAAGTCTCAAGAATTTCCGGCTTGTGGAGGTGCTCATGGGCAGTAAGCAAGGTAAGATGGGGACTGGGGCTGTTGATGAACCCTGAGATGACAGGATAGAAAATAATCTTAGCTGGGAGCATCAGTTTTATTATACCCAGGCCCCATAGACCAGGGACCAGCCTTGGTGGGTTCTTCTTGCTGAGATTTTATATTATATGTTACCATGATACTCTGGGAAGATGGGGAAGGAAAGCAGCCTCTATTGCCACTAATCCTGAAGAGAATACCAAAGCATTTCTTATCCTGGGCTTGTAGGTAGGCAGCAGATAAAAACAGGAGTCCAGGGCTGGTGGCTGATGTTCTCCAAACCAGCACTTATACAGTTGAGTGTGTCAATGCAAAGGAGATCCAATTGACCCCTGATTGTGGCAATGCAGTGTGGCCCTGGGGAGCCTGGCTATCTGGGTGGTTTCCCTTGTGTGTCTTTTTTCCCTAGGGTTCATTGTGTTTCTTGGGAGGCCTTATTTACCTGGCTGTACTGTAAGGCTCTCAAGGTCTTGGAGTCTGAGATAAAAACTTTTAGTCATAACGTCAGCAACACCTATGCCCTTGACCGTCCTTTCTGAGCTCTAGGTGGACCTAGGTCAGATGATTGGGAGAAAGCTCAGCCTTCCTTGAACACCTTCCTAGATCATGAAAATAACTTTCTTCAGGGTTCCATCTGAACAGCACTACCAAGACCTCTCTTATTTAGTTGTGGTAGTTGTGGTGTTGAAGGAGCCCTAGGCATGGTTTCAGATCCCAGCTCTGCCACTTACTGGTTCTGTGAACCAAGTCATGTCCCTTCCTTTCTATGGGCCTCGGTTTCCTCCCATGTACATCCCTAAAACTTCTTTCATCTATCAATCCTATGATCCCTGGATTTAATACCTGACTTTGCCGCTTATTCCCTTGCCTAACACCAGGCAACAAGCTCCTTTTTCATCTTTGAGTTTTGATTTTATTATCTCTGAAATGGAGCTGATAACATTTCCTCTGCCCCCATTCTGGGTTGTTGTGAGCCTAAACTTGGGGAAACAGGCTGCTAAACTGTTTGTAAGGATCCCTACAGGCCACACACTGACTTAGAAAACTGAAATTAACATTATCTAATAATGTTGTGTTATGTTTTTGCTTATTTTGTTAAACCATTCCCAGGTACGTTCTAATCTGGTTCAGACCCCGCTCGGGAGTTTTGTGGCCGCAAATTTGACACATTTGCTATAAGCCACCATATCGGGGTCTGCTTTTCTTAACATCACCGTTTTTATTGGCCCGTGTTGCCCCAGTGACTCCAATTCCTCTCAATTCCTTTAGTTCAACAAAACCTTTATTAAGTACAACTTGGTGAAGAGACTTTGCTGGATATGGAACGAAACAGAGGGCTGGGATTCACAACAGTCTGAGATGAATATTCCAGCTGGGCTACTGGGTCTGCCCATTGATGTCCCTTCCTCCCTATGGGCCTCAGTTTCCTCCCATGTACATCCCTAAAACCTCTTTCATCTATCAAAGGCTCACTTTTTAAACTGAGGCCAGACATGTGTATAGATCCTCAGTAGACCCCAGTGGCCTTTGTTAAGAGGAATATTTCCAAACCCATGAAAAGTCAGACAGTTGATTGTTTTAGGAAGAAATCTGATCATTATCTCCAAACTCCACAATCCTTCAGCTCCTCTTAATATCTCTTGAATCCTTTTAGTTCAGCGGGTGACACTGACTGATGAAGAATTGATTCTCAGCAGACTTAGAGACATCCGAAGGGTAATTGCATCTTGATTTGTGAACTTTCTGTTGTATTTCTTGGGGTATGGAAGTTGTACTGATTGGACTTTGAGCAGAGGTCCAAACAAAAGTTGGGGGTGTGGTCGAATTTTTAATGGTTTTCTCACTGAAAACCATCTTCTGGGCCCAGAAGATGTCTTAACCTTCGGAATTTTTAGAGGGACATTTTGCTAACCATGGTCCCTGGAAAATATTCCACTTTTTTTTAATGCAGCAAATATTTGCTGTGTACCCACTGTATGCAAGGTGCTCCTTCCTTCTTTCATGCTGTGGGATTTGATTTGATTTGATTTTTAATAGTATTTTTCCTCAGTTACCTGTAAAGACAATTTTTAATGTTCCTCTTTCATAAAATTTTGAGTTCCAAATTTTTCCCTCCTTCTATTCCCTCCCACCTCTGTAATATGGTAAGCAGTTTGATATAGGTTATATATGTGCATTCATGTAAAACATATTTCCATATTATCATGTTGTGAAAGAAGAAACAGTTTGCAAAAAAATTAGTCTACATAAGGAAAACAGTGCTGTGGGATTTTAAAGGGAAAGGAGAGGAGAAGTTATGGAAGGTGGTTTTTTTCCTTGTTAACTCTTAAAGTTCTATAAGAGATGCTTTCATTTATGCACACACATTGTACATAACCATGGATACACAGATATATATATGTATTACATACATACACCCATATACATACATATATACACTCATACACATACATGTCTATGAATATATATATATTACATGTATATATGTATGCCTGTGTGTGATAATATTGTGTATATAATAATAATGTGTATGGAAGGTATAATAGAGAAAACCCCAGTCTAGGCATCAGGAGACCTGATTTGGGTCCTGGTTGTTAACCTTAGCTTACTGTGTGACCTTAGGCAATTGATTTTGCTTCCCTGAGCCTTCTTTTCCTTATCAGGAATAATCAGATTATGCCCTAGGATGCCCTCTAACTCTGAAATCCCATGAGTCCATGGTTCTCTGATCTCTTCTGGGCTGTTCAGAATGCCTCTGATACACCAGACAGTGGAAAGCATTATGTATGGTTCATAGAACATCAGATCTGGGCCCATAAGAGATAGAGGAGACTTCAAAGGGCATCTGGTCTAGCTGCTAAATAAATCATTAATCCTTTCCATAAATGCTAATCTAGCCAGTGCTTGAGGTCCTCCAGTGATGAGAAGCTCACTACCTGCTAGGGGGCCCCATTCTGATTATTATCTCCAAACTCCATGATCCTTCAACTCCTCTTAATGTCTTTCAAATCCTTTTAGTTCAGCTTTTTATGCTTTTAAGAAGATCTCATAGTGGGGACATTTTTCCTCACGTAGAGCTTAAATCTACATCTCTGTGATTGCTACTCAGGGCTTCTATTTTTACCTTTTGGGGCCAGAGGGAACATGTCTAATCCCCTTTTCTTTTCTATGTGACAGATGTTAGGAGACAGCTGTTATGTTGTTTTTGAGTCTTCTCTACTCCAGGCTAGACATCCATAGTTTCTTTACCAGATTCTTGAATGGCCTATTCTGTAGTCCTCACATTATTCTGACTGTCTTCCCTTGGCTGTGCCTCAGTTTGTCAAAAACCTTCCTAAAATGTACCCAGAACTGTTAATAGCACTGTAGATGTGGTCTAAGTGAAGGAAACAACTGGGCTAGCCTCTTTATCTCTATTAATGCAGCCTAAGATTGAGGGGTTTTGACTGCCATGTCATACTGTTCACTCCAGTTAAGTTTTAGAGTCTGTTACATCACACACACACACACACCACACACACCACACACCCCCCTCCACACCACACACACACCCCCTCCCCACAGATCTTTTTCTGCACAAACTACTTTTTAGACAGTTTTCTCCCATCCTGTACTTAGGAAGCTGATTTTTTGAGTCCAAATGTAAGCTTCTGGTGTAATGAAAAGAGGTCTGATTTGGGGACAAGAGCAAGTCCTTTGACCTTCTTGGGCCTCATTTTTGTCTTCTGTAACCCACAGAAGCTTAGTTCTCAGCTCTAACCCAGGAGTCCACATTTATACCTGTGACATTTCTTAGATTTTGCCCATCATTCTGGCCATTCAAGTTATCATTGGATCTGAGATTTGGGGGAACACTCTCTATTTCCTCTAACCGTAGTTCTCCTCGTCATTTTATTCTCTTCTCAATGTGAGTTCCTCTTCTGCCTCCTGCTTGGTTCTCGCCTAGAATCCTAGGCTGTCAGAGCCAAGAGGGACCTTAGTGATTATTTAGGTCAGGTCTTTCCTTAGAGGGGGGAGGACACTGAAACTCAAAGGCAGGAAGTGTTTTTCGCAAAGTCACACAACAAATTAGTGGGTGAGTTAGATTAGAACCCAAATCTCTTGAGTCCTAAGCCAGGCCTTTTCCATTTGCACTGAATAGCTTCCCAGCCGGCTGTCAGATTGACGCCAACCCAAAATGGCGATTTTCTGTGTTCATGATAATCCTGTCACCATCCCCAAGTCCCTCTGGGTTCACCGCCACTTTTCCTTCTTTCCAGACTTCCATCCGTCAGATGAATCAAACGAGATTTTATGTGGTGGAAAACAGCGATGCCACCACACAAGTGAGCCTGTTTGTTGGGGGCCTGCCCCCACAGCTCTCCGAGGAAGAATACATGCATATCCTAAAGGAGGATCTGGCTGTCAAAAGTGAGTAAAAAGGAAATCCCCCCAAATCATCTTTTTCTTAAAGAGGTTGCCTTTGCCTGTTCCTCCATCATTTTGATTTCCTTTTCATTTATTAACCATAAAAGAATTTTCTGAGTGGCTTCTTTTCCTGTTCCCACTGCCTCCCTCTCTCTGAATTTTATTGTCACCGTTTTTAATCTTGCCTTTGAGAAGGAACCAGCCCTGAGAAGGTGGAGAAAGACAAGAGGAGCATCCCCAGGCCCTGCCCTCAGGGAGTGTCACAGTCTTGGGGAGACAGAGGAAAAGCCCCTCATAACCTAGTTCCAGTCTACATTTCCAGCTTCGTCAGACATTACTCTCCTATCTTTTACAGTCTAGCCACACCATCCTTCTTGCTCTTCCTAACACACGACACTATCTGCCTCCCGTTTCCGTGCCTCCATACTGCTGGTCTCTCCCATTGCTGGAAGGCTCTTCATACTCAGCTCTCCCTGCAGGATCCCTTCCTTCCTTCAAAACTTAGCACTACCCTCTACATGAAACTCTTCCTGATTACCCCAACTACTAGGGCCCCAAGTACCTGCACTATCTTTTGTTACTTTGCATTTATTCTTTTTATATCCATATGTATAAATGTTGGCTTCTCTGTAGAAGGGAAACTCTTTGAGAACAGTGACTATTTCATTTTTAATCTCTGTATTCCCAACGCCCACCACATAGTGATTAATAACATGCTTAGTAAGTGCCTAATAAATGCTTGTTGATTAATTGATTGCCCCCAGGGGAGCTCAAAGTCTTGGGAAAGCAGAAAAGGAGTAGATTAAGCCCTGCCTTTAGGGAGCCTATAGGCTGAGGGAGACAAGAATGATTACACATGGAAGAGAGACTGTTACATGATAGTATATAGTCTAGGGAACCTGCAGCCTCGAGGCCACATGTGGCCTTCTAGGTCCTTGGGTGCAGCCTTTTGACTGAGTCCAATTTTTACAGAACAAATCCCCTTAATAAAAGGATTTGGTCTGTGAAGTTTGGATTCAGTCAAAGGGCTACACTTGAGGACCTAGAGGGTCACATGTGACCTCAAGGCTGCAGGTTCCTCACCCTGGATACCAGCTGTTTAAAACTCAGTGTAGTTTATGTACAAAACGCATATATCAGACTAAGGGGCTATCAGTAGTCTGGAAGGGAAGTCTGTTGTCTATCATAGTTGGAGAAAGCTTCCTGCATGGGGTTATTCTTGAGGTGGACCTTGAAGAATTAGAATAACCTTGATTTATTCTCACTTTTTTTGGTGGGGGAGGGGATGTCTAGAAAATAGTTTGTGTGGGAAAATGTCCTGGGAGTTTAGTAGGTGACAAAACTCAACAGAGTGAACAGTGTGATGTGGCAGCCAAAAAAACCTTAATCTTAGGTTGCATTAATAGAGGAAGGGCAGCTACAGTAAAGGGGGAGACCCACAGTTTAAGAAGTGCTGATAAGGGTCTCGAGTGGAAAAAGTTTACAGTATTGAGAATAAGTCTGGGCACCATTTTAGGAAGGTTTTTTAGTATTCTTACCTAATTTTTTGGTTGGTGTTTCATGAATTCGGTTCTGGCGCTCTCAATTTGCTTTGTGGGTTTGGGCAATACAGCATATGTTTATTAAGCACTCACTGTAACTATATGCTGGGTATTTGGAATGCAAAGTTCAGCCTACAGTCTCTACTGTCAGGGAGGCTCCAGTCTAGTTAGGGAGCGAAGACACGAGCACAGGTTATTGTAATACCTAATATTCCTTAGTTTCCTGGATGCCTGGTGATCAAGACAGGCTTCTCTTTTTACATTTGTATAATGAACACAATGAACGAAATGGTCTCAAAGAGCCCTTCTACCTCTGGAGTTCCCCAATTTGCGTCCATCTCTTCTCCTTGATGGCTCCCATTAGTTAGTTTGCAGATGGGACCATTTCAACTGTGGGGACCGAAGATAATGGGAAGAATTCACCAAAGGTGGGATTTGAATTTCTGGGATTCCAGTCTCAAGGGTTTGGGAAAACTGTATGCATGCTGGAAGTTGGAAGAGTTGACTTTTGTTTTCTATTTTTACAGCAAATCTAGTGACAGTAACTCATGTTTACGCAAATCAAGGTAAGGAGAATATTGTATATACATTGCATAACTTATATTGCTATCAATATCTATTATGTAGCTTATCTGTCTGTTATATAGCTTATATCTGTTAGGTCTGTTGCATTGTCATTGTGTGTCTTTCATTCTTGAAGAGTTCTAATGACATCAGGAGGATGATGTCTTGACTTGCAAGTGAATGGGATTTAAGTGAAGCCGAGCTATGCAAAGCCATCAGCCTCACATTGTATATATTTATAAGGTATATATCATAAAGATTCTTGGATTTGGGGGCCAGAAGTCCCAAGCGAAAATTTTATCTCTTTTGCTTGACAACAAGGTCACACTAGAAAGCCCCTCTAACTCTCTGAGCCTCAGTATTCTCAGCTGGAAAATGGGGCTAGTACATTTACTCCCTAACTCACAGTTTTGTTGTGAGAGTCAAGTGAGATGATAATGTAACTTTGCAAACCAGAAAGCACTCTATAAATGTAAGCTAATATTCTCTAATGTGCACCCCAGGTGAGATGATGACTTTGCTAATTAAGGTGAGATGTAATGAGTTATTCTTCTCAGCTCCACCTTGAATAATTTATAAATATTTTCTGGCTGGATCTGTCTCCTAGGGAAACAGCATGGATTCAAAGCAACTGGGAAAAATTATTTGGGATATTGAATGTATTCACTTTCAGATTCATATCTGAAATGTTTCTTACAAAATAAGTATAGAAAATGGAGATGGAGATGTGTGGTCCCAAAAGATGTTGTTGCCAGTCCCCCAATTTTTGTGCCTGTTAAATGTCCATATCTCCTACCTACAATCCCATTGCAATGCAGTAAAGTGGAAAGTAGAAAGAACATAGACTAAAGAGACATAGGTTCTAGCCCCCAACTCTTGTCAGTGACTTTCTCTGTGACCTCAGGCAAGTAGCATTGCCATTCTGAGCCTTATTATCTTTCTATGAAAATGGGAATAAGGTTACATCTGGTCCTGTTGACCACACAAGGATGTTGTGAGGATCAAAGGAGAGAATGGAAAGAATGGAACTCCATAAGTGCTAGGTAGTATTATTAAAACAAAGAGGAAGAGAGAGAAAATAGCATTTTGCAGAGGGACAGAGCATCAGATCTAGAGTTAAAAACCCCTGAGTTCAAGGGCTTGGTTCTCCTACTTACTAGCTGTATGACCCTTGCCAAGTCCCTTCCACTCCCTGGATCTCAGTTTTCTCATGTAAAAGGAAGGAAGGATTATTAAGTACCTCTAATGGGTTATCCCCACTTCACAGCTATGAAAACTGAATCAAATAGTGGTTAAGTTCCTTGCCCAGTGTCAGACAGCTAGTAAGGATCTGATCTAATTTTTCAACGAAGGTCTTCCCGATTCCAGGTCTGGTGCTCTACCCAGTCATGGACCCGTTTAGTAAACCAGTGAAGCCTGTGAAACCCTTTGCAGAATAATGTTTTTAAATTAATAAAACAAAATATGTGGGATTAAAAAGGAAACCACTTATATTGAAATAATAATTATAACAAAGTATTTTTTTAAAAAAAACAAGTCCAGAGACCCCAGGTTAAGAACCCCTGGGCCGGACACCCTCAAGGAGGCCCCTTCAGGCTCCAGCATTCTGTGATGCAGATCTTCTTTGACTCTAAGAAATGGAAGGGACCCCCACAGATCTCTAATACAATCCCCCTGTGCGGGCTCCCTTCTGCAATCTTTGTGACAAGTGACCATCCAGCTGCTGCTTAAATACCTAATAGCAAAGAATTTGGGAGTCCATTCATTCCACTTTGTTTATTAGGAAATTCTTCTTTATAATACAGCGTCCCCAAAGCCAGAGAGATTTTAAGCTTTAATAGCCTAAATATTATTCTATGTTTTAATTTGTTGCTATCACACAAATGTTATTTACATATTTTAAACTTCAGTAGCTTCTGTATTGTATATCAATATTGATTAAATA
>CM053583.1:54337334-54391323 GCA_028627135.1 Pseudochirops cupreus | reverse complement strand
TGGGGGGTGAGGGGTTGGGAGAATAGCAGCTTTATGATTGGTTAGTTTAAGGAAAACTTTCTAATGCAGATGTCCTAATGTGAAATGAACTATGTAGGAATGTAGCGGGTTCCCTATCTCTTGGGATGAGATTTTAGTTAAGGACTGGATGATGTATGCTGGGCATATTGTAGAGAGGATTTCTGCTTAGGAATGGGTCGCACCAAATGTCTCTTCCAATTTTGTGCTTCATTGACCTTTCTAAGGGTCTGTGATTCCATATTATTGTGATAATTAGAACCAAATCTGTCTTATGTGAAGGCTGTTTCTCCTGAAGGCAGAATGAGCAGAGTTTCTACTTCAACTTCTTTTTTTTTTTAAAGGAAAACTTCCAAACAATCAGAACCACCCAGCCATCTGCCCTTGAGACTCTCAGACTTCTCTTTTTGACCTCTTCTGTATGCTTCATCATTATCTGACCTGTATTCTCTATCTCCTAATTTTTCTATTTCTATAACATCTCATGTTGCTGCTGGGTTGCAAGATCTTTTGAGGGCAGAGGCAGTATGTCATATTTCACCTCTTTATCCCAGAATCTAGCATATTACTTTGCTTATAACAGACATTTTAATAAATGTTTATTGAATTGAATTGGACTGGATGAAAGGGTTTGCATGAGTAAATAATGAGTTCCCTGTCACTAGAAGTATTCAAGAAGAGACTGGTTAACACTTGTTGTGATATCCTAAAAGAAGAATTTGTTCACCATCCATTTGAAGGCTATTCTAGATGGCCCAATCAATGCCTTCCTGCTGAGATTCTGTTAAAAAGACAACTTTCCAGACTATGTAAATTTAATGAATGCGATATACTTTTTCTTTGCTGACTCCAGGGGCTATCATTCTGAACAGCTTTTATTTCTCAGGATTACAGATAGGGAAGGGTTTAGGAAAGACTTGGCTGAATGTGGACTGAGCCCATGATGCACCCTAGAAATTGCTTTTCTAAGTCCCTAATAAGAGTTAAAGTCAGATACTGAGTCCAGGTAATTTGGGATTTGGGGTTAGAATCTTGCTTAATCTCGGGTTTAATAACAATAATAATTTCTCTCACACTTTCAATTTTATGAAACGCTTTCCTCACCATAACGCTGAGAGGGAGAGAGGGAGGAAAGGGAAGAATTATCCCTTTCATTTTTCAGAAAAGAAAACAGAGAGTTGACATGATTCACAAAAGGTCATCCTGCTCACCTTCAGCTCTTCTGAAGGAGATAGAGCCCAGGTGTTCTAACTCTTAGGCTACTGCCTGTCTACTCTAACACTGTCTCACCTTGACCTACCTAATTAGTTAGGTCTCAGGTTCTAGTACAGGGTGGCTGAGAGAGCAGAGCCTTTTCCCCAGTCCCCTCAAGCTGACCTAGCCAGCTTCAGTGTGCTGGAGTCATTAGAGACATGGGGAGTACAGAAGGCTTCATTCATATGGAGCCTAGTGGTTTCTTCGCTCTGAATGAACCCAGGCCATCCCATGCTCTGTAATGCTTGCTCTGTGCTAGGCATCGTGGTAAATACTTTTTACAAATAGTATCTCATTTGCTCCCCACAACAACCTGCAAGGTAGGTGTCATTATTATCCCTTTTATACAATTGTGGAAACTGAGGCGAACGTTTTAAGTGGATTACTCAGGGTCATGTAACTAGGGAGTGTCTGAGTCTGAATTTGCCTCCAGGCCCAGTGCCCTGTTTACTGCACCACCAGCTGCCTTAGTGGGAGCTCAGAGGGGAACAGTAACCCAGTCTAGGGGGAATGATGTTTAGGGCCAGGGTAGGGAGATATTGTTTGAATTGAGGTAGATATTATTTGGGTAGGAGGGGATGAGTGTTTGAAGTAAGCAAGTCAGGTCAACAAGCATTTATTTATTAAACCTTACCGTGTGCCAGGCACTGTGCTAAGCAAAAAAGAGATTCTCCCTACCTTCAAGGAGCTTATATTCTCATGGGAGAAAATAACACGTAAAAGGGAGTTGAAAAGGGCAATGGATAACGAGCAGCCCTGTGATCAGGACTGATGCCTTGGGCTGGTCTGACCCCCCAGGGTCAGATTCTTGCCACTTGGGAGAATAGCACTGGGCCGTGCCTGAGCCTCCTGAGGTCCCACTCACTGAGGCCTTTAGGGACACCCTGACAGTGGAAAGAACTTTGAAGGTAGAGCCCCTGGGTTCCAGTTCTCTTTCTGCCACCAGCAGGTCTTGTTTCCCATCTGGAAAGGGGTCATCCACAGGGGTTGGTACAGGAAAGACAAATTGAGTTGAGTGTATGGAATGGATGGGAATCCCACTGAAGTCAGCTCACTTGCCCGTGGCTCACAATGTTGCTGTTTTCCTAACACGGCCTTTCTATATTTGTCAGCACACGAAGCTGCCCCCAGACTGCTGCCCACTCCTTGTGTTTGTCAACCCGAAAAGTGGAGGGCTGAAAGGCCGGGACCTGCTCTGTAGCTTCAGGAAGCTGCTGAATCCTCATCAGGTCTTTGAGCTCACCAACGGAGGCCCTTTCCCAGGGTAGGTTGCCACTGAGCTGTAAGTAGCATCCTGGAGAAATTTCCTTGACTTCTCCACACTTCTTCTCCTTGCTCCCATCTCCCATGCAACCTTGGACAAACAAGCTAAGTGTTCTGGGCACAGACTTGGCCTTGGAGTGGGGATGGGAGGGCAGTAACCATTAGTGACCAGTAGTAAACAGGACAGTTTGGATTCCTCTGACCTTGAATTTCCCTCCAGGAAACACACACAGCACAGCTGGCCCTTTCATAGCCCACCCTCGGGATTAGGGCAATAAGCAGGATTGAAGCTTTTAGTGCAGAAGGCCAAACAGATCAGTGAAGATCTGTCAATTGTTAGGTTGGGGAGGAATTGCAGAGATCATCTAATTTAGTTTCGTAATTTGATAACTTAGAAAATTGTGGTCCAGAGAAGGGACAATGACTTGCCCAAAGAGATGTAGGCAGCTAGTGCTAGGTGGGATTCGAATGCAAACCTCCTTCTAGTTCAGGGCTTACTTCCCTAACATTTAAACTACTTGCCAGCTAGTTATTCTTTGCTGATAGAAAGGTATCAAACGTCAGGATCCATATTTGGAAAAGTGCCCCTTAGTAGACCATCTTTGAGGATTCAGTCCTGATTCTCCAGGTACTCAGGGGCAGCACAGTGGAACACTGGGTCTGGTGAGTTCAAATCCAACCTCATATACTTACTAGCGGTGTGGTCCTGGGTAAGTCACCTAACCTCTGCTTGACTCAGTTTCTGCATCTGTAACGTGAGATAATAGCACCTACTTCCTAGGGTTGTTGTAATGGTCAAGTGAGATAATATTTATGAAGGGCTTTACAAACCTAAAAGGGATATAGAAATACTAGTTATAGTGGTGTAGTTGAAAGGGCACTGAATTTAGTCAGGCCAGACCTGGGTCTGTCTCGTTCCTGTCCTGTGCATCTTAGTATCTGTGTAACCATAGGTCACTCAGTTGTATCAACTGTTAAATGGACATAATGGCACCTAACTCATAGTGTTGTGGTCAGTCTCAAACAGTATATGTAAGGGTGCCAAACCTCAGGGCACTGGGTAAATATCAGCTGTTATTTCTCAAACCCTGCTCTCTGGGTACTCAAATTAATTCAGTTCAGTTAAGTATTTGTTAAGTGCCTTCTACAAGCAAAGACCCTATGGGCTAGACTTCAGGGATAAAAATTTTTTAAAGTCATGGTCCCTGCTCTCAAAGCCATAGTAAGCACTTATAAATGCTTTCTCATCAATGAATTAATTAACTAATTAATTAGTTAACTAACTAAGCTAGGTGGTGCACGATGGTTCTGGAGTCAGGTAGACTTGAGTTCATATTTGCCCTTGGATACTGATTAGCTATGACCCTGGACAGGTCACCTGGCTTCTGTTTGCCTCAGTTTCTTTATCTATACAATGTGGAGAACAACAGCACCTAAATCCCAAGGCTGTTGTAAGGATCCAATGAAATACTCATTGTAAAGTGCTTAGCACAGTGTGCAGTAAGCCCTATATGAATGTTAGCTTTTACTATCATTCATTCATTCATTCATGGATGGAACTTATTCTCAGTCCTTACTCTTGAGGTATTTCAGACATTATACATGCTGACTGCATTGTTCTCCAGATAGTCATTTCTGAGCCTACACACACGTCTTTTATCCAGTGCATTCAACCAGTATCTTTTGAGCACCTGTTATGTAACCAGTCCTAGACCGAGAACTGGATTGCCTCCCTAAGGCTCCTGGGATAGAAACAATACTGAATGGGATTTCAGGCCCTGAAGTATGTGGTTCTTCTGTCTAGCTTTGCTGGCTTAGCTGTGTCTGGTCATGCCGCCTATGAGATTCCCACCAAGCGCCCGTCTTTTCCATCAGCAGCAGAGCAGTGTCTCTCGCCTTCTGACCTCCCTAGAGGAGGACCTCTGTGTTAAAGGATATGAAAATGGTGGTCACTTTCTTAGCATCAGTCCATCAGCTTTGATCCACCACGGTGTATTAGTGCTCCTGTCTCTGCCCAGCCCCTCCAGCGAGGACCATTCCCATCTTTTGTCACCTTTACCAATTTGCTGGGTATGATATCAAACATCAGAGTTGTTTGGATATGCGTTTCTCTTATCGTGAATGAGTAGCCTTTCGTAAGGGTGCTCATAACTTCGTACACACTGCAAGAAATCCTGAGAGAGAGCAGTTGGGGTTATTTTTTTGATAGAGAAGAAAGGATAGAGTTAGTTGAATTCTCTTTATGATTTCTTTGACCATTATTTACATAATTTTAAAAGTGGCAAGCATCTCCCCTCCCAGTTACTAGATGTGGCACGCATTCAGGCCCAATGCTTTGTTTTCCCTCTGTGTTCAGTGGGCCATCCTCTCTTCCCCCTTCCCAAGAGTCTGTTTGGTCCCCTTTCTTTGGTTTAAGATAAAAAGTATCAGGTAGGTACCAATTAGACCTTAGGGATAAAGGTTTTTGGGTTGACTTAATCTGACTAGGAGTCTTATTGCTAGCCCCAGGATCTGTCTCTATGTTGGCCCCTAGCCTAGGGAAGAGGGGAGGTGGAGGAGAATAGTCATCATGATATCTCATGTTCTATTCCTAATGGTTTAGGGATTATCAAGGCAAAGTATTAGTGTGGAAGGCAAAGGTAGACACAGGTCAGGATGAGTATAGTAAACGTACATGCTAAGACATTAGGCTCCTTTCATTAGGCTAATGAAAAGAACTGTTCTTTGTGGGATATACATGACTCATTGATATTGGATACATCTGGATCCAGGTCTTGTGAGGGAAACAGAGACTTGGAAGCTCCAGGATGGCAGGAGGGGCTGTCCCATTGCCCAGTAATCTCCCTTTGGCTATCTGGGATTAGTGGGTAGTGGGAAGGGCCAAGAGTGAGTGAGAGATTCCTTCTCGCAGGTCTGACATTACTATCCTAGAGTGATGGGGGCATGGGGATGGTGAGAAAGGATGCCTTATACATGACAAAGGTCTTTAATCTATGTCTCCTGGAATGAGAATCGTTTGTGCTAAGCTAGACGCCAATACTGGAGAGCCACACAAGCTACTTAGAATCTGAGCCATGTACATAGAGCTGGAAGGAACTTTTCAGATCCCCAAGTCCAGTCTCCTAGCTGAGACCCAGAGAAGAAAGTTATTTGCCCCTGTTATTATAGCTAGTAAGTGGCTGAGCCAGGGTGTTCAAACCCAGATCAGTGGACTCCTAATCCTACAGCCCGTGTAGGCAGGAGTCAGCCCTGTGCTCTTGGCCTCAGCAGGTAGCCAGCTCTCTACTTTGGACACCCCCATCACAGGCCTGACTAGCCCCTGGGCTAGGAACTTTGTGTATCAGGTGTTGTCTCAGAGGCTCTAATGGGCAGCAAAGGGAACAAGCCAGAAAAGAGAAGAAGAAAGCTGTAAACACACTTAAGGGGTTTTTTTGGGTCAGTAATTCTTCCTGCCAACTTAAGAGAATAGAAGGTTCTTGTTTATCATTCAATGACTGAACTTTTAAGGACAGCATAAAGTATTCGGATTTCTGCCCAGAGAGGCCAGGGTCACATGATCTTGTCTCCTGGACACCAAAGAACTGAGTAAACAAAACAAAAGCCTCTTGAACAAAACAGAAGACATCCTGCTCTATCTGTCTGGGTTTTTTCTTACTGAGACTGTGGCGGGTCCCTCTGAAGAGTAGGTGTCTGAGCTGTAATCAGAACAGTTCCTCCCATTGTCATGGCATTCTTAGCCTTCCAGGGTGCTCTCCTGTCAAACATTTCAGCAGATCTCAGGCAGGGGCAGGGTTTATCATCATCCATCCCTTTTTTACCCAAATGCTGAATTTGTATCAGTAACACCCGAGTTCATATCCTCTGACACTTTGAGAGCAGTGTGACCCTGGGCAAGGCACTTAACCTTTTTTTTTTGTCTCAGTTTCCTCATCTGTAAAATGCTAGTTGTTATTGTTGTTGTTAGCTATTTTGAAGAAAAGAAGATTCAGAAGGGAAGTGACCAGATGAACCTGTAAGGTCCCTTCTAGCACTAAGACTCTCTGGTGCCATCACTTGATTCAGGCCACTGGTTGACTTGGTGACATCTACATCCTGAATCCCAGACTCTCTGATTCCTAGCTACCTCTCCTGTCTAGACCATGCTCTTACCTAGAATGCAGAATTTCCCTCCAGGCATCATACTTGGCCATTTCCTTGGTTTCTTATGTAAATCTCTCTACGTAATTAAAAAGTGAGGAAAAAAAAGTGACATTGGATCTGTGTTTGAATGAAGTTTCTGCTCATGTTGTTGATTTAGGAGTGAAAATGTTAGGAATGCGTTTGATGCTGCCTTAGAGCCCCAGAGTAAGTGAGATGCTTTTTTTCTTTCTCTAATAAGGTTTCACATGTTCTCCCAAGTACCCTGCTTCCGGGTCCTGGTGTGCGGTGGGGATGGCACCGTGGGCTGGGTGCTGGGAGCCCTGGAAGAGATCCGGCACAAACTGGCATGCCCAGAGCCTTCTGTGGCCATCCTGCCTCTGGGCACAGGTGAGCATGTTCAGATCCTGGATGTAAGGAGTTAATAAGGCAAGGAATAACACCCTGGTGGAGAGGGAGAAAATCATTTCATGGTGAGCAGCAACAGGCAGGGGCACTGTGGAGACAGCCTATGTCAAAACATTCACATCCCTCCTGGTTTCTGTAGCTGCTCAAGGTTTCTCAAATGCTTTGTGCACAACAGCCCCATGAAGTAGGGAATAGAAGTTGTATTTTCCTCGTTTATAGGTGAGAAAGCTGAGGGCCAGAGAAGGGGAAGTAAATAACCTAGTTTATGGCTTAGATTCAAAGCCAGCTCTCCTGAATTTTGGAAAGTCCAGAATTCTTTCTGCTGCCTCACTGATGGTTCATAGACAGTGAAAATGAGAACTAGCAGTTGAAAGAAAAATAATAACTCATGCTTTAAAGTTTACAAAGTCCTTTCCATATACCTCTAGAGAGAATATGACCTTAAGCAGTCTTATTCAAAAGACAGAAAGCTGGAACCCTTAGAAGGTGTACTGGTGATTGGAAAGGACTTTGATGGGGCTCATGTCTGGGTAGAAATTTAGAGGATGCTGGGGATTCAGCTCTGTGACAAGGGCAGTGCTTTCCAGCTTCTCAGGAGCAATTATCCTCTCTGAACTCTTCCCCTCAAACCTGCTCTCAAGAGGGAATGGAAGCTCATTGACACTGAGGTACAGAGGTGTCAGGAACTGAGAAGAGCTTAAATTTTGGCTATGCCTTTCCTCCATAGAAGTATTTGTATTTTAAGTCAGGAGGACCTGAATTCAAATCCAACTGCAGATACCTGACACTAACTGGCAGTGTGATTCTGGGCAAGTCACTTAACCCCAATTGCCTACCCCCCCTCCAAAAAAAAAAAGTCATGGAAGCCTTAGTAAGAGGCAGCATGGTCTACTGAATAAAGATAGGAAAGTCACTTAAACTCTCAGGCAGAAGGATTGTCCTTATCTGGGAGTACCCAATACCAGTGAAATGACAGGTCCAGTATCTACCCCGTCCCTGTCATGGCCTAGGGCCAATGGAGTGAAGCTGCTGCTGTAAGGAAATTCTAGGTATTAACAGGGCAGTCGGGTGGCACAAGTGATAGAGCGTCAGACCTGGAGTAAGGAAGCCTCATCTTCCTGAGTTCAAATCTGTCCTCAGAAACTTATTATCTGTGTGAGCCTGGGCAAGTCACTTAGCTTCTTTTGCCTCAGTTTCCTCATCTGCAAAATAAGCTGGAGAAGGAAGTGGCAACCCAGTCCAGTATCTTTGCCAAGAAAACCTCAAATGGGGTTAGGAAGAGTTGGACGTGACTGAAACAACTGAATAACAACAAAAAAGACATTAACAGCCAGATTAGGGGAAGGTGCATTTTCCAGTGCTATGGTAATCACACCTTCAGCAGCTACTTGTTCATTTGTTCAGCAAACATTTGTTGGGAGCCTATTCTTGGTAGGCCCAATCCTAGACTATGCTGATGGAGACAGAAGAATAAGTAAGACAGTCCCAATCACCAGGGAGTCTTCATGGTCCAATAGGAAAAGGGGGAGACATACGCTAGGTACACAAGAGAGGCATAAGGTGAGAGAAGATTTCTGCTGATGAAGAGAATACACACAGCTGGGAAGATCAGGGAAGTCTCCTCTGATGAAAAAATCAGCCCTTAGAGCCAGAAGGGACCATAGAGTCCATGCCGTCCAACCCTTTCAGTTTACAGAGGAGGAAACTTGAGGTTGAGGGAAGTTAGATTCATCTCAGGTCGCACAGCAAGGTGGGGACTCGAACTCAGAATTTGCGTGGCTCAGTCCCTCACTCTATACCAACCTAGCCCTCATGTGGTGTTGTTTTTTTTTAAAGGGCATCTTTATTTACTTTTAGTTTACAAGATTCAGTTCCAGAGTCCCTTCAGTTTCAAATTTTCTCCCCACCCCCTCCCCCGCCATGGCGGCGTGCAGTCAAGTATAGAATCTGCAAATACTTTCACGCTGGACATTAGTCTGGTTGTATAGAAGGGTTGTAACCGATGGAGTGGACAATAGGAAAAAGGAAACAAAACCACACGTGGAAAAGAGTGATAGCATGTAGATTGCTTCAGTCTCCATTTAAACTCTGTTCTTTCTAGATCTTTCTCTGAATGTAGGTATCTCCTTCCATCCTGAGACTTGTAGAGTTGTCTTATAGCTGTGCGTTGCTGAGAAGAGTCCAGTTTATCAAGCCCTAGCCCTCATTTGAAGTATATCTCAGAATGGTTTCAGAAAAACCTGAGAAGACTTATATGAACTGATGCAAACTAGAGTAAGAAGAACCAAGAGAACTGTTTGTATAGTAAATAATGGCAATATTGTGAAGACAAACAACTCTGAAAGACTTGGGAGTATAACCAACATAATAACCAACTACAAGTACGAAGACAGAGAGCTTATGGACCTGGGGTGCAGATTGAAACATTGCCTTCTCTTCTTTTTTCTTTATTTTTTTGACATGGCTAGTGAGGGGATTTCTTTTGCATGACTGTATTTGTTTGTTTTTCTTCTCGATAGGTGAGAGAAGGGAGAACTAAAAATAAAATTGAATTTAAAAAAATTAAATGAAGTGTAACTCAGTGGATGACTAGGAATTATGTGGACAGAAATGGGGAACTGGGAGTGATTCCAGAAATAGGGGAGGGCTTGAGCAAAGATAAGGGAAACTGTGTTGAATATGTTGGTGTAATGTTAAAGGGATGTAAGATCTTCCCTGCCCATTAATAGGCCTCAGGTGGAGCCCATTAAGGGAAACTTGCTGAGGGGAGGCTTGTTTGTAGGAAGGCTTTCACACCTTTTGTTAATTTCTAATTAGGCATTGAGTCAGGAGGGTTGTGATGCCTTCTGGCTCTGAGAAGTGTATATATATTCTGAGTTTGTATTTTGCTTTGGGGGCTCACTTATGAAAAGGATCTTGTGATTCCCTGGTCAAGATTCTGGGTGACTATATGTTTAGAGCTCCCCAACTGCTCAGATATAAAGGGTCTCTCCATCCAAGGATGTATGTAAAGTATATAGCAATATTGCTTTGATTCAGGCAATCAGAGCCCTGTCTGTTGGTCTTTATTTCTCTGCTTGTATTTTTTCTGTATTTTCTCTGTTGATATTTT
Source organism: Pseudochirops cupreus (assembly GCA_028627135.1). Lineage (NCBI taxonomy): Eukaryota > Metazoa > Chordata > Mammalia > Diprotodontia > Pseudocheiridae > Pseudochirops > Pseudochirops cupreus. The sequence goes on along the minus strand of CM053583.1, from coordinate 54,381,131 downwards.
CTCTGGAGTTCAGGGTGCTGACTTTTCCCTTGAACTAGTGAATGTAATTTTAAAAGATTGTTGACTCCTTCAACAGCTATCTTTCCTAGTAAAGCAGATCTAAGAACCTGTGCTAGCATCCATCCTGACTATGCCAGTGTGGTTGCAGCTACAGTTGGAGGGCCTGATGGGTCCTTTGGTTTAACTAGAGAATAGAGTCTCATTGTAGTCCCTAGCTTTAGAGACTCATTTATGGTTTGGAAGGTAATGGTTATTTCCTTTGGGTGTTTTAAGGAAGTATGAGTGACTGTGCCTCCTTATTTTCCCAGGTAACGATTTGGGCAGAGTATTACGCTGGGGAGCGGGCTACAGTGGGGAAGACCCATTCTCCATTCTGGTGTCTGTGGATGAAGCTGACGATGTCCTCATGGACCGATGGACAATCCTTCTGGATGCTCAGGATGTTGTCGAGAACACTGAGAATGGGGTGGTTGATGCAGAGCCCCCAAAGGTAATCTTTTTCATTATCTGAAATAATGGAATAGTATAATTCACCCATCAAGATTCTGGATTAGGGACTGGATAGGACCCTAGACCATAGAATGACATAGTAGGGAAAAATCCCAGGATATAAGATGTTAGAATTGAGAGGGAGCCTTAGAGATTATCTAGTCTAGCAGCTTTTTATAGATGAAGAAATTAAGGCCCTCCACTCTTACCCCTAGCCTTGAGTGATTTGCCCAGAATCAGGATTCAGATGGTTAACTTTTTTCTCACATCCCTGACTATTAAAACATGGTGAGGTATTATATTTCCTGACTGAAGACAAGCTATGTACCGACCCCTGAGAAAGAAACATCATAGAAAACCCACTTGTCCTGACTGTTTGGGCACCATTGGAAAATCATAGGACCAGAAATCTGGGAACCTCAAAGTTCACTTAGTCCACTCCCTCATTTTACAGACAAAGAAAAAGAAAACCAGAAAAGTGAAGTAATGACTTGCCTGTGGTCCCACAGCCCATAAATGCTGAGCCCAGATTCAAGCCCAGTTTGAGGCCATGTATGATGTTGTTTTTCTTGGTATATGATAAAACATGTTGGTCTATACCTAGTTTCTGCCACTGTTTTCCAGTTTTCCCGGTAGTTTTTGTCAAGTAATGATTCTTGTCCCAGAAACTGGAGTCTTTGGGTTTATCAAGCACTAGATCACAATGTCATGTTTTGTTTTGTTTTATTTATATTAAGTTCTTATCATAGTGCCTGGCACTTAAAAGGCGTTATATCAATACTTTCTCCCCTTTTCCAATTATATAGTATTATCTTTCCCCTACCTGTCTACTCCCAAAATAAAAGTAGTAGCTTTATCATTTGCAAAATGCATCACTCACAACAACCCTGTGAGATAGGTAGCATTACTCTTCCCATTCTACCAGTGAAGGGCATTTTATCAGGGGGGACATCTCCTCCTGGATACGCTTCAGGAATCTCAAACTCATCGTCTTCCAAATAGAACTCATTATATTTCCCCTACCAAACTTATCCCTCCTCTAGACTTCTCCATTTCTCCTGATGGCACCACCATCCTTCCAGTCATCTAGGCTTGTCTTCTTGATTCTTCCTTCTCCCTTCGTGCTTCATGCCCATAGCAAAGCCGTTGGTAAGCCTTGTTAACCTACCACCAGGACAGTTCTCATGTCCCTCCCTTTCTCTTTGCAAGCAAGGCCTCTACCCTAGTCATCTGTTGCTTGGACTTTTGCAATGTTGGTCTCCAATCCATCCTCCCACAGCCGCCTAGCAGATATTCCAAAAGCATAGCCTTGTCCCATCATTCTGTTACTCAGAAATCTTCCTTTTGTTTGCTAGGATAGAATACAAAGTCTTCAGCCTGGGTATTTAAAGCCCTTCACATTGTGTGGCTCCCACCAAATTTCTCAGTCTTATTTCCCATGAGTTCTTCTCATACATTCTCTGATCTAGGCAGACTGGATTGCTAGCTGTTCCCTGTACATAAAATTCCATTTTCTGCTTTAATGCTTTGATTTCCTGCTTTTGGTGCCAGGTCATCCCCTAGATGTGGTATGCCTTGGAAACTCCCTCCTTGCCTGTGCCTCTCTGACTTCATTCAGAGCCCAGCTAAGGTGCCACCAACTACATGAGGCCCTTCCTGATTTCGTAAACTTCCTTTTTCCAATTAGTAGTACACAGGTGATGCTTATGCACCCAGGTGCCAACTCTCTTGACTGTTCCAGGTTGCCCAAGCAAGGAGAATTGCAATGGGAGGGACCGACTAGCAGTGTCGTATGGGACAAATGAGTTGGATTGGGCAGGGAGGGGTCAGGGCAGAGAGGCCAGGTCCAAGGATGTTGCAGCAGCCCAGGCCTGATGGACTGGGCATAGGCAGGTGGGGAAGGGCAGTTAATCTGTTCCCTTTGCACTGAGGAGGGAGGCCTCCAGGCCTTAGCATCAGCCTCACCCAAAGGGCTTGAAATCAGCTACCTTCCTTTTGTGGCATTTCTTTTACATCCTGGCAATAAGGAGTAGCCAGAGAGCAGCAAAAAGGCCTGAGAGACTTCTGGCTCCTCATGGTGACGTTTCCATTTTGACGTTGCTTCCTCCTCTCCCCCAGATCGTACAGATGAACAATTATTGTGGGATCGGAATCGATGCAGAATTGAGTTTGGACTTCCACCACGCCAGAGAAGAGGAGCCAGGCAAATTTACTAGCAGGTAGTTGTCACTGACTTTGTAAAGGCCATGGTCAAAAGCAAGTGACCGAGGGCAAAATGAAATTTATACTGGGCTTGTCCAGCCTAGGATCTTGGGACCATAGATTGAGAGCTGAGAGGAGCCTTAAAAATCATTGAGTTCAGCCCCCTGATTTTGCAGATGAGAATGCGAAGGCCTGCCAGGGACTCATCTCAGACTCTTGTATGACCCTGGACGAGTCACATAGTCTCTTGTCTGCCCTCGTTTCCTCATCTGTAAAATTTTGATAATGATTGCACTCAGGGTTTTTGTGAGGATCAGATGAGATAATATTTAAAGCCCTTTGCACAGTGCCTAGCTCATAATAGGTACTTAATAAATGCTTCTTGTCTCCTCCTTCTCTTCCCCTTTCCCCTTAAAAGAAGTTCCCATATAACCAGGTAGTATAAGGTAGGCCAGACAGCCCTCACTTTTGACTCAAGTCATTAGTAGTGAGGGAAGGGCTGGAGATACCAGTGAAGGTAAGGATATTTTTTGTCTTTAGATTCCACAACAAAGGGGTGTATGTCAAAGTTGGATTGCAGAAGATCAGTCACACCAGGAACCTCCACAAGGACATCCGACTCCAAGTGGACCAGCATGATGTGGAATTGCCAAATATTGAGGGGCTGATCTTCATCAACATCCCCAGGTAACCAGCATCCAAACTGTGGATGCTCAGCAGGCCCCAAAGAAGGGGCTGTTCAAGGAAATTTAGTCAACGTTCACCAGGGACCTGCCACGTTCTGGGCACCAACAATTCAAAACTGGAAAACGACCACACACTTGCTGCCCTCTTTGAGAAAGCAGGGTGAACCACATACAAAATAAGCCTAATACAAGTTACAATATGATGAGATGCCCAAAAAAATGCCAAGCAGCCTGAAAAATCCTATGATGGCAGAGATAGTGGGGATGGTCACATTTCCAACTGGGGAGATCAGGGAAGGCTTCACAGAGGAAGGAAATCCAGACTGGTCCTCAGAGGAGGTTGGTTTATCAGTCCTGAAAGAGGAGGCTCTTCAGGGGCAGGTCAATGTGATTGTGGAATTGTGGAATTGGATTGTGCAATATTTGAAAAGAAGCCTTTTTCCAAAATAGCCACACCCCCACCTCTCTTAAAAGGTGGTTCCAGAACTTCCTCACTTCCATTGCTCTTGATTTTGTTGGTGCAGCTGGGGCTCTGGAGCTGATCTCTGGGGGTCTGACAATGATGCTCGGTTTGAGAAGCCGCGGATTGATGATGGCCTGTTGGAGGTGGTTGGGGTGACGGGCGTCGTTCATATGGTAAGTCCTCTGAGAAGCAGTATTTACTTCCTCACTATTGTTGAGAGTTTTGTGTTGCTGTGACAGGGTTCACAGAGTGTAGTTGGGTTTCTCTGGGGTTCAGAGATTGGGGGAAGGGAAAGAGAATATTCCTGGGGAAAGGGAAAGGGAAAAGGGGAAGGCTGTCTTGAGAAACATGGCTAGATCCAATGACATGGCAGCTAGTGAGTTCAGGAAGGATCTCTAATTTCCAAACCCCCCATGGCTTTTTATTGGTTATGGGATAAAATCCCAGTTTGTCACCCTGCAATTCAAGGCCTTTAATGATTTACTCTATCCCTTTTGTCCCCCTTCTTCCCACCTAGACCAGGCTCCTCTCCATTGTCTCTGTACATGACAAGACCAGGGCCACCTCTGCTTTTTCCGTTTTCTCTCTCTCTGTGGAACATCCTCCCCATCTCATTCACATCCATCTTAGGGGATTTGGACATGAGCTGAGTCCTAAAGGATAGGTAGGATGTGGAGAGGCAATGAGGAGTAAGGAGGTCCTTCCGAGTCCTTGTGTATGTTCCTTGTGGATCTCTATGGCTGTTTCCTATTCTGAGTTTATGTAAATCTGCTTAGAGTTTCTCCTTTGGCCTGTAAGGGTTGGAAGCACTGAATAGGTCCCTTCATCCTTACAGGGCCAAGTGCAGGGGGGATTGCGCTCAGGGATCCGAATTGCCCAAGGCTCCTATTTCCGGGTCACCCTCCTCAAGCCAATCCCAGTACAAGTTGATGGAGAGCCATGGATCCAGTCTCCAGGCCACATGATCATTTCTGCTGCTGGACCAAAGGTACATATTAGTTTCAGAGCATGGCAATCGTGTATTTAATGTGATTGTATTATCCTAGTAAAGTCACTTACAAAGTGCTTTCAACATTTTTCAATTCATTTCATCTTCATGGCAAATCTCTGGGGGAAACAGAGCCACTGTTAACTCTATTAGTGGTGAAACTGAGACACAGGAAAATTACTTTGCCTGACTTTGTCCTACTAGTCAGTGGCAAAGCCTGTATTAGAATGGGAAAATCTGAGAATATCAGAGCTTCTTGGAGGGAGGTGTGTCTTGAAAGGAACAATTAATCATTGTTAAAAGCAAAAAGAACATGATGGACAAAGAGAGGAACAGCTCCAGAGGTTAAAGATCTATATGGAGGACAGTAAGAACATAGATTTGCTTGGAGTGGAGCAAGTTGTGTTAATAAGTAAGGTATGAAGTAATAAATGACAGATGGGAGTGCCTGTGGCAGGCATAAGAGTTGAGATCTTGGGCAGAAATGGTGCACTGGAAAAGGTCACAGGACCTCGGTTTCAGTTCCAGCCATGAATTTTACTAGCCATGTAACTGGGCAAGTTGTGTATCATTGGCCTATTTCATTTGCCATAAAAGTGAGAGTTATTAATTATACCCCTGCATTCGTGATCCCACAAGGCTGGGAGGAAAAATGCTTTGTAAATGAAGTGCTTCAGAGATGCGGGTGGTGATCGTTCTCTCAAAGGTGATATGGGTTCCGTAGTCAGAGGACATCATAGGAGCCAAGTTCCAAGATGATTAAGGCAGCAGGGTGTGGGATGAGTTAGGGAAACAGCATTTCTCTGCACCCCAGCCCCCTACCCCCTTCATTGCAAAGGCTGGAGACAGAAAGTGTTGGAGCATTTGGGCTGGGCTGGGTTGGTGTCTTGGTTAACATTGCTGAATGGCTTTTAGTTTTCTTTCTTCTTTATTCTTTGTTACAAGAGATGGCTATCTCTCTCTGCCTGAGAAATATGTTGAGAAATGAAAGTGATGGAAAAACAAGACATAACTAAAAACATTTAAATTTCCAAAGGTGGGGGGAATCTAGCTATTTTCTTTCAGGAGCAAAAGAAAATTTGTTTTTTCTTCCCACTAAGAGGGCTTTGCAATGAGAGCCCAGGCTTCTTGTGAGTGTAGTGTACTGTTTGGTTAAGATTTTAAGGTTATTTTCTAATAATTACAGAAAAATTAGACTTTTTGTTCTTTTACTGGAATGACAAACGGTGTGACCTTTTCTTAAGTGCCTTGTACTCCTAGCATCCATTTTCTAAATTGGGCTTTATCTAGCAGCAGTTACACCAGATAAATATCTCCGTGCATGCGAGCCCCACCACATCGGGACCAGTCATGTGATGTGTCTCAAGGTCGTAGAACAAGAACCTGGAGAGCAGTGTACTTAATAACTAGGAAATGGAAATGAAGACGTCAGCTCTCATTAACCCTGATGTCTAATCTGGGTCCCAGGGAACAAAGGGTGAAGAACATCTTAGAGAGAGCTAGGTGGAACAGAGGACAGAGTGCTAGTCTGCAGTCAGAGGGATCTAAGTCCAAATCAGGCCCCTACCTGGGCCAGTCACTTAATCTGCCTTCCTTTCCTCAGCTTTTCTTGTTCATCTTTTGTTTTCAAGGAAGACCAATGACATCATAGGCATCTGGTGACTTGCACATGAATTGGATTTAAGTAAAGCAGAATTGTGCAAAGCCGTCAGCCTCTGTCTTCCTGAGTCATGGAAGCAAAATGGGGGTAACAATACCAGCAGCCTCCCAGGCTTGTTGTAGGATTAAATGTGATACCTTCCTTCCTTCCTTCCTTCTTTCTTTCCTTCCTTCCCTCCTTGTTTCCTTCCTTCCTTGTTTCCTTCCTTCCTTCTTTCCTTCCTTCCTTCCTTCCTTCCTTCTTTCATTCCTTCCTTCTTTCCTTCCTCCCTTCCTCCCTCCCTTCTTCCCTTCCTTCCTTCCTTCTTTCCTTCCTTCCTTTCTTCCCCTCTCCTTCCTTTCCCCCTCTCTCCCTCCTTTCCCTGCACCCTCCCTCCTTTCCTCCATCCTTTCCTCCCTTCTTTCCTCTCTTCCTTCTTTTTTTCCTTTCCTCCCTCCTTCCCTTCCTGTACTCTTTCAGTAGACATGTGATACACCACAGGAAGGGGATGTGTATATGCTGTCATATACACTCTCAGATGTAATCATTTACATTTGGTTTTGATTATCTGCTTTTCTTTATTATGATGTAGATATGGGGATGGTGAGTGTTTATGGAGAAATGCTATTGTGTAAAAACAGAAAGTATCAATTTTTTTCAAAAAGGCATGATGCTCACAGTGAATAGAGCACCAGCCCTGGAGTCAAGAGGACCTGAGTTCAAATCTGGCCTCAGACACTTAACACTTACTAACCCTGTAACCTTGGGCAAGTCACTTAACTCCAATTGCCTTTCCAAAAAGCAAAAAAAAAAAAAGGCATGATGTTGATAGTTACTTGCTATATGACCTTGAGCAAGTCACTCCCCTTTTCTCGCCATGATTTTCCCATCAGTAGAGGGAGAAGATTTCTAGAATCTTAGATTTAAAGGTCATCTTGTCCAACCTCCTCATTTTCCATATCAGGAAACTGAGGAAGTGTGGAGCATTGCTCGAGGTCACATAGGTTGTTAGGGGCAGAACCCAGGCTTCAAACCCAGTTCCTCTCTCTCCAGAACCATCGGATTATCTTTGAGGTTCCTTCAAACTCTAAAGTCCAGTGATTCTGTGACCTCTGATTCAATCATATGACAATTTAATGACAAGCTTTCATCTCTTTTTCCTCTGCAGGTTCACATGTTGAGAAAGTCAAAACAGAAGCCGAAGAAAGGAACAGGAAGCATGAAGGACACCAAAATAGAGAGCTCTGGAGGCTCAGAAGGAGAGATGAAATAGAAGCCAGTGTGGAGGCAGGACCAGTGAATGGCCCCCGGTGCATCCCAGGGCTGGGGCAGGGAACTGGTGAAGGAAGGCTTGCTGATATACCATGCTCATTGCTGCCCTTTCATCGTGTTTCCCGTATGTTAAGTCCCATCTGCCCCTTGTGCTCTTTGGCTTGAAAATGTGTGCACTCCATGGCTTTTCAGGAACCTATTCCTTCTTCTTGAGGTTAGCCATATAAAGAAAAATTAGAAGAAGAAACAGATCATCCCCACTGTAGGCTTGGGGACAAGGTCACTCATTGACTTGCACCAGAATCAAACCATAAGCATCTCTCTATCCGTTGAATTCAATTTCTGGCACTTTTTGTCAGGCCTTTAGGATGCTCTTTCCAGATAAAAAAGAGATTCTTATGTACACAACCGCTCCCAAAGAAACAAGAATCAGAAAAGGTGTGGGCGTTTACCTCTATTACTGAGGTCAGACACATCTGGCAACAAGCTGGTTTTTCATTAAATTCTTGTTTGTTGTGTATGTTTGCAGAAAACTCTAGTGATGCCTTCCAAACAGTTTTAGCTTTGGTCACATCCTGTCCAAAGCCACAGTTTGGTAGTACAAGTTAGATTGAGGCCCTAACCATAGCCAGTTTATTCCCTCTGCCTTTGGAGTGTTTGATGGAGACATTTGTGGGATCAGTCACATTTGTTATATCCCCTACTGCCAAGTGCCGGACTTTGTTGTGGTGAGAATCTGTGGTCAGCGTTGTATACATATATTCCTAATTGGATGACAGAAGATGTCATCTCCAGTGGATGCTGCGCCAGTCTTCAAATAATAGACTTAAGGGTGCCAGGGCCCCCCACTGTGTGTATAGTAGTGCCACTGAATTAAAATGAATATTAAAGACAAGAAATATCCTCTGGAAAAGATTTAGGGAAAGTGAAAAAGAACAGATGCAGTTTTGAGAAGATAAAGGGAGGCATGAATGCTGACGCACAATTTTTTATCCTCTTCTTTGGACAGTATCGTTCAGACAAATCCCCACTAGAGGGCTTTTGCACTGAGAGTGATGTTGCTATAATGTCATATCTTCCCCTCTCATGGGCTTCCCTCTGCAACCAGGCCCTTGAAGGGTATTTTCTTAGCTTTACGTTCCACCTCTTTTTACTGGCTTGTCCTTCTTTAGCATCTTGGCCAATTCAGTAAGTAATTTGATCATGTAGACCTAAGAATGATACTTCACTAATGATTTTTCTTTCAGGGAAAAAATAGCCATTATGTAGATTTCCTTACTTCTTGCCAAATGTGTCGGGTTCTAGAGACGATGATGCAGTAAAATTTGAAGCATTTTCTAAACATTTCGGAGGAAGGGGTGGCTAGGTGGCACAATAAATAGAGCACACTGCCTCTGGAGTCAGGAGAACCTGAGTTCAGATCCAGCCTTGGACACTTGACACACTTACTAGCTGTGTGACCTTGGGCAAGTCACTTAACCCCAATTGCCTTGCCTTCCCCCCTCCAAAAAAAAAAGATCTCAGAGATATTCCAATTAGGAAGATTGAATTAACGATGAAAAGGCAACATTTCTTTGTCTTGTAGTTTACCAGCTTCTTAGTCTATGTCTCCATAGAGTAGGTGGTCTCTAAGTGACTCCTATGTGAACATTTAGCCCCTTCTGTGCCTAAGAACTTTTCTTATGGCACTCACAGTGAGCTGGACCAAGGGAGAAAACAATCTGCATGAGTGGTTAGGTCTTTCCTTCCCTAATGGTACTGATAGATGTGCCTGGTGCTCTCGGGCATTCAGCTTCAGATCCCACCCTTCAGACCTGGCCCACATCCCTCAAGCTCACACCCTTCCTCTGGATTATTATCGAGACCAGTAGTCACAACATGACAGGGACTGTTTTGGTGAAACATCCCACTGGGGTCTCTCTATTCAACTATTGTTGGCTATGTGATGGGTGCCCACTCAGTCTTCTTTAAATGGTGCTTTAGCCATATGACATTGGATACTTGGGGGACCTGTACTCATTTATTAAATGAGTGTCCCTAATGTATTGTCCCCTGAGCAGATTGACTGCTAACCCACCTGAGCCAACTAAAGAGACAGGAAAGTTTATGTTTTGTCAGAAGGTAGGATGGGATCCATTTTTCAGGGGCCAAGAATGTTTTTGGAAAGTAGATGAGGCTGTCTGCTGATGTGAACACCCAGGGTTTCGATCACAAATGCCTGTTTTACTTCAAAATGGGGATTTTAAAAAACAACATTTAAATAAGCTAAATCCAACCCAGAACTTAGGTAGAGATTCCAAAGTCTTCCTGTGCATTAGGCCAAGTCCCCTAGTCCTTTGTTAATTTTGTGGTAGTGTGGAAAGAGCTCTGTCTCTGGATGCAGGTCAGATCCCACCTCCCCCACGGCCCCCCACTGCCAGTGCTCATTACCTGTGTGCCCCCCTTTCTGAGCCTCACCTTCCTCAACTGAAGGCTTCTACTGGCCATTCTTGCCCCAAATCTTTGATCCTAACACAGTGTACAAGAAATATGGAGATATTTCATTAGAAGAAATTATTTACAAATGCTTTTAAATACGTGAGGCATTTTTTGCCATCTCATCTCCTGTATTTTATGGTCAGTATTTTGATATTAAATAAGCATTGTGATACAGCAGGGTACTTGATTCCTCAGCAGGAAGGTTCACAGTGAGTAATTGCACACCGAGAGATGTCAGAGCCTACCTAGAGTCACTCTCATCTCTGGGGGAGTGAACATGGAGGAAATGTAGGGCTGTTGGGGCTTATAGACCTTGTTTGCCAGAGGAGAGTAGATGAGGCACTTGGAATTTTCCTGCCTGAGCCAGACAAACCCTATATTTAAGTGTTTCAGTTTTTGTGTGAAAGTAGGTGGTCATCTGCCCTGTGAAAGCTAAGACAAGGAAGCACACAGCAAAAATTATTCCTTTTTCTTTTGAAGATGTTTTAAAGTCTAACTTGGTCCAGTGATGCCTCTTAACCTTTCCTTAACAAGTGAGATGCTGGCACTTTTTAATATTTGAGAACACTGGGGCAGCTACATGGAACTGTAGATTAGAGCACTAGCCCTGGAGTCAGGAGGACCTGAGTTCAAATGTGATCTCAGACACATAACACTTACTAGCTGTGTGACCTTGGGCAAGTTACTTAACCTCAATTGCCTTGCCTCCAAAAAAAACCAAAACAAAAAAATACTTCTAAAAAAATTGAGAACACTGACCGTTATAGAACTGGAAAGATGCTTAGAGACTGTGGTGTCCAGTCCCCTAGTTTGACTGATGAATAAAGTGTGAGGACATAATTTACCCACACTCCTAGATTGGAGGGCTGGGATTAAACTTCTCCTGGCTCTTAATCTTGTGTTCTTTCCATTCATTAGAGCAGGCTGTCTCCAGTAATTAAAACTGAAAAGCCTATCTCCTACTTCCAGAGGTAGGAGAGATAGGGAGATTGTAGTGGTTACTAGTACACTGAGGAGATCAAAGATGTTCATTTACAGTTACTTAGGGCAGTTTCTAAGGGAACAGTTAATAGCAGGACTCAGGTAGCCAGCCAAGGATAGCAGTACCACGTGGCCTTAAAAGCCCATATTTTTACCACCACTTTGGTAAGAAGAAGGCATCCTGAAGTCAGAGATGAGAGACAGGATCCTCTATCCTTCAGGGGGGAGAGATAAAGATTTTTTCCTTTCTTGTGTGTTCAGTTGTGCTGAGGTTTTCAGCTACCTAATGAGAGACAGAATATTAGAGAATATTGTCTTTCTAGAAGACAAGACTGTAGACATGAACATCCGTACATAGTTAAACTATAGGACTCTCTCCTCCATCCTTAGGCTATTTGAGACCTTTCCTATATCAGTCCTTTCTAAGATCCTCATGGGTTGAATGCCAAGCTGAGAACAATCAGGGAAATATTTTTTTAGGGCCAACTAGTGCAGGATAGTTGAAAATGATTGTCTAAAAAGATCTTTTGACTCTGAAAATCATGTGTAACATTATTTCATTGTTCAAAAATCCAAAGATTAATTCCCCTCTTTATATGTTCCTGGAAGATGTGACTTAAGGGTTCTCTTCTTTAAGGCATTTGTGCTTTCAGACATGAGATATGTATTTTCATGAACTTTGTGTTACCAATGTCTGTGTCTGGGCTAGGGCCTAAAAGGGATGGGACATCCTCTTTCAACTCTTAAGTTCCCCGAACTTTACAAGGAATCAGTTCTAGCTGCCAAATACTGTCAACCCCATTTTTTTCGGAATTCTCTAGATCAGAATTTCTAAGTCAGGACCAGACTTGGGCCAAAGTTTACTTATGAATATAGCTTTACTGAACAAGTTAGCAGTGTAAATAAATATGTTTGAGCAGGGGCAAAGCAACTTTTAACTTACTTAAGGGAACAAATTGTTCTCAAGCACTTTAGAAGCACATATTTACTGATAGTTAACATGTAAATTGCAAATAATTCTTATCAATTCTTTGAAGCTGGCTACTTATTTTGAGCCTAGTTGAGTTTCTGAATGTACTTGAAAGTAGGAAGACTGGATTTTTTTTTCTAAATTTTTTTTCTGATTTGAATTGTTCACTGATTCAAACTGGCCTTTCCCTACATTAATCTGAACCTGCTATGCTTAGATTCCAACATAAAAAGTGGTTTTTGCTTTGCCTTGTTACCCCTGAAAAAGAAGGCTAGTTTTTAAGATGTGTAAAGCTAAATAAAATAAATTTAAGTGGGATGTTCTTTGAGGACCCATGAAGGAGAGAATTATGTAAACTCCAGACTTTGGTTGTTGCTATTTCTGTCTCAAATATTCTCCCTATTTTAAAAGAACAGAAAATCCCTTTATTGTGAAGAATCTAAGTGGGCCAGTGGTCTGTATACAGTAGATGCTTAGGAAACATTGATGAATGACTGACAGATTATGTAATATTCTTCCTTATGTTTTGAACCAAACTGGTTTCTGGAGATAACAGGCTATTTCCCCAGGTGTGAAGACAATGACTTTCAGTATTACTCAGATGGCCTTTGCTTCCCTCCAGTGACTTTTCTGAAAGTGTGGTGTGGGACAGAGAGTTTGAACTAGAGGCAGTCTTTGATTGCAGAGGGAGCTGGGATTAGATACCTCTCTGTCTAACCTGAAATCCTTTCGTGTCTTTATTGTTGCTGGTGGCAATGAACAGTGCACCCATTTTCTTACTGTCTAAAGAAATTTGGGTCCCTGAAGTCATGGGCTTTGGGGAATGCTTCCGATGCTTTCCATTTCTTCTCGTGGTAAAAAAAGAAAGGGGGGTGGCTAGGTGGCGCAGTGAATAGAGCACTGGGTTCAAATCCAGCCTCAGACACTTGACTCACTTACAAGCCATGTGACTTTAGGCAAGTCACTTAACCCCAGTTGCCCTCCAAAAAGCAAAAAAAAAAAAAGGGGGGGGGCTGAAAAAAATTTTTAGAAGAAAAGAATAGTCTGGACCAACAACCCTCTTCAAGATGCCAAGTTTAAGAAGTTGAGTGCCTCAGTATATGCTAACATTGATTTTTAAGTGTTAAAGTTGAACCACGTGGCCGATGCCAAAGAACCGGTCCAAGTGGGTCAGTCAGCACCTTCCAATTCTGATTTCTTGCTTATCCTCCTTCAAGCTTCTGCCAAACTCTGTGAACAGATGAATTGCACCTGTAAGCCATTCCGTGGTGCAATATCATTTCCTTGTCATGTGCCTCCAATATGAGAATTCTCATTGCATATGTTTACTTGCAGTTTCTCATCTTAAAAAACATTTTAATGGTGTTACTAGTTTCTCCTTGTTGCTTGGCAAGCCACTGTGTTGGTTCCTGATCCATAAGAATTATTATTTCTAAATTGTAGTCAGTGTACAAAGAAAATTATGGTGAACTTTTTCTTTTTATATTTAAGTATGAGTTTTGTCTTCATGTCCCTAGACTGTTTTCTGTATATATTTTGCATTGTAGCCATGTGGTGGTTTTCTTCTGACTGCACTTTGCACTGACCTGAATTCTGAACTCTATGTATAATTTATGGGTATCAGAGATAGAAAATAATTTATATCTGTGACAAATACAGTACTGGTCATTTCCATTGTATTTTGGTGTCTGATTTATGTGTCTTTGAGATTTGGGGTTATAATGATAACCCTAAGTTACAATTATGTAGCACTTCAGAGGCAGCCTGGTATGGTGTAAAGAGTGCTGGGTTCAAGTTCTGCCAATGACACTAACCATGATATCAAGGGCAAGTTATGTAGCCTGTCTGATTATGATCATTCCTATATACAGATACATATGTGTACATATGTATATGTGTATATATGTGTGTATACACATACACATATTCACATACATGCCCATGTATAACTACATCTATAACTGTCTATATATTTAAATAGATATCTGTGTTTCTATAATATGGATATCTATAGATATCCATCCCTATATCCGTCTATCTATCCATCTATTTATTGTGGATCCTTGCCTCATAGACATATGTTGCACATTAAGGTTTGCATGTGGTTAAAGCAGTTGTTCCTACAACGGGCCTGAGAAGGAGCCCTGCCACCATCAAAGAAGCAGAAGAGTATTGGAAGAGGAAGTCAAAGATGTAGCAGACCAAGGGCTGTATCAATGGGTTTTGGTTCCAACTGCTCAGTTCTGAAGGCAGCAGAATATGATGGCAACAGTAGATGGAGGCAGTACTTGTATATAAGAACAGCTCATAGCCAGCAAAAAGGTGGACACACAAAATAGCCATCCTGAACCTCACTGTTGACTCCCTTGTTCTTGGTATATCAGCTGGGTTCCTACCCATCCTTTCTATGGTCTCCCTGACAGGACACTCCAGCCTAGCTCTCCCTTCCTTAAATCATCTTTTCCACTTGGGGATCCCCTTCATATTGGTTCCTGATTTGTGATCTCCAGATTCTTACTTCTCAGACTCAGTCCTGGCATCTCTGCCTACCTGTGAATAGAATTCTTCAGGATAGAATTCCCAATAGAATGTAGTTCTTGGAGAACCCTGGTGTCATCTAAATTACCCTGAGGTGGGTAGGTCAGCCATGGCTCCTACTTCACAAGACCATTACCAGTCCACTCATTTCTACAATGGGGGAAGATTTGACATCCCAAGCTCTGCACTCTACAGAAGAACATAGATGAGTAGATAGATATTGAAGAGCATGGCCCAGGGCCATAGGCCTAGCTAAACTACATTGGCTTCAGTGAGCTATTTCGGTGAGTCCATGAGGTCCTTGCCCAATCTTAGCACCTACTTCCTTTCTTCTGTCCATTGTCTAACCACTTTGCACCCTCTAGACCACCAGAGTACATTTTTAAAGTATATTTATAATTATCAATGAAAATGAATTAAGGTAAGCAGAAAGACAAGTGACCTTTATAGTCTCCATCATTGCAGAAGGACGACCACTCCAAGCAGCAAAATCTGATGTATGTTAGACTTGAAAGCATTTTCATAGTAAGTGAACTTACATAAGAGAGTCAGTGCTCTGTCTTGAGTGTCTAGGAGATTTCCTCACTGTCATCTTTTTTAAGTCTCACCCTGCAAAAGGTCAAATTGAGTTCCCAGGCACAGGGGCTTTTGCCCCTGCAGGCTTTTGCCCCTGCCACATAGGATGTTTCTAATGCTGGCCCCTATGTTCATGAGCTTCTCAACAGGCCTGGTGAAACCCAAAGTTATTAAGAATCCTCTCAATACCTACGAAATCCTGCAGGGGTCACAGAGTCCCAGGGGTATGATGTGTGGAACTGCATTCAGAATCTTCAAAACAGTTTCCAAGAATGTTCATACCTGAGAGCCAGTGGAGAAATGGAGCTGCCA
Source organism: Pseudochirops cupreus (assembly GCA_028627135.1). Taxonomy (NCBI): domain Eukaryota; kingdom Metazoa; phylum Chordata; class Mammalia; order Diprotodontia; family Pseudocheiridae; genus Pseudochirops; species Pseudochirops cupreus. Next base: position 54,365,537 of record CM053583.1, on the reverse strand, counting down.
GGAGACAACAAAATTCACCCAAGTGGAGAAAAGGCCACATCTTCACTGTAGGCATAGTTTCTAGATGTCAGCCTTTTGGAATAGGAAAATAGGGAATAAAGAAAATTCCTGGGACTTCTCCCTAAATGGTCAGAGGTGACAGGTTCCTATCTTAGCCGCTCAAACTATGATGGGCCTTTGCTCATGGTTCTCCTCCAAGGCAAGTTTTGCGGCAATAAGTGATAGCTTCACCACCCTCCCCCCCGACATCAGTACTCATGCAACATGTTCCCCTATAATTAATGGCAGTAACAATGTGCCAGTTTATAAAAAATCTATTTTCCCCTGTATTATCTCATTTCATCCTTACAAGGTCCTTTGACACCAACAGGGCAGATATTTTTAAAGCGGCAAATGAAGACCAGCCAACTTCAATGGGTTATCCATTCTCCCGTGGCTGCTGAGTTGAAGTTCAGACTCAGCTCTCTGGACAAGGCCAGATCTCTTCTTACTGTGGTGCTGTATTTCAATAAAAATGTAAACTGAGGTTTGTTTTCTTTTTCCACAACTGGAGTATGGGATTGGCAAACCAAAGGAGACCAATTGTTATAAAAACGGTCAATGTTGATTTATAAGGAAGAGTTATGCCTATGTGTACAGGAAGAGTTGCTATGGAACTTTAATGTCATTGGGAACATTTTTCTCACTGCTCATATTTTCAAAAGAAAACTGCTTTCTTTCTGCAGATGTCTTACAAAATCAGCTGCAGAGGCAGGTAGGCGGGCGGCAGGGATGTGACCCAAAACCTTGGGGAGGCATCACAGCCAACTCTCAATTATTCAGGGGCTGATTAGGTGTCAGATGGAATATCCAACCCCTTAACTGTTCTACTTTCTTCTAGTGGTGCCTTCCCATTGGCCCTGATTCTCCTTAGCCTCTTTACCTGAGCAAGGGGCATGGGGGAGAAGACATGAAATGAGGGGGCCCATAGTAGGCACTTACTAAACATTTGCTGAATCAATTGTCAGTCTCTGTCTCAAGTGGACATCTCTGGATTTGTTTCTTCTGTTACAACACCAAATTCAAGGCTGACAGTCAGAAGAGTCATGACTAGTCCTAATTTTTTTTTTAATGATCTTTGGTGTGCTTTTCTTTCCAGCGGAGATGCTGACTTATCAGTAAATTGAGTCATAGTCAGATGCTCCAGGGCATTTGAAACAAAGCACATCTGCTGAGGCAGTTCCTGCTGGAGGCTACTTTTTAAAAAATTAAATAATATTTTGTTCCTGCCCCCCCATCACATGTGCAAACAATTTTTAACATTCTATTTTTTGAAGTTTTGATTTCCAAATTCTACCCCTCCCTCCTTCCCTTCCCCCTTCCCTGAGACAGTAAGCAATCTGATATAGGTTATACATGTGCAATTGTGTGAAACATTTCCAAATCAGTCATTTTTGTGCAAGAAAATGAACAAAAAAAGAAAACAAAAGGAGGAAGGAAGGAAGAGAAAGAAAGAAAAATGTTAAAAATAGCCTGCTGCAGTCTGGATTCAGACAACATCAGTTCTTTCTCTGGAGGCAGAGAGTATGCTTCATCATTAGAACTCTGGGACTGTCTTGGATCATTGTATTACTGAGAATAGATAAGTCATTCACAGTTCTTCATTGTACGATATTGGTGCTACTGGGTACGATGTTCTCCTGGTTCTTCTCACTTCACTTTGCATCAGTTCATGTAAGTCTTTCCAGGTTTTCCTGAAATCACCCTGCTTGTCATTTCTTATAGCACAGTAATATTCCATTACACAGGCTGTCTGCCATGTCTAGAATATACTGCTTTCTCCAGTTTCCCTTTTAGAATTCCTAGTTTCCTTCAAAACTCAGTTCAGGGACTTTTACCTACCAGTTCTTTTCTATTGCTATTAGCATCTAACACCTTCTCTTCTGAAATTACTTCGTATTTACTTTTACATATTAGAAACCATGTTGTTGCCTATAAATGAGTGTAAGCTCTCTGAGGGAAGGAAAACTGTCTTATTTTTGTCTTTTTCTCCCCAGCATCCGGAGCCTAGCATATGGTAGGCACTTAATAAAGGCTTGTTAATTGATTGAGTTGAAACAGGACTGAGAGGTCTACCTATCTGTGTAGGGATATGCTCCACAAAAATGAAAATGAGGAGCTGTCAGCCTAGTTAGCCTGTTTCCTGCATATGTTTATTGCAGGGAAAAAAAATTGGGGAACCTCTGAAAAGCTCAGTGTGAGTGTGCTGGGAGCTCTGAGATGAGCTATGGGTAGGAATTTTAAAGTGTGCCTACCAAGTACGTAATAAAGCATGAATACAAAACTATAGCACCAACCTATGGCAGAAAGGCTAAAGCTTAGAATCAGCTGAGGTTTATGAAAATGCTAACAACAAAAAGTATATACTTAGCTATTCTGAGGACCAAAAAAAAAAAAAAGAAGAAGAAAACCCCAAGAGAGAGGAGATGCTGACAGACAGCAGAGAGAATGGAAATCATCAATTTCTATTTTTTTTTTCTATACTAAGAAAAATGAACTTTAGACTGAAAACAGTAAAACAAAAAAGGGTTAATCATGATGGAAGATGCTGTCCACATCTAGAAAAAGAACCATGGAGTCCAAATGCAAATCAAAGTATATTATTTGCTCTCTTTTTTTTTTTGTTCTTTCTCATGGTTTCTCCCATTGGTTCTAAGTCTTCTACAACATGACAAATGTGAAAATAGGTTTGATATGAATGTATATTCATATAGCCTTTATCAGATTGCATGCCATCTTGGAGTGGGGGAGGGGAGAAAATTTGAAACTCAATCTTACTGAAGTGAATGCTGAAAACGAAAAGTAAATAAACTTTTTTTTTAAAGGGTTAAGATAGAATTGAAACCCAAAATAAGGGAGAAGATAGTGAATACCTGGTTTCTCTGAATGAGTTTAAGTAACCAGGATCAGACAAATTACAGACCAGGATTTTAAAAAAATTATCAGGCACTTGCTGTGTGCCAGGCATTGTCCTAAATGCTTTACAATTAATATCTCATTTGATCCTTACAACAGCCTGGGAGGTGGGTGCTTTTATTATTTCCATTTTACAGTTGGGGAAGCTGAGACAGAGATTAAGTAATATGTCCAGGGTCATGCAGCTATTAAGTTATCAGAGGCGGAATTTGAGCTGAGGAACTCACTCCTTACTCCAGACCCAGTCCTCTATGTCCCCTGTGACACCTAGCTGCCTCAGTACTGAAAGAATGTGTTGGATTTGGTTGCTGAACCACCACTAGTAAAACTGTAATCCCGTGGTTCTCACTTTTTTAGCCCCAGGACTCTTAAACTATTGAATATCCCTTCTCCCAAAGAACTTCTGTTTCTGTGAGTTTTTTCTATTGACATTTACCATGTCATAAAATAAAACATCTTAGCATTATTATGAAAGTAGTTTTGACCTTGTGGATTTCCTGAAAAGGTCTCAGAGATCCTCAGGGTTCTGGGATCACACTTTGAAAACCAGTACTGTAGGGGGGCAGCTAGGTGGCGCAGTGAATAGAGTACTGGCCCTGGAGTCAGGAGGACCTGAGTTCAAATGTGACCTCAGACACTTGACACACTTACTAGCCGTGTGACTTTGGGCAAGTCACTTAACCCCAATTGCCCTCCAAAATGCAAAAAAAAAAAAAAAAGGAGGACCTGAAAACCAGTACTATAATTAAATGTGGTTAGTGAGACTAGTGGCAAATAGCCTCATTTTCAAACAAAGAGAAGTTGAATTTGACAAATTATACACTGGTAAATTTGACATTGATGCTCAACAGATTTCTAGAAAATATTTTTAAAACAGATTATTGATGGATAGTTAGAGAGGAGGAGACCACTAGAAGCCAGTATGCGTTCATTAAAAACAAATCATGACAGAGTAACCTAATTTTCTTCTTTGATAGGGTTACTAGATGGTAGAGTATCAATACCAACTCACTTGACAAAGTTATGATATTTTAGTGTATATGATGGAGAGATTTAGTCTGAAAAATGGAGAGATGTATTTGTAAATGGTTGAGTGTCTGAATTCAGAATGTTGATGTATAAATTATTGTTGTTTTCAACATACAATACTAATGACCATAACAGACCTTTCTGCTATGGTAGTTGTACTGAAGCTACTTTCAGTGAAGGGGGCGATCACCAGTCATGCTGATCTATATCTTGCCATTGGACCCAGATGGCACCAAAAGAGAAAGTGAGGCTGGTGACTTGCACTGCCCATCCTCATTTAAATCCAATTCACTTGCAAGTCATGGCATCTTCCTGATGTCATGGTCTTCTTCGAGAATGAAGGACAAACAACAACTTTCAGTGAATCTGCTGAGGATGAGGTTGCAATGTTTCTATCTAACTAATAAAAAAAAGCAGTTGTATTCACTTGTGCTGTACTTTATAGAACTCCAGAGGAATAATTCTAGGATAGTGACTTGTCACAAGACCATTTCTGTCTGAAATGCATTGAAAAAGAAGTGTGGGACAAGGTAATGATAATAGTGGCAGCATGATGTAGTGACTCCAAAGTCAGGAAGTCCAGGGTCCAAGCCCGACCTTAACATATACTGACTGCATAACCTAGAGCCTGAGTCATTTGGCCAGGCAGTGGCCAAAGGTCATTCTCTTACACTAAATTGCTGAGCACTTACATAACTGAATTGTTAGAGGAAATTTCAATGAAATCACAGGCTCTTTTGTCATCATTAACAAAGACTCACATTGTATTTTCACATCAGCAAAGCACTTTGCATACTTAATTTCATTAGAACTTAACAGACCCATGAAAGATAGTGTCCAAGAGCTATATCTTATCCTGTTCAACATTTTTATTATTATATTAAAAACAGTGGTATATTTATTAAATTTAAGGATGACAGGAATCACTAATTTATTGGATGACAGAAACATACAAAAAGATTTTGACGTGCTAAAATCATAGGTCAGTCTCTTATGGAGAGTTTGGAGGCAGACACAGACAAGAATAAGCCAAGAAGAGAAGATTCAGATGAATTGTGAATTGTATCATTGGAGGGAGTACTCACAGATCCATTTAAGTGTTGAGGAATTAGCTTGAGTCTAGAGGAGGATAACAATCACAGTAATTAAACTTGAAATCTCAACATGTGAGAATTTGTTGTGAAAATTGGAAATGTTATGGGAAGAAAATTTGGAACCCAAAATTTTATGGAAGTGAATGGTGAAAAACTATAAATAAATCTTAAAAAAAAAAGAATTGGAAATGTTTAGCATGAAAATGAGAAGACTTAGGATGAAGAGCTGGGGATGATATTTAATTTTTTTTTTAGCTTTTACAACAGAGATAGTTACTGAGAAGATATAGCAAGAAGAGAAACACAAACGCCCCCCTCTCAGAACTGGGGGCACACTTACATACCTCCTCAGTATCTGGGGAAAGCAAACTTAAACTTGGAGTGGTTACTACAAAGTATTTGCTCCACCAAGTTCACTTCCTTTTTTTTTTGTCATTTATTTTTTAAATTTTTTTTCAGTCAGTGAAAATAAATTCTTTCCCTCCCATTTTCTTTTCTTCCCTTCTTCATCAAGAAAATAAATAAAACCAAGTTCACTTTCAAATGCAACAGAGTTTATGGAAGAAGTAGCTCCCTTATTTGCAGAAACCAGAAGTTTGTTGCACCACTTCTGGTCTGTGTTAAGCAAGTCACTCTGGGATTCACTCCTCACTAGGCTTGACTGCCCATAAACTTTGACTTTGACTCAAGTTCCTGGACCCTTGGTGCTATCTCAACCTTTTGAAGTCACAAAATTACAACATAGTCTGTTCTGTCTGCAATGTTCCTTCATCAGAGTCAGGAAAGAATTAGACAAATCAGGAACAGAAACGGCAGGGCCATGTCTCATGAATTCCTATTAACCCCCTGATAATAAGAGTAGGCAACTAGAGGGGCTCCCACTTGGAGGCTTCAGTAGTACTTGCGTCCTCATTCAAACACATCCAGGGAAGAAAAAACTATCCTTAAATATTTGAAGGCCTGTCATGTGAAGGAGGGATTACCCAGATAAGGCCAGGGTGGAAAACAGAAGAACAATCACTTCTTGATTCCTGTAAGCTATGCTCTTAATGCAACCCAAAATCAAATGAGCTTTTTTTAGCTGCCAGATCTCACAGTTGACCATATTGTATTTTCAACCCACCGCAAACCTCCGATCATTTCCAGACTACTATCTATCCATCTTTACCCCATCTTGTCCTTGGAAATTCATTTATTGAACTGATGTGTAATACTTTTCATGCATCCCTATTAGATTCAGCTCAATGTTCTAATCTTGAAGATCCTTTGGATCCTCACCATCATTCAATGTGTTCACTACCTATCCTAACTTTGGTCTTGGAATTTGACAAGGATTTCATCTACACCTTTATCCAAATCTTTGCTAAAAGAATATTTAATAGCACAAGGCCAGCCACTGATCAAGCTGACATGGAACCATTAGCAAATGAATTAAAAAGCCTTTGTTAAGCACTTACTTTGTGCAAAGCATTGTACTAGTATGGGGGATACAGACAGAAAAGCAAGACAATCCATGCTGTCGAGGAGCTCATTTTCTAATAGGAAGAGACTGCCATATTGGAGGTTTCAGCTGTATGTAAGAAGGAACATCATCATTCAACCAATGTCAAATTCATTTAATTGTAGTATCGTCTAGCTTATATCTCCACATCTTTTCTGTAAGAATAACATAAAATATTTCACCAAATACTTTGCTAATACTGAGGGACTCTATGTCTGTAGCATCCCCATGATCTGCTAATCTCCAAGAATCTGGCATATATTCCTTTTAACATTTCTTATATATTCTTATATATCACAAAAAGATACCAGCCTGACAAGATCTATTTTTAAAAAGTGAAACCAAAAACATGTTTATTGATATCTTTTCCTTTAATACCATAGTGATTTCTAAGTATATCAATCACACCCTTTCCTAACTCTACCCTGTGGTCATTGTTGTGCAACAAAGAAAAAAAAACTAAGCCAAAACATCTAAAACCACAACAAGCTCTGACAGGGTTCTTGATGAAGCCAGGATGTTTCTTTGTGTTCATTACTTCCTTTGCAACAGTGCTGTGTGAATTATTTCAGTCAAAGTAAAACAATTACATTTATTAACATACAACCAACTTTTATAGCTTTAAATTTTTTTCGTATGCACTCATTTTTATGCAATCACTGGTTTTCTGTGATTTGGCATTGATTTCACAAGATTCTGCACATTTCTTTAATTCTTCATCATGAAACCACACATTACATTGGATATTAGATTTAGCTTTTGCAAACAGTTCATTTTTCTAAGGTTAGCCTTGATTATAGCCCATAGCTTTCCCCCCTCAGTTTTAAGTTTTATTTTAGCATTTCTGAATTTAACAAAAAAAAAAAAACAAATAAAATGAGTATTTTCCACATAGAAAGTAGAATAAAAAATAAGACAATACACAAAACTGCAAATTTCTATTATGTACAGCTTGTTTTTTCTTTTATGGATATAATAAATCTTACATGTACCTTTTGAAGCTGTATGGCTTAAGAAATTTTTCCTCCTGGCCATCTTATTTCTCTTTTATTCATTAAAAGTTGCTTCAATTACCCTTTTCTTTCCATTTTTTTGGGGGGGAGCCCTATGACTATCCTTTATAATCTTCCTATTTCCCTTTCTCCATCCACATACCACAATTGTAATAGAAAAAAAACAGCCTTGTAATAAAAATGTATAGTCAAGTGAAGCTAATTCCCACTTTGTATATGTATGAAATTACATGTCTCATTTCCCATCTTAAGTATTTCACCTCTGTGTCAGGAGGAGATAGCAAACATGTTCAATCATTAGTCCTCTGGAGTCTGTTAGTCATTGAATTAATTACTATTCTTGAGTATTTCAAAGGTATTTTTCTTTAGAGTATTGTTATTGTGTACAATGTTCTCTTGGTTCTGCTCAATTCACTTTATATCAGTTCATACATGTCTTCCCAGGTTTCTCTGAAACTGTTTCTTTCAACATTTCTTTAGTGTAAGGAAGTCAAACATTCCAGGATCATTCAAGTGCATCATATTAGTCACATAGAAGTGCTAAGGAAAGTGTGCTCAAAAATGAAAAACAGTGCCAGAAAAAGACAAATTATTGCTGCAAAATAACCTAATCAATCTTCAGAAAACAAGCACAGGCCTACAGAGGCACCAGGCAGCTGGAAGGATTGTTACTGCTTCCTCTATGTAGCTAAGAGTTCTAAGAGCTGAAAGAACAGAGAGGAGGAGAAGGAGAAGGAGGAGGAGGAGGGGGAGGTGGAAGAGATAAGGAGATGGATAGATTTATACTCTAAATTCAAACCTACTCTCCATAGCTATTCAGAAATAATGAAACCTCTTCAATTTCCTTACACCAATGGATATTGTATTATCTCTAACAGTCACTGAAGCATGCTCTTTAAAAGGTACAATTTTTGAATGTTTCTTTGAAATAATATCCATTCTTAATATCTACAGAATTAAAAACACATCTAAGGAGGCTTGATTGAGCATGCCTAGATTGACTCATGTGGAGGTACTCTGCATCCCCTAATATGTGGGAGAGTAAAGCCTCCTTTGATTGGCTGTGTAATCAGAATAGGTTGCACCTTTAAAGCTGACCAGACTGACCATTTTTTTTCCCCGTGAGCTCTTTACTGCTGCTTCCAAAGGGTGAAGATCACAGTTCATCCAAAGAGAGGGTAACATGAATTGAACCAGAAGAGGGTCTACCTCCCCACTCCCCTTTTGCTCAGGCTCTGAAAAAATGGGCCAGGGGATGTTTGTTTCTCTTCTGTTTCTTTTGTTTTCAGTTTCTCAGTTTTAGGTGGCCAGCAGTGATCCCCACAAGACCCATTGGACTGGGAGCTTGCAGGTGGGATGTTGTAAGGAAGCCAGGATGTCTGGGACTGAAGCCCAAAGAGGAGTTTTAGACTTGGAACTTGAGACTATGCTCTCTAGGTACAAAGCTAAGCTATTATAATACCTAAGAGTTAGAGACTGAGGTGGAAAGGGCGGGGGGGTAAGGAGTATTAAGACTTATGTTCGAGGGAGGAGGTTTGTATGTGATTATGCCTTTTGAAGCAAATGTTCCTTTGTAAAAGCTAATCTGTTAGTGGTTAGATGGAACTGGGGTGCAGGAATCCCTTTGCCCTACAATCAGAGCAAATATCATCAGTGGAGGCTGGAGTCATTGGCAGAGAGCCTAAATGCCCCCAAAACCCCTTAAAGGTACTGATGAAGACTGGGGGAAGGTCACATGTAACTGATCCTAGACTTCAGACAATGAGGACAGCATAGTCAATGTTACACCCTCTTTTCCCTCTTAGAAAAAGGGAGCAACAAAGCTTATGTGAACGGCATGAAATTCAGCACTTAACTGACAGGGAATTAACCAAAGGTGAGCAAATAAGTTCATTCTGATCTCATTTGTTTAAGACGATCTGAGTCAGCAGAAGCAGACACACATGACCATTGTGGGCAATAAAAAAAAAATTATTACTTGTCCCAAGGAATTTGAATTTTAAATGTTCACCAACCATTTCCTGAATGAAAGAATGGGTGAAAATGCATTACACACACACACACACACACACACACTTATTTTTAGTTTTCAACATTCACTTTTATAAGATTTTGAGTTTTAAATTTTCTTTCCCTCGTTTCCTTCCTTTCTTCCTCTCCAAGACGGCATGCAATCTGATATAGGCCATACATGTACAATCATATTAAACACATTTCCACATTAGTCATGTTGTAAAGAAGAATTAGAATCAAAGGGGAAAACCACAAAAAAGAAAAAGAACAAAACAGAAAAACAAGGAAAAACAGTACGCTTCAATCTGTATTCAGACTCCATAGTTCTTTCTCTGGATGTGGATAGCATTTGCCATCATAAGTCTTTCAAAATCATCTTAGATCATTGCATTGCTGGGAAGAGCTAAGTCTATCAAAGTTGGTTATCACATAATGTTGCTGTTACTGTTTTCCTGGCTCTTCTTACTTCACTCAATATCATTTCATGTAAATGTTTCCAGGTTTTTCTGAAATCTGACTGTTCATCATTTCTTAGGGAACAATAGTATTCTGTTACATTCATATACCACAACTTAATTGTTCAGCAATCCCCCAATTGATAGGCATTCCCTCTAGTTCCAATTCTTGACCACTACAAAAAGATCTGCTATAAATATTTTTGCACATGTGGGTCCTTTTTTATGTTCACTTTGGGATACAGATGTAGAGGTGATATTGCTAGATCAAAGGGTATACAGAGTTTTATAGCCCTTTGGGCATAGTTTCAGATTGCTCTCCAGAATGGTTGGATCAATTCACAACTCTACCAACAATGCATTAGTGTTCCAATTTTCCCACATCTTCTCCAACAGAAAATGCATTTCTTAAATGCTTCCTAGTGCCAAATGACTTCAGAATTTGTCAGTAACAGAAATTGAATTTGCTAGCCTATAATTTGTATATTCTGAAATTTCCCTCCCCCCTTTTTTGAAGATCAGCTCAGTATTTTTCCTTCTCCAAATCTGCAGTACCTCTTTTATACTCTATGATCTTTTGGATATTAGACAGTAGTTCATGATCCTGAGTCCTCTATAAGTACTCTAGCTACTATGTCCCCTGAGTGGCTGTGACCACGTGTATACATATATGTGTACACACACATACATACATATGTACATAAACACACACCTGTCCTGACTCTTGGCTGAAAAGTAGGATAGCTCTAACCCAGCAATTCTTTGCTGCAGAGATGGAATTACCTGGGCCTCAAAGAACCTAAGAGTTGGAAGGGATTTCAGACATTAGTCCAATGAATATATGTGAACAAGAATCCCCTCAATAGAATACAAATGTATATATACGTATACATACACATATGTCTATATAGGAGGGTTTATATATGCATATGAACACACTTTTGAGTTTGTGTATAGATGTATACATAGAGGGCACAGGATCAATTGAATAGGAAGGGATGATACTTTAAAAGGTGAAATTCTAAGGTAGGAGAGGATTAGAATGAGAGGAGACAGAGAGAGACAGAATGGGGTTAATCATCTCATATAGAAGAGGCAAGGGATAATTGTTACAATGGAGGGGAAGAACAGGAAGGCAAAAGGGAAAGGGTCAACCTGACTCTCATTGAACTTGGCTTAGGGAAGGAATGATATAAACTCTAAACTGGGTATCTTGCCACACAGGAGAGTAGGGAGGATGGGGATGAGAGGTGGGATGACGGAGGGGAGGACAGGGTGGGTGAGAGGGTTGCTGGAAGGACACAGTTCTGTAAAGGGGCAGGGACAGGGACACAGTAGAGAACAGAACAAGGAGGGGGGATAGGAAGGAGGAACACATAATCAGTCTCTCACAATATGTCCGCTGTGGAGATGTTCTGCGTAATTATACATGTACAGTCTGCATTGAATTGCTTGTCCTTCCAGTGGGGGTGGGTGACAAGGGAGAAAGGGAAAGAATCTAGAATTTAAAGTTCTGTAATCAAATGTTAAAAATATATATGTGTATATATATATATATATTATTATTAACTATATGCAACTGGGAATTAATATATACAGGCACTGGGCTAGGGAGACTCATCCTGCCCTACCAGAAAGTCAGAGGGGCAATAGGGGAGGACATAGGAGAGAGCAGATTGGGGAGGGGTTATACACCGGGATGGCTGTTTTGAGGTGGTGGGTAGGGGAAAGATGGGGAGAAAATATGTAACTCAAGATCTCATGGAAATGAGTGATGTAAACAAGAAAATAAATAAATTTATTATAAAAAAAAAAGAATCCCCTCAACAACCTCCCTCACAAGGATTCATCCAGATTTTGCTTAACGACTTGCAGTAGGGGAGAAACAAATACTTCCCAAGGCAGTACATTCCACTTTAGGATAATTTAGGAAAACTTTTGCCAAACCTTAGCTGCCTCTCTTCACCCTTCCCATGTTGATTCTACTTCTGTACTCTGTCCAGACAGAACAATGACTCTTCTATATGACGACCATCCAAATATTTAAAGAAAATGAATGTGGATATACTCTTCCCACCCCAAATCTCCTCCTAGCCAGTATAATGTTGTTATGCAATTGTTTCAGATTCTCTGTGATCCCACTTGGGTATTTTTGCTTGTTTGTTTTGTTTTTGGCAAAGATACTAGAGTGGGTTGCTGTCTCCTCCAGATCTTTTTACAAATGAAGAAAATGAAGCAAACAGGGTTAAATGACTTGCCCAGGGTCACCCAGCTAGTAAGTTGTCTGAGGCCAGATTTGAATTCAGAAATTCAGAAAGCATAGACCAGAAAATTATCCATAAAATAATTTAAGACATCAAAAAGAAGAGAGATTATGTCCTTACCTCAAAGTCCTATCTGCAAAAAGATTCTCACCTAACTTAAGAAAAGCTCGTACCTTTCTTACTTGATTTTCAAAATCCTTTCTGAGCTCTTCCATAGCCTGGGACAAATTCATATTTTTCTTGGAGTCTTTGGATGTAGGAGTTTTGACTTTGTTGTCTTCTTCTGAGTATGTACTTTGACCTTCCTTGTCACCCTAGTAACTTTCTGTAGTCAGAGGTTTTTTTTGCCATTGTTTGCTCATTTTCCCAGCCTATTACTTGTCTTTTAGTTCTTTGTTAAAGTAGGGCTTTGATTCCAGGGTAGACGATGCACCATCCCAAGCTTCAGGGGTTTGTGCAGCTGTTTTCAGAGATACTTCTAGGGATCTGTAAGTTTTCAGTTCTTCCAAGGTTGTATGATATAAGGAGAGGTGTTTTCTTCTCTCCTGGACTGTACTCTGATCTGTGAGTGACCACAAGCACTCTTTTCTGCCCTGGACTGTGAGGAAGTTCCCCCCTCCACTGTGGCTGCAAGCTCTGCTCTGCTAGTGCCCCTCCTCACCTTGGGACTGCTACCCAAAACTGTGACCCAGATCCTAGTATAGGCAAAGCAACAGAGTCTGGCCTCAGTGCTAGCAAAAAGACCCCTGTAATCTCCTTCTGACCAGTTGTTCAATACCCTTATTGTCTCTGAGCTGAGCACTCCAGAAGCAGCTGCTGATTCTGTCACTCCCAAGGTCTGCCCCTGGTTTGCTGGGGTCAGGGTTGTGATGGCTCAGGCTGTGCAGGACCATATTCCACTCTCATCCTGGTGTAGCAGCCCCCTCCTGCTGACCTTTTAAGTTGTTTTTGGCATCTGTGGGCTGAAAGGTCTGGAAACTACAACTGTTATCCCTGATTCAATCACCCTGAGGCCTGCTATGGGTTTTCTGGGCCTGGTCTGCACTGGTGAAGCCTGCTCTGGCCTGCGCTTCTCTCTCACCCTGGTAGAACAGACCTTTCTTAAATGACCTTCCAAGCTGTCTTGTGCTGAAAAGTTGTTTTACTCTATTTTTGTGGGTTCTGCTGCTCTAGAACTTGTTTAGAGTCATTTTTGGGGGGAGAGCCCAGGCAAGTCCTTGCCTTTGCTCCATTATCTTGGCTCTACCCCCCTAAGAAAAGCTTGTGAGGAATGTCTTCAGTTACATTCATACACCACAATTTTGTTGGACCACTTCCTCATTTGATAGCCGTCTCCTTAGTTTTTAGTTTTTTTGCCACCACAAAAAAGCTGCTATAAATGTTTTTGTACATTTACTACCTTTCCCTCTTTCTTTGATCTGCTTGAGGTATAAGCCTAGTAGGAATATAACTGGTCAAAAGATATGCACTATGTAGTAACTCTTAGTTACTACTTTACTAAATTTCTTTCAAAATAGTGGGACCCCTTCACAGAAATGAAAGAAAACATGTTTCCAAAGAAACATGGGAAGATTTCTATGAACTGATGCAGAACGAAGTGAGTAGAACTAGAAGAATTATAGCATCTATGTTATAGAAACAATTTTGCAAGTTTTGAGAAATCTGGTCAGCTAAATGATCAACCCAGATGACTGATAAAGAAGAATACTGCCCACCTCACAATAGAGGGGTGATGGACCAACATGCAGAACTCAAAATACATTTTTGAACATGATCAATATGAGACTGTTTTGCTTGACTGTACTTATGTGATACATGGGTTCCTTCCTCCCTTCTTTCCTTCCTTCCTATGGATGAAAGGAGGTGGAAGGGAAAAATGAATGCCTGATTATTTTTTTAAATGATAAATTTTTAAAGAATGTTTTCTAGAGTTTACTTACTATGTTTTTATTTTAGAATAAACTATGATGGGAAATTCCCCATAAACTTTTCTTTATCATATCCAAAAACTCATGAATACAATAAAAGAGACCTGTGTTGAGAATCTCTCTCAGGGATCCCTGGAACTGTGAAGGACACAATGTATAGCCCCCATGGGACAATTGAGCCCTTAGGTGGAGTGAATTCTCTGAGCTGACTACCCTAACAGTCACTTGCTCTAATGAGTCAGGTCCCCAGAGAATGACTACTACCTCTCCATAGGACTCTAGGGGTTGCCTTGAGAGGCTGAAGGAAGTTGTTGGTCTAATGGTATATAACTCCCCAGCTCTCACTGCTGTGCTTGCTATTATGAATACGAGCTGGCTGTTAACAAGTCAGCCAGACTCACTGAGGTTTTAGAAAGCACATCAAAGTTCAGGGGGAAATGGGTGCAAGCTTAGAGCACATCTGGAAAACAGGTAACTCAAAATCCCTGGGGCTGCTGGTTGTCCTTTTCTCCCCTTCATGGGATGCTTAAGAAGGTGCTTAAGCATGGGCTGATTTCTTTGCTGGATTCCACATGGAGCTGTGAATCTGAGGTCTGCCTTTGGCTCTTGATCTTACCAGATGTTATAGGTTCATTGTTAGGATGCTGATGGGAAATGGGAAGTCCTTCAGATGTGTCCTACTTGTGCCTAGTGGGGTCTTTGGGGTGTCAAGGAGACATAGCACCTCTTGTGGGAAGGCTTGCTGAGGTCTTTTCAGGGCTGCTTGTTCACCTTTGGTATCCTTCTTTCACCCAACTCTCACCTGTGGCTCCAAAACCTCTGGCATGTACACTGACCACACTCAGTCATCATGGCCGACTGGTTAAACCAAGTTGAAGGTAACTGACAGACCTCAAACCCATTGGTAAGTTAAGGGAATGTCTACCCCAAGCATGTGAAAACTTCCCCTGATGGAATGAGAAGATAAGAACAATTTGTTCCAACAGCTACAAATGAGGCTGAAGAAGGTGCTGTGGAGTTTGGTCAGACATTGAAAATGCCAAGGGCATCTGCTGCATCCTGGGCCACCGCCAATCTTCCTGACTTTTGTCTTACCACTGGACTTCAGTGACTGTGGAAGAGAGTGAAGCTGACTACTTTGTGCAAATCTGCCTCACTTAAACCCATTCACCCTGCGTTATCATCGGTCCTCTTCAAGAATGAAGGACAAACAACAAGAAGTGCCTGGGATAGATACTGGACCCTATACATTTGTGGGGAGAGGGTCTGCACCTGGCCCTTCAGTCAGTAAATTTTCTAGTTTTGAGATCCACCAGAGAAATTGGCAATATTTTTTTCCTTCCATTTTTAGACTGCAATTATAGTCAATGTGTTTCCTTTAAAAAGTCAGATCAGTTCTTCTGAGAAAACCTTTACTGGTTTGAATTCTTATGTGTGCATATCTATTATATGACTATACTCAGTATCAGTATTGCAGAAAATATGAGAATGGATTTCATATCCCCCAAAATTTGTTGTTGTTCAGTCATGTCTGACTCTTCATCACCTCATTTGGGATTTTCTTGGCAAAGATACAGGAATGGTTTGCCATTTCCTTCTCCAGCTCATTTTACAGATGAGGAAACTGAGGCAAACAGGGTTAAGTGAGTTGCCCAGGGTCACACAGCTAGCAAGTATCTGAGGCCAGATTTGAACTCAGGAAGATGAATCTTCATGACTCCAATCAGGGCACTCTATTGTTCCCAGATGTTTGCCTAGAGCACACAGATAGCTCATAATACGTATCTTTTTTACTTTAAGCAGACCTAGAATGCTTGTCCTATCTGTTACATGAGTCTAGACAGTTTGTCTGAGATCTTTATTTACTTTGGGTCCACAGGAGGTTTGCCAGCTGACCTAGAAACCTCAAGCAATCGTTCCTAAATGCCTCATCCCTTTCTGGGAGTTCCACACCTCTTTGAGGGATTTTTAAAATTATGTCTTTGTTAAGTTGCTTGTCCTAGTGAAAAGTGAATTAGAAAACTCCATTTCTATTACATCTGTAGTGGCAAGGATTCAATTACGGAACTTTTGGAAACTTTTTGGAATAGGGACCCAGAGAAAATTTGCCTTGACCTCTCAGGGAAACACCTTTAATACAGAGAATCCTGGAAAAAATATTGGTGTGCCTACTATAGAAAGAGACACTTGGAAAATTTATCTGTATGCAGTGAGGGAACAATGGAAGCATTTTCATGCTGAACAGTTTTGTTTCTCACCTAAAGGGAGAAAGAATGACTTCAGGTTGATTCCAAGTCCCCAATTCCTGTGGAATGGCCCCATGTGCTCTGGAATCTTTTGAGGAATTAAGCTTTTCTTCTGACATAGGAGGCTTGATTTTCTTTTCCTTTTTAAGTTAGTTAATAATTAAGCCTAGTCTCTGTGGGCAGGTCTAGAATAGAGGGGGTTTTTTAGTAGAAAAGGGAAAGGGAAAAGGACGACAGGCCCCCATGAAATCAGTGCCAGTTTTGCTGTAGCACTTGGTATCCATGAGAGCCCTGGGTAGGGAGGACTTCCATGGGAAAGAAGAAGAATGAGGACCCCATTTTCCCTGGATCTGGAAGACCAGTGTTGTTGCAGAAGCACCAAGCCAAATTAGTTTGGTTTCTCACCTCAAGATGTGGATTTTTTTTTTTTTTGCAGTTAACCTAATCGCTGTGGGAAAAACCCTGAGTGTTCAGGAGACTCTGAAAGGGACTACACTTTCCCTCTGAGAAGGGAAGTTTGATTTTCTTTCTCTTTTTTTCCTTTATTGTTTTTGGGTTGGGAAAGGTATTTTTGCAAACAACAAGATAGGCATTAAATGGTTAGAACTTTATAAAATGATACTGGTTTATCGAATTGTATCACCTGGAAGGAAGGAAGTATGTTAATTACCAGGTTTGATACTGAACTGTGCCACAGACTTTTCTTTAGACTCTTTAATACAAGGTTCTAGGGAAGGTATTAAAGGAAAAAAAGATAATGCAAAATTTCCCCAAGTCATTAAAGAACTATTAGGAATTTGGGACTATGGACTTTGCTAAAAACACTCCAGTAGATTTGCTGAGAAGAGCAAATATTAAAACTAGGAGAGAGTGTAAAGGTGAGAGTGATTAAATCAATCAATCATCCAACCACAGTTAAGTGATAAAATGCTGTGCCAGATACTTTAACTAGGGGAGAACATGTCTCAGTCAGTCAGTCATCTGAAGATGTAGACTATTTGGGAAAAGTCCCTGAACAATTAGAACAGTATTATGTAGGAAAAGTATTTGGATTGGCTGGGGAGGTTTGTAATATCCTGTGGGGTCTGTATAAAGCCAGGGAGCTGGGTTAGAGCCTGAAACACTGGAGCAAGCAGAAAAGAAAATTCTGGCTATACTCCTTAAAAGGCATCAGTGTGAGGAGGGCGACAGAAAAGAGCCCCAGGCTTGGCCTTGGTTCCTTCATCTCCACCCTATGACCAGAGAAGGATCTCTTGAATTTCAGAGTCAGGAGAACTTTCCCATCTTCCCATCAGCATCCTAGTTCACAGGACGGCAGAGACTCTCCTGAGAGCCAAGGGCAGACTAGACACAAATTCAAGGTTCTACAAAGAACCCAAAAGAGAAACTACACCATACTTAAAGGGAAATATCCTGGGGACTGGAGTAAACAACTTCCAGAATCTGTAGAGTTTTTTTTTTGTTTGGGGTTTTGTTTTTTATTTTGGCCACATATGCTCCCTAAGCTTGAGCTCAATTTACCCTAAACTCTCTGTCGTTGTGGGATGGCTCTCACAGACTTTTCGGAGACATGTTTGTAGTAGCTACATTTTGGGGACCTGACTCATGAGTTCAAGTGGGAGTTGGGAATAGTAGTTCTAATGAAGCCTATAGATCCATTCTCAGGATAATTTTTAATTGCATAAAGTGAAATAAATAGGACCATAAATGAAACCAATTATATTGAAATATGGTTATTAAAATATATTTTTTAAAAAGTTCACAGACAAAAAGTTAAGATCTCTACTAGAAAGATCATATGTGCTACACTAGAACCATCCTTAGTGTGAATAGGCTCACATGTTGAAGATAGGCATGAAGGGATGAATCTCTTTAGCCACAGCATTTCACGAAAGATGAGAGAGGGGCAATAATTTGTATTGGTAGGTAGAGTACCTATACTGATAAGATTATACATGTTTTAAAACTGAAGAAAGTATGAAACCACAATGATCTTTTTAATGTTGTTTCCTCTGTACATGCATCTTTGTATTTATAACCCTTTCTACATATATAATGAAAGTCTACCCTACATGTTTGGGTCTCTAAGAACTGAGTCTCACAAAGACAATAATATATGTATGTATGAACAAAAGTGAAAATATATGTACATATGCTCACTCAGTTCAAACAATATATGAGTTTGTTCCCTTTACTCAATCAAGCAACAAGCCTTTATTAAGCTCCTATATTATGTGCCAGACCCTGGGGATACAAAAACTAAAAATGATACAATTCTTACACTCATATATATACTTACAAAAGCACATATACATAGAATAAAGATAATTTATACAAACAAAAGATGAGCTAGTTAAATGATATAGTTAGGGACAGAGGGTAGACATTATCAGTTGAGAATCCAGAAAGGTTTCATGTAGGAGGGGAGCACTTAAGCTTCATTTTTAAGTCTGGCTGGACCACAGAGTATGGGAAAAGGAGTTTATGTATGATGAAGATAGAAAAACAGGTGTGAAGGGCTTGAAAAAGCAAACAGAGGAACTTATATTTGATCCTTGAGACAATAAAGAACCAAGTGGAATTTATTAAGGAGGGGAGTGACATGGTCAGAAATATGCTCAAGGAAAATCCCTTTGGCAGCTATGTCTCCACAGATGGACTAGAATGGGAAGATTTAAGCCAGGAAGTCTGGGAGGCCAGGGATACCCATTAAGAGTCCCATTAGACACTCAAGGACTGAAAGAAATTAGATTCAAACCCAAAGAATAAAACTGAGGCATAAAAATAAATATGTATTTACTTGAGGAATAAAAGTCTAAAACATGTTCTCCCTCCAGAATTGGTGTCTGTTACCCTTGGCCATAAGATGCATCATTGTTGGGATGAATAAATCAATAGCTCTATCAGTTATTGGAGAGGGAGTGAATGGAAAGATGGCCAATATAAAACAGCAGATAAACCAAGAATCAACCAAAAGCATTTATTTCTATTTAACTCAACAAATATTTCTAAATCTATGATATGCAAAACATGTGTTAGGTACTTAGGGAAATATGTAACATAGATAATTCATCCTTATTCTTGTTGAGCTTACTGGCTGTTGGAAAGATAAGACACAAAGACAGATAACCCTAATACCCAATATTACATGATAACATACCTAAAATAGAAGTAGTCTTGGTGTAGTGGCAAGGGAGTTGAAGATCTTAAACTTGAGTCAAGGCTCCAGTACTTATGAACTTTGTGACCTTAGATGAGTTAATTAAAATCCCTGGCCTCAATTTCTTCATCTGAAAAATGAAGGGATTGTGCTTGATAACCATTAGGATCCCTCTCAGCATTATTTCCCATGATTCTAAGTCCTACTATAATGCCTCACTGTGATGTTTAGGTAATTCCAGGTTCTTTGAGGTTATACCAACAGCAGATTGCAAAGAGTGGCAGGTCTTGTCATGCATTAAAGATTTCAATATATTTCCATTGACCAGCTGGGTCTGATGTTCAAGTACCAGTCTAAAATACACTCAAGAAGTCCATTTCCAAAGAACTGGAGATCGAGTGATGAAATTTTTCTTCACATCAACTTATTAAGATTTCTGCTAATGCCTAGAGAGAATACAATCTGGACCAGTAGGCAGTGTACTTCCAGACCTGGAAATCAAAGATAAAGGATTGAACTGAATTGAGGTCATCTAGTCCAGTTCAGACATGAACAGAAATTCTCTCTACAATAACTGTGACAAATGATTACCCAATCTGTGCTTGATAATCTCTGATAATGGGGAAATTACTGCTTTCTAAGACAGCCTATTTTGCTTTGGGACACCTTTAATTAATTGCTTATTTTTCTTTTTGGCTTAAATCTTCCTCTCTGTAACTTCTAACCATTATTCTTCATTCTGCCCTTCAGAGAAAATCAGAACAAATATAACCTCTCTCTCGCCTTTACGGGTCTTTAAATATTTGAAAATAGTGTTAATACACCCATAAATCTTTTCTTCTTTAGGATAAACATCCCCAGTTTCTTTAACTATATGACATTCAGTTGAGTTCCCCATCCAGGCCAGGTGGATAGAGCACTAGACCTGGATTCAGGAAGAACCAAGTTTAAATCCAGCCTCAGATTGTGTAATCCTGTGCAAGTCACTTAACTTGTTTTCCTCAGTTTCCTCACCCATAAAATAGGGCTAATAATCACACCCACCTCCCAGGGTTGTTGTGGTGATCAAATGAGATAATATCTGTAAAGTGCTTTGCAACCTTAGAGTGCTATGTAAATGCTAGCTGCCATTTTATTATTCTTTGAATCCACTCCAATTTGTCAGTGCTCTGCCTAAAATGTACTGGCTAGAACTGGACATAATTCTTCAATTGTTGGCTCACTAGATACTCTCCTGAGCATTATTAGATTTCTTTTTAAAATTTCATTGCCCACCGTGGGACAGATGTCCATTAAGATAGCCTAATATACTTAATGTATTTAATATTAACAGTATGTGATGATTCCATAGAGAGTTCCCAGACTCAAGAACCTCTCTGCCCTGGGTACATGTAAAGAATGTCAAGGAACAGAGAGCCATAAGTCTCAGAGCAAGAGGAAAGAAAACTCAAGAATGTTAGAAAATGGACATTGCCATACTTTTCCTACTTTCTAAATTATCTTGTTGATCTACTTCTCTCAGACAACTTCCAGAAAGCATTAGGAATACCTATTATATTACTCCCCTGGAAAGGATGAAGGGATATGAACTAGAAAATAGAATAATTAGATGTATTTGGAATTGGTTGAATGACCAGAACCAAAAAGTAGTTATCACTAGATCAATTTCAGTTTAGAAGGAAGCCACTAGTGGAAGGTCACAAGGATCTGTGCTTGGCTCTATACTGCTTAATATTTTATTTATAGCAATGACTTGGAAGGAGGCATAAATAAACCATCTATCACATCTGTGTATGAAACAAAGCTAGGAGGGATCTACGCACCAGGTGATGGAGCTAGAATACAAAAAGAAATTAAAAAGCTAGAAAATTGGACCAAATAGATTGAGGAAATTTAGTAGGGATAAAATGTAAATTTTAACACCTGGGCATAAAAAGTCAACTTTAAAAGTGAAAGATAGGGACAGCATAGTTTAATAGCAGCTAGTCTGGAAAAGATATGCGGTTTTTTCATGTAGGAAGCTCAATTTGAGTCAACTTTATAATCAGGCAGCCAAAAAAAGCTAATTTGATCTTGGGTTGCATCAAGAGAGCATAGATTCCAGGAATAAAGTGCCTGTCACTCTTGACATATTTTGCCTTGGCCTTACTACATCTGGAATATTGTGTTCAGTACCATATTTTAGAAAGGATATTAATACACAGCAGTGTCCAGAGAAATGTAACCAGGAAAATCAAGGACCTCCAATTCACATCATAAAAAAATTGGTGGAGGAAGTGGGGATGAGAAGACTTAGGAGGGTTTACTGTGGCCTTCAAGTAGTTGAAAGGCTGTCATATGAAAGTATGATTAAATTTGCTCTGTTTGGTCTTGGAGGGCAGAACTAAGAGTAATTGATAGAGGTTGCAAAGCAAGAAATTTAGACTTAATGCGAGGAAGAAGTTCACAACAATGAGAGCTATCCAAAAGTGGAAACAAGATGCCTCAAGAGATAGTGGATTCTTTCTCATTAGAAGTTGCCAAGCAATGGCTGGATGATCACTTGTTAGTCAACATCTAGCACCTACTGTGTGCCAGGTACTCTGTTGAGCACTTTACAAATATCTCATTAGTCAGGTATATTTTTATAGGAATTCTCTTTTTCCAGATATGAGTTGGGGATAGATAGTCACTGAAGTCCATTCCATCTCTGAAAATCTGTAATACTATGATCCATTGTTGGGCATACACTCAAAGCTTTTTTTTTTTTTAGCTTATGTTTGGCTCACATACCTTTTGAGAACCCAGGCTTATTTACCATGATGAGGTACTGGAGTAGAATTTGGTAGAGCATGGTGGAACAAAAGCAATAGCTGAGTCTAGACAGGCCAGGTGAAATCATGGTTGAGGAAACAGAGGTTTGGTACTGAGCAAGTAATAGGTTTTGAACTAGATAAGGAACATTCCAATACATTTCTCTGCCACTCTACAGATTCATAGAAGTTTTTAAGGCTGGATGTGCATGGCTTGGTCCTTCTCTCCAGAATTTCTCTCAGCTGGTGAGTCATCAGCATTGCTGTTACCCTAACTTCTAGAAGTAATACTCAAATCACTTGCTAGTTATCTTGATACTATTTGCCTTCTGATACTGCTGAACTATTTCTCAGAAACCCTCACTGGATACAGACATTGTAAGAGAAGCATGGTTGGAGCCAAGTCAATCCTACATGTTTGGCAACTGGGATTCTCTTCTCTTATGTGGTATGTGGGGGCTTCCTGCTTTCTTGAAAGGTCTTTCTCTATTTTGGGGAGAGTGTATTTCCCTTGGAGAGATTCATTTGTTTGTGTATCTTTCTTCCGGGCAACAGGGAACTAGGAACATGACTAGAGCAAGTGAAGTTAATGCAAAGTAGAGGCCAGTAATACAAAATTAGTTCATGCTCATTTCTTTTTCAGTTGGTACCTGGCTTGCGTGGTTTCAAGGTTCCACTTATATTAAACACTAGAGGGCAGAGTTGGGTAGTGAGGCACAACCAGTTGTTTGGCTACAGGATCCTGAACAATTAGCTCAGTTAATTCAGAACCAAGGCTAGCAATCTGACTAAGGCTGCTAACAAAGGCAAGGAGAGTGGTCAAAAGAGTGATCAATATGCTTAAAGAGACATTTATTTATTCCCTGCTAGAGGTAGAAACTGTGCCAGACATCTAGACATTGGGAAAGATAAAAAAATAAACACGGTCCCTGCCCTCATGCCTTCTAAATCTAAACAAAAATGATTTACAATCCTAACACATATACCAGGGGCTAGAAAACACACTAGAAAACACAAAACATATGGGATGAGAAGTCTAAACAAAATGCTATTTCAGATTTCACTAGGATATAAGCTCCTTGAGGGCAGGGACTGTTTTTGCATTTCTTCGTATACCTGATGCTTAGTACAGTGTATGGCACACTGACTGATCCAGGTAAGAAAAACATTTCTTTCTGGGATAGAGCTCCTTGAGGTCTAGAGACAGAAGTTGGTTCAGATGGTGCCTTGTGCTATGCGCTAGGGATCATTTCTGCTTCAACTGCATGGTTTACTCAAGTAGTTGTATCAAATGGAGCTGAGAGCAAAAGCGGTTCTTCTGAGTTGTGTAAGGGAACCAGATATCAGGAGTCTATTGAACTAAGAAAGTTTTTATTGGCTAGTGAAAAAGCTAAGCTGGTGGCAAAAGTCAGTAAAGTGAGTAAAGAAATACACCAAGGCTAGGAGATATACTGCAGCTGCAGTCTGCCATGTTTGATTTACATCACCTTCCCTTGATCACAGGTGTAGGTATCAGATTTAAATCATGGCTCATACTATTCTAGAGTCCATATATAGCACACATTAAAATTGGAAAGCAAATGTTGAGACTGTGCTTCATGTCTAGTATAATACTGTTTATCTCAATTTCACTATTTGAACTGAGAAGAATATATGAAAAAGAAGGGAGGTGATACCAAATGCAGAGATCAAGAAGAAAGAAGCATGAGAAAGGATGAATAATCTGGTCATTAAGAGACCATTGATGACTTTGCAGTGTTAGTGGAATGCCAGTGTCAGAAGTTAGACTGAAGAAGGTTGAATAGTAAAATGAATGAGTGGTGAGGAGATCAAGGCAATGAGTAGGAACAAATTTTTTTTCAGTTATTATTTCAACAGACATTTAAATATTCATTTGGCATAAAGCACTGTGCTAGGTGTTAGGGAGATACACAATTTAAAATGGATACAGTTTTTTTCCCTCTTGGTACTTGGTGAAGTAGTGGGACAAAAGAGGAAAACAATAAAATGCACAATATTATGCTACAAATTCATTACAAAGGTTTTTTTAGAACAAAGAACAATGTGAGGGAACAGATTTCTGGGAAAATAGCAGACAGAGAAGTCACAAGGCAGCTGATCTACTCAAAATCCCCCTCAAAAAAAAAAAAAAGAATAAGACACGGATAAAGCAAAGCTACCAAAAAGCAATCCCTCCCCCTTTTTACAAACCCAAAGAAATTATCATATAACAATTCTGACTCTGAAATACTCAAATGGATCTGTAATCTCACCAATTTGGGAGTTCCCTCCAATAGTGCAGATCATGGCCCATTCATACTTGCCCATTTTACAGGATTCTTATCAATGTACTTCCAAATCACCACTGAGGCTCCCCCAAAACTGTTAGAGGCTATCTTTCTTGCAGTGGAACACTGTGGCTGCTCACCTGCCATTCTTCCCTCTTGCCATGTTCATCTTTTCTGCCTGGTATACAATTCCTTAACGTCATCCTTTACTTCTGTTCTTTGGAATTCCTTGTTGATTATATGTCACAGATTGATTACACCTACAATGCACTTATGCACTGTCCTCTATGTGTTGCTTATTTCTAGCTCTTTGGAGGTAATGTTGTTCTATGTCTCACTGACATGTAGCAACACGAGTGAAATGTCAATATTGAAAAGATGAGTTTTTGGTATGTACTAGACATTTTTCATCCATTTGGCCTTTCCTGCATGGATGAACAAGCCAAACTCCTTTGAGAAATTATACATCTTTTCCAGGAGGCTTTTCAGTGTTTAGGGGTTTGATGTAATCAACATAATGTTACATAAAAATAGGAACATCCAGAGGACCTCTTGAAGGGAAATCCTTCAAACTGGCATCTAAATTGGCTCTCCTTCATCACAACAGTGAGCACCTTTGGTGAGCATATATTTCCTTGCTCTAGTTTTTGCTTGATGTTTAATATCAAAGGATTCACTGAACAGGGTTATTTCTGGTGTTATACGATCCAAGGAATTTTGATTGAGCTGGAGGTATGATTGTGAGTTATATTGTTATAAAAGAGCCCATAAGACAGTACCTTGTTTCCCTAAATCAGATGCTTTTTCATAATCGATAAAGACCAAACACAATGGAAAGTAATATTCTTATATCTTTTAGTAAATTGTGAAAAGGTAAAGGTATGGTTAATTGCTAAATATTGCATTAAAATGTCTGTTTGTCCTTACTAATATCCTCTTCAAGGATGTCCTTGATTTATGTAGAGATAACTTTTAAGAAGAAATTCAATAGATGGGATAGTAGCCATGAAAGGTTGATATCTACTGAGGTTCTCTTGGTCACCTTTTTCAGTATTAATAAGGTCTGAGACTTTTCCCATACTTTTGTTATCTTCTCTTCCTTCAGATACCTTGTTTCTTTGTCCTCAAACACCCTTAAAATTGTATTGACTATTGCACAGATTACCTCTACACACACACACACACACACACACACACACACACACACACACACACACAAATTGTGGACAAAAGAAGGTGATGCAAAAGTCAGAAAAATATGTGCTTAAACATCATCAATAGTAGTACTAGAAATCAAGATAAAATTGTTTGAAAACACTATAAAGTGAATAATGAAAAAATGTAGGAATTAAAGGAACAAATGAAATTTAAAAAATATAATGTAATGAAACAAGAAGGAAATGAGTGAAACTAAAATGTCTCAGTGCAAGAAGATGATGAATCTCAACTGTTTGGAAGTATTTTTCAAAAATAGAAACAAAACAATTGATAAAAGGGAAAATAATTATTTTGCTAGAGGACATAATGGTGACAGAAGAGAAAGCAGAAAAAAAATTTTTCTAAAATTTTTCTGGAATACTTTGTCCCTCCTTTGCCCCCATCACTCTGTGATTTACATTATCCTGATTGGTCTGTATGTTGTAATCTTGAGTAGCATATAAACTCCAAAAGGGAAAGGACTGCCAATTTTTATCCTTGAAATTAAGCATGTAGCACACAGTCTTGCACACAGCAGGCTCTTAATAAATGCTTGTTAAATTAAACTGTATTGTAAACAGAAAATTACTCAACTAGAAGTAGCATATACAAAGTGATAGATTTAGGGTATAGAGCAATCACAAAAATTTAAGAATTATTAAGCTTCCTGAAAACTATGAAGAGGAAAATAACTTCACAACATGTAAGAAAAATCTCTAGATGTGTAGGAGACAGATGGCAGAACTGTGGCATATATTGGTAGAATATATAAACATTTTATATGCTTGTATGTATATTCTATAGAATAAATAGTATATTGGCAGAATATATACATTTCATGGGGGGTGAACTCTGAATTTAATTCATCCAGATACTTCATTGTCAAGTTCCAACATTAAGATGATAAACTGTGGTTTTATAAGCAGTTAAGAATATTATAACTTCAAAAAATTTCCATTTGAATTGTGAATGATTTTGGAGGGAGAAAAAAGAAAACATAAACTGGTATATGATTTTCTGGAAATTTTCTTCTAGTAAAAAATAAACAGTATTTTCAAATATAAAACCAGTAGTTCAAAAAACTGTATAAATTTGAAAAACAAAGAGGAGACAATACTAAAACAACTTTTAACAAGCAGAATGAACAAGAGCAAAGTCTCCTATGTAGACGTGAGTAATTAAGTTTACTACTTTGCTAAATAGATAATTTATAATTGTGATAAACTAGTTACTCTCTCAATGTAATCACCAAAAGGAAATGTATTATTTTGGTTAACTAGTTAATAAGACAATCCTAAAAGGGATAAAATAAAAATGACTTAATTTTCTTTTATATATCACAGGTTAAAAAAAGGAGAGGTTTGTGTTTGTTGTTTTTTTTTTAAAGCAGAGTAATGAGGGTAAAGAGTCTGGACTTGGGGCAATCCCAGATATAAATTCTTATCTGAAACAGGAAGCTGAGTAGGATAGGTGAAGTTAAAAAAAAAAAAAGTACCCAGAGATACCTGATATAATATGGGGGGAGGGTGTTATTTAATGTTGTTTATGTGTGTTTGCAATAAGTATGTAAAAAACTTAGGAAAGACATTATTGGAGAAATGGGAAGATTGTATTTTTCTGATGAAATAATTTTACAAAAAATGGTAGAGGACAAGTCAAATTTTTAAAGCATAATTTTAAACGCAAATGGATTGAATTTCCTTATAAAAAAGATTACTGAGTATCTTAAAAAAAAAAACATAACCTACACCTATGCTGCATACAGGAAACATACAATAAGCAAAAAGACAAACATAAGATTGAGATTATAGTATGAGGTAAAATTTACCATGCTTCTGCTAACTGTAGAAAATCTGAAGTTGTAGTAATGGTATCAGAACAAGACAAATTGAAATCAGAAAGCATTAAAAGAGATAAAAGCTTATCTTATAAGCTCCAAAGGTAAAGGGACTATTACACTTTTCAATTTTTGAATTCCCCACATCTAGCTCATGCCTTTCTTTATATCCTGATTTCTCATAACGTCATTTGCTTCCATTTGCTCCACTCTAATTCTGAAGGAATTATTCTCTTCAGAATGCTTTTGAGATTCTTTTTCCATCTGGCAAAGTCGACTTTTTAAGGCATTCTTCTCCTCATTGGCTTTTTGGGTCTCTTTTGCCATTTGAGTTAATCTATTTTTTAAGGTGTTAATTTCTTCAGTCAGGTTGTTGACTCTCTTTACATGATTTCTTGCATCATTCTTATTTCTCTTCCCAATTTTTCCTC
>CM053583.1:54317103-54336834 GCA_028627135.1 Pseudochirops cupreus | reverse complement strand
ATGGTTGGCCAGTCACTGATTTTTTAGCTCTGTGGAACTCTGCTTCCAGAGGGGAAAGCTCTGTCCCAAATCGCTGGGGTTTTCCCAGCTGCTGGAGCTTTTAGGAGGCTGCTGCAGCCCCCACCAGCTCTGGCACACTGAAAACGCACCCCAGGACCACCACCCAAGACCACGATCTGGATCCAGGCCACTCAACGCAAGAGCACTTGGCCTCTGAACGATTGCTTGGCCCCCCTGCAGTCTGCAGGCCGGGAGCTCTGAAGCAGCAAGGTGGAGGTGGCTGTAGGGCCTCTGCTTCTACCACTTCCTTGCCATTTTAGCTGAGTTCCACTGACCTTTCACTTAGTCCTTTTTTTCTTATGGCTTGATAATTCTGGACACCACCACAGCTGCTGCAGATCCACTCTCCTGAAGCTCCGGCTGTGGCTTGGCTCAGCTCATCAGGCTGCCCCCAGGGCCAAGCCACCATTTCAGGCTGGGCTGGTTTTGGCTCCCAGCACTGAGATGGTCCCTCCTAGCCGAACTGCCTTCAGCAGAAAGTATATTTGTGTGTGTTTTAGAGCTCTAGAATTTGTTTAGAGTCATATTTTATGGGTATTTTGAGGTGGCTACGTGGGAGCTGTGGAACCTTGCTGCTCCTATGCTGCCACCTTGGCTCTGCCCCCCTTTCTTTATATCCATAGCTCTTAGCAGGCACTTAATAAATGCTTCTTGATTCATGACTGAGATGATCTTGTAGAGTTTTAATAAATGTTTATTGAGTTGAAATGAACCCAGAACTTTCAAGGTAATTTTAACAATGAAAAATAAAAATATCAACTAGCTGTGTACCTAAAGGCTCAGCAACTAAATTTATAAAGGAAAATTTAACTTAGTCATAAAAATATTAAAGGGAAAATAAATAATAGTGGGTGATTTCAACTCTCCATTAATGAAATATGGTATACTCAAATGGCTCTGTTTTTCACTGACTGGGGAATCCCTTCTAATAATGCAGAGCACAATTCTTTCATGCCTGTCTATCCTGTGCAACTCTGGTTCATGTACTTTCATATGCTCACCTTCAAGGAGTAACCCAATATGACATAACAATGAAAATAGATATATCTGAAAAAGAAATGACAAAGAAAGAAATTTCATTACAACAGCTGTTGAGGAAATTATATTTGATAGAGATAGGGAGAAAACTGTATGGGAAAAGTAAAGCATGTACTTTAAAATGCACATGAAAAATTCACAAAAATTGATCCTTTAAGAAAAATTGATCCTTTTCTGAGACTTAAAGAAGTTTCAGAAAAATTGAGAGAGGCAAATATTTGAAAGTCATTTGTAAGCCATGATACAATCACAATAGTCTTCAAGGAAAATATGATCAAAAGAAACAGGTCCAAATATAGTCAAAAATGACTTGAATAATGCTCAAAATAAAAAAATTAAAGAAACAATAACAAAGTTTATTAAAGACATTAGTAATAGAATAAAAAACAAATTCATACCTCAAAATGTTTATGCTTACATTAACAAGAAACAAAAGAGAAAATGACATGGCAGTTAAATGAGAAAATGAACAAATTAAAATATAAAGAGCGGCATAAAGAAATTATTGAAAAAGGAGGTAAGAAAAAATGTAAAATAAAATAACAATTGGACAAGTAAAACAAAGAGCTGTTTTTTGAAAGACTGTAATGGCAAGTACAGAAGTAGTTCACACCTTGTTTCAGCTATTGAATTAATACCTTGTTTCAGTTCAAGTTTCTTTTGAGCCTTGTATCAAGTCTGTTAAGAAACAGAATGTATGAACCCCACAACTTGTGAACTCTAGAACTTGTGAACTCCTGGGGAGGAGCTAATGAACATATATAAGGAGAGCCCCAGGCCGGAGACAGCAGAACTGAGTAGAGGACTCTTATGGTGGCAGAATCAAGGAGAAAACTCGTGGTATCCAAAGTGGTATCCAGTACTCTGTTTGTCCGCTCTGTGTTGATGTTTGTTTTTGATACTTTGTACAGAAGCCCTGGGACCTTACTGGAAGCCCTGAAAGAGGATTTTCTGGTTGTATGCTTACAGAAGTCCTGTAGGAGGGTTTTGGTGGTCCTGGGACTTTATTAATGATTTGTGCTGATCTCTTGGACCTTGTTTGTGGGTCTGTGTTGATTTCTGTGTTGATGGTTGGTGTTGAGTTCTCTTTGTGTTGGTGGGTCTGAGTTAATTTCATAGGCAGATAGTGAATTGATGATGGTGCTGGCAAGTGCATGAATATTATTGTGGCTCTGTCAAACTTTGTCTTCCCATAAACAAGAACTGTGAAGGACTTGAGGTGGACTGGACACTGTGAACTTCAATATGGAACAGGAACTGGATGAAGAACTGGACAAGGAGCTGGACAAGGAACTGGGAGCTGCCTACCTTTGAACCCAGGTGACAATTGGAGCTAGGACCATGGAAGAGAAACCATGGAAGCTGAGAGCCAGCCTCGAGTCAAGCTGAAAGAAGACTTTACTTGGATACTGTGGACTGACTGAGAAGATTATGATTTATTGTGACCTAGGGGTGGAGAACTTTTACTTTTGTACTTTGTGATTGAATTAAGGTTTTGTGATTGAGTAAATGAATGTACTTTGTTTAAAACTATGTGTTCACTTTGGTGAAAACTATGTAGCCATTTTAGTGATAAGTTGTTGAGTTGTGACATGGTGAATGCTGTATTTTGATTTTCTGTGATAAGTTGTAACAATGTGAATGCTGTACCTTGATTTTCTGTGATAAGTTGTAATATTGTGAATGCTGTACCTTGATTTTCTGTGAATGTTTTGCTTTGATTTGTTATTGAATAGAGAATTCACTATACTATGTAATCAGAACCCTGAAAGCTGTCCACAGCAGCAGTCCTCTGGAAAGCTGCTTGTGCTTGGCTTTACAAAGACCAATAAAACTTTTTAAGTCATTAACATTTTGAATAAAAAAAAGTGGAAGTGAAAATCAAATTGCCCAAATCAGAAATGAGAAAGAGATCAGAATGAATACAGAATACAGAATCACAGAATTTGAGAGTTGGAAGGATCTCAGTGGCCATCTTAACCAACCACACAAGAAAGTAATCCTCACTATAACAAGAAGAAATGAAGAAAACTAACAGAGAAATAAGGAATAAAATAAAGATAAAACAAAATAAAGAAAACCATTAAAAACTGTTATGTACAGGTATATGCCAATAAAGCCAAGAATAAAAACAAATGGATGAGAACTTCCCAAAATATAAAATTTTTAGATTGGGGAAACAGGAATTATACAACTTAAGCAAACTAGTCTTAGAAGTAAAATAGAAAAACAGGCCATTAATGTGTTGGCACATAAAAACATTTTCGGGACAAGATAGAGCCATGAATGAGTTGAAAAAAATATTTAAAGAACAAGTCATGCATATTGGGAAGGATCAGCCCAAATCTTTCATTTTACAGATGAGAAATGTGGACCTAGAGAGCCAAAATGACTTGCCTGAGGCCACACACATGGTAACTGTCAGGCTGGGATTTAGGCCCAGATCTGTGGATTTCAAAGGCAGCACTGTTTCCTCTACAACATACCATGCTGCCTTTGCAGCAGCCTTCTATAATGTAGCTGGATGCACAATAAATCCACAGAGACCTCAATCTATTAAGTGTCAAGAGAAGGATCAGAAATCAGGTCTTTTTGATCCCAAGTTCTGCCCTGTGTCCACATATCATATTGTTTTCCGATGAATATACCATGAAGGAAATGATAATGTGTGAATGAAAGACACAAAATAAAGGCAGCTAAACTCAGATTAAGTATCATGGCCAATGCTAATTCTCGAGGACAGTTGATGAAATACATCTCCCTTTTATAATAGCGAGATAGAGGAGACTTTGGCGAACAAATACGGCACACTTGTACTCTCTGGTTGGCGAGAATGGCTTAACCATTTTTTGTTGTTGTTGTTACGAAGGAGGGTAAATGACACCACTTGCCTAAAAATGACTGATGTAAAATACAAAATGCAACAAAAATATCCTTAAAAGCTATTCCTGCATATATAAACTGCTTTGGAAAACTACCTAACGCTTTCTATAAGGCAGATAGGTTTTTAATACTCAAACTTAAAAACAAAAAGGCAAAGTAAGAGTATTATATTATTCTTACACCGATAAACCGATACCCTAATAAGGCAATATGGAAGTGGAGTAAGGGAACCTGAGCCAAATGATATCTTGGCTATTGGCTATCCATACGCCCCTAAGTGATTCTAAGTCTCTCCCCAACTCCCCACAAGTTCCTCTTCTGTTAAAAAAAGTGATAGAACAGCTGGCCTCTCAGGTCTCTTCCAGCTCTAGAACTGTGACCCTCTGAAAATCAATGCTAATATTTCAAGTAAAAGGCTAGCAAGTGGAATATAATAATATCTTTTAAAATTTTACTGGGAGTGCAGGGATGATTCAATACTAGGAAAACAAATGTGTAATACATCACATCGATGGAAAACATATGAAATCATAAGATTATATCAATTATATCAATATAAAGGACTGAAGAACAGTCCTTTGATGAACTATTATGATCTTTTATTTTTTAAAATCAGATAACAAAACATTGAAAAGTACAGGAATGATATTTTTCCTTAACATAACAAAATATATTTATTTGACTTAAAAGCTAACGTTTCTTACAGATGATTAAAAACCAAACAAACCAGTAGTTGAGGAAGTCACTTAACCTCAACTCTAAAATGGGAATAATAATAATAACACCTTGCCTCCCAGGTATGCCATCAATGATATCTTCCTGGGTATTTCACAGAGATAAGCTTGGAACTAGTCCTTAGTTTTGCAGGTTGAAAAACTCCATTTTATCTAATTACTCAAGAGCGATCATCTCTGGGCAACTGGTTCATGCTAATTAAATTCACTAGAGACTGATTTATAAACCAGAATGCCAATGTGTTAAATTACAAATGAGAAACATACCTGGCATGAGAACTCACATTGGTTGACTGCACAGGGCACTCCTTCCTGGTGTGAAAGTCCACTCAGGAGATCAATTTATTAATCTACAATGGGAAAAAAAAAACTTGGCTTAAGAACTGGTGTTGGCCATTTGTTAACGGCATACCCTACTTATGGCTAAGTCCACTCAGGAGACCAAATTTTAAAAAATCAGACTGCTTGGCAAGCACTGTTGTTCTGTTGTTTTTCTGTCATAACTGACTCTTTGTGACCCCATTTGGCATTTTCTTGGCAAAGATACCGGAGTAGTTTGTCATTTCCTTCTCCAGTTCACAAGAAAACTGAGGCAAACAGGGTTAAGTGACTTGCACAGGATCACACAGATGGTTGGTTGTTGCATTTTGGTTCTCAAAGAGAACCAAAATTACATCACTATGTTGTAGTCAAGGTACAGTGTGTCTAACTGTGGCTGATCAGATCAGATGGCTCTGCCATGGGCCAGCCAGAAATAGTCCACACAAACATTTGGAGTAGAGATGTCTCTAAATTTGTGCATCTCACTTTTCCTTTGAGCTACTGAAATTCTGTTTTGCTCATACAGCATAGCACCTTTTTTGATGCAGGCGGACCATACTGAACTGTCCTTTGCCAGTGTCTCCCATGTGGCACAACTGATTCCAAAGTTCTTCAGAGAGATCTTGAGAGTGTCATTCATTGTATTGTTTCTTCTGATCTCCATGTGAGAACTTACCTTGCTTAAGTTCTTCATAAAATAGGCTTTTAGGCAAACGTGTTTAGCATTTGAACAAAGTGGTCAGCCCACTAGAGTTGTGCTTTCTGCAGTAGAGTTTGAATCCTTTGGTAGTTCACCTCAAAAAGGGACCTCAGTGTCCAATACTTATTTCGGTAGGTGATCTTCAGAATCTTCCTAAGACAATTCAAATGGAAGCGATTCAGTTTCCTGACATGGTGTTGGTAGGTCATCCAGATTCCACAGGCACACAATGAGGTCAGCACAACAGCTCTGTAGACCTTGAGTTTTGGTAAGCAGTCTAATACCTCTTCTCTCCCAGACTGTTCTTCAGAGCCTCCAAACACTGAGCTCGCTCTGGCAATGCGTCCATCAACTTTACCATCACATGCACATCACGGAAAGTCAAGGTAAGTGAACTTATCCACAGCATTCAATATTTCTCTATTGGCTGTACCCAATGGTTCCACATATGGATGGTGTGGTAGCTGCTGATGGAGAAGCTCTGTTTTCTTGGGTGTTGTTAGACCAAAATTAGCACAAGCAGCAGGGAATTGATCTATACTTTGTTGCATCTCAGCCCCAGAGGCTGCACTGAGTGCACAATCATCTGTGAACAAAAAAATCAAGTACTAACTCTCCCTCCATTTTAGCCATGGCTTGTAGCCTTTTTAAGTTAAATAACTTACCGTCAGAGTGATAGCTGACCTTGATGTCGTTTTCATCTTTATTGAAGGCATCTGTCAACAGCACCAAAAACATCATGTTAAAAAGCACGGGCAGGGCAGCTAGGTGGTGCAGTGGGGCAGTAAGGTGGCACAGTGAATGGAGCACCCACCCTGGAATCAGTGGCACCTGAGTTCAAATCCTGCCTCAGACACTTGACACACTTACTAGCTGTGTGACTTTGGGCAAGTCACTTAACCCCAATGGCCTTGCCTTCCCCCCTCCAAAAAAAAAAGCATGGGAGCAAGCACACAACCTTGTTTCACTCTATAGGTGACTGGGAAAGTGTGAGAACCTTGTCCCTTACCAAGAACCCTAGCAAGCATGCCATCATGAAAATGACACACAATACTGATTAACTTTTCTAGGCAACCAGATTTTGCTATGACTTTCCATGAGTGCTCACGACTGACAGTATCAAAGGCCTTGGTCAGATTGATAACCGTTGTGTATAGACCTCTGTCTGCTCCTGGCATTTCTCCTGAAGTTGTTGGGAAGCAAACACTGTATAGACCATTTCTCTGACCTTTTTGAAGTCACACTGGCTCTTCCATGTGGAAGATGACCATCTTCCAGGTGAAGGACCAGCCTATTAAGGAGGACTCTAGCAAGAATTTTGCCAAGAATGACTAAGGCTGAGAGAGAGAGAGAGACCGACCCCCTTGTGATTGTCACAGGACAACCTATTTCCCTTTCCTTTATAAAGATGGAGACAGTGGACGCATCCTTGAATTCTTGGGAAATAACCTCCTCTTGCCACAGAATCTGGAAAATTTCAGTCAGTTTTTGTATGAGCAGAGGACCCCTACCTTATAAATCTCAGGTGGAATAGATTTAGTACCAGGCATTTTGCCACATGGCAAATGTGGTATTCAAATCCTCTTCTTCAGTTGGAAGTTTAGCTCAAGAGGGATGGACTTCAACTTGAGGTATATAGTCAATGGTTTCAGCATTGATTGACGATGGTGTGTTGAGAACACTAGGGAAGTATTCAGCCCATCTCTCCATGTCCTTATCACTAATCAATGAGGCTCCATCAACACTGAGTGTATTATATTGGCCCATAAATAGCCTTCAAAGCATCATAAAAGCGATTTGGATTGTTACTATCAGTGTAAAACTGAATTTCATCTGCCTTTTTACTGAGCCAAGTGTCTGAGGGCTGATTTGAGCTTAGGAAGGGGAGTCTTCCTAAACTCCAGGCCTGGTACTCCATCCACTGTACCATTTAGCTGCCCTTAGTGAACAAACCCCAGCAAAGTGAGTTGCAAGTACAGAAAGGTTGTTTCCATTAACCTAGGCAGGATA
Organism: Pseudochirops cupreus; assembly: GCA_028627135.1. NCBI lineage: Eukaryota > Metazoa > Chordata > Mammalia > Diprotodontia > Pseudocheiridae > Pseudochirops > Pseudochirops cupreus. The sequence goes on along the minus strand of CM053583.1, from coordinate 54,329,088 downwards.
TGTTGACGAATTGACCTTTTCAGTATAGGTATGTTTCTGTCTATAGAACCAGTACTGGTTATCTAGAATCAGATTGTTTTTTTCCCCAGGGACAATTCTGAGGTCAAGCTGCATAGACACACACTGACAAATTCTGACTTGTATATAAAACTGTCATCCTAACACTTAAAAAATAGTAGCCATGTTACAGTTTCTAATTTGACAATTATTTTCTATTAGCTACATTTTAAATGGATATTTTCCTTTTTTTAGGAAGTCCCCTATATCCTTAGCTGAGATTCAGGGAAGTTCTTTAGACATATCACCAAGTAATAAATGTTTCTAATGGTGGTAACTTAGGTAGTTGGTGAGGCTCACCCATTCTATGATGATTCTTGGGAGATTTCATTTCCAAAAGTCATACTTTCTGACTTTGTCCCCAAATTTGGGAGCTCCTTGTTTGGAGACAGCAGCCCTCTGTGTACTGCTTAAATATTCTAAAAATTTATCCTTGTAGAATTTCCAGCACTGATATTATTTCTGTCCAATTTATACCAGTTGTTTCTTGGTTAGGGGCTGTTTATTTTTGTAAAGGCACTATGACCCTTTCCTTTAATAATGGTAGAAAGATATTTAGCTCGAGATCAAAGTAGATGAGGGAATTCACGTAAAATATTTCTATTTTATATATCCTTCCAACTTGGATGTTTTGGTACTAATATATGAAGGTAGAGATGTCTGATATTCTGGTAGTTTCACTTGAGGTAAATGAAAGTACACTCTGAAAAGCTGTCAATATATCCTGCACTCTTGGCACAAAATAATCTTAAAATACTATTATTATCACTGGTTTGCTCATAATCTACCAATGACAGGCTAAAATAAGCTGTCCTTAACCTAGCAAACAAGAACCTTTGCAATGTGGTCCCATACCTCCTCCCATTTTAAAATTCCATAAAGATCTATCAAACATGTATTCGAGAGACACTATTAGGCCTGGGGCATACAAAGCTAGTTCTCAAAGAGCTCACAATAATTGTGGGCAGAGGGTTTTGGTAAAGAAGAAATAACCAAAAAACCATGACTTCAGGGAGAGTGAAATTAATTACCAAGGAGAGGTAGGGGCAAAGCTCTATGAGAAACATGAGGAGGAGGGCCAGGTCACCTTATGGATTTTTTTGTGTAGTTATCATGGGGTAGTGGAAATACCAAGAGATCTGAAGTCGGGAGAGTCTCACCACTGAGGTTGCTGTGTGACCATTGGCTAATCACAGCCTCTCACTGCCAGACTGGGGACTTAAGTCTTTACTTTGAGGGCTTGTTGTGACCATCGTCTGAGAGCTTGAGATGGGAAGGAGGAACTTGAGGCTTTCCCTTTTCTTCTAAGACCAAAAGTGCTTTTCGGTGGGATTCCAGGAGCTATTTAAACATTTCAAAACTTTATTTCCATTTGCTTTCCTACACGAGTATTCCCCCTCAGTTTGTATCATTACCTTACTTGTGTGTTCCCAAAGGTTTCTTGCAACGCAAACAACTAATGACCTTAATTTCCTGGAGGAGATTATATACATTTTTTTGAATTTTTAAATTTAATTGATTTGTTTATTTACTAGATTATATTTTTAATTCTTCAAAAGTAATGGCGAGGGATGGTGTTGGGGGCTTGCGGGGATCCTGAAATGACAGTGATTAAAGGGCATGCTAGGGGGTGGGACGGGGAATTTTGAAGGGACGATGCTTCGGGGAAGTTTTGGGGGAATGTTACTGGGAGGAATTACGAGGAATGATGGTGGGGAAAGAGGTGGTGAGAAAAGAAGGCAAGAGGGAGGTGGGGGAGGAGAGGCAGGTGGATGAAGATGCGGAGGAGGGGGGAAAGTAAGGGGGAGGGAAAGGGAAGGAGAGGTGAGGGAAGTGGGGAGGAGACAAGGCGGAGGAAAAGTGGGGAGAGGAGGAAGGAACAGGGGAGGAGCAGATTCTGGAGGATGCGCGCCAGGGTCTGTCTAACCCGACTGCTGGGGCTCCTTTCCCGATCCCGAGTTGGGATTCTCGAGAACCGCCGCCGCCAGCAGCCAGGGGGCGCCTTCGCGCCACTCTGCCCCGGAGCCGCAGGGATATTATCCATCTACCCTTCGGTTGGTCTGTAGGTCGGAGCGCCCCCTCAGCGCGCGGGCCACGGCCCCTCTACGTGTTGCCAGACTCCCGGGGGGAGGGGGAGCGAGGAGTGAGCCCGCGCAAGGGGCACACGGAAGGGAGTACCCGAGACCCCTGCGAGGCGGCCCTCAGACCCAGCCACCAGCGCGAACACCGCGCCCCCGGCCACGCGGAAGCCGGGGCTCCGGCAGACCCCGCCCACCGTGGCTCCGGCAGACCCCGCCCACCGTGGCTCCTAGAACCTCCACTGCGCACGCCCTTGTCGCCTCCCCCCCTTCTTCAGTCTTAGTCCCTCCCTTCCCTCCCTCCTCTCCCCTCTCCTCCCCTTTCCCTCCCTTTCCCCTCCCCCTCGGCTCTGACCGAGCGGGCCACCGTCCGTCTTGTCCAGTCCTGGAGAAGGCGAAGCGGGTCCGGGCGAGTGTGTGTATCCGTGTGTGTGACGAGAGGGGGAAGTCGTCTCTGCCCCCCTAAGATGGTGTCGGCGGCCGCCGAGGGAAGACAGAAGAAGGGGCCGGCGGCGGCGGCGAGCACCGAGAGGACGTGGAGGCCCCTGCCGCAGTGCCGGGGTCCGGGCCGGGGCCGGGCGGCAGCATCGGCGGCGGCGGTGACAGGGCGGGCGAGGGCGAGGAGCGGGCGGCCCGCGCCGGGGCCGGGGTCTTGGCCGCTGGTGCGGCCCCCGCCGGCGCCGCCGCTGCTGCTGCCGCTGCTGCTGCTTCTGCTGCTGCTGCCGCTGCCCCCGGCTGCCGAGGCGGCGGCGCCGGCGGCCGTAGCGTCGGGCTCGGCCGCGGCCGAGGCCAAGGAGTGCGACCGGCCCTGCGTGAACGGCGGCCGCTGCAACCCGAGCACAGGCCAGTGTGTGTGCCCGGCCGGCTGGGTGGGCGACCAGTGCCAGCACTGCGGGGGCCGCTTCAGGTGAGCGAGCGGGCGAGCGTCTGAGACCTGCGGGGACGCTGACACTGTGTGTCACCGCCCGTGCGACCCGGTGTGACACTCTGTGTGGGGCACTGCGCCCGTGTGGGGGGGGGTCTAGGGGCGTCTCGGCTAAAACTGCCAGGGCCAGGGAGTGCGGGGGCGGGATGGGGGCCCGACATGGGCTTCCTAGGGAGTGCCTTGGCCCCTTCCCCGGGATGGGCTGGAGAAGCCCTTCAAAAACCCCAGAGCCCTGGAGAAATGTCAGGACAAGGTGGAACAGGGGGTTAGGGGGAACCGGGCTGGGTCAAGGGATGCCGAATTGTAGAGCTGGGGGACCCTAGAGAGGGGCTTCCCGGGGTAGGATTGGGGCCTGTATGTCTCTGGTGGGTCACCATGGCTGGAAGGTGGGGAGGTGAAGATCATCTGGGTAGGGCCAAGTGATTGCCGTAGTGGATATAATAGGGGTGGAGGCATCTGGTTCATAGGGGTGGAGGCATCTGGTTCATAGGAATGGGGCTGGGAAGTAGGATTTGGGGTTTTTTGTTTGGGGTTGGGAGAAGATTCATTGTCTGTGTTAGGAAAGATGAGGATTCCAGAGATGACTCTGGGGAGAACACAAAACTGGGGTGGGATGGTGTTGGAACTAATGTTTTACAGCCACAGATCACCAGTCTAGAGTTGGAAGTAACCCAGGGGCCATTTAATCCAATCCCCTCATTTTGTTGTTCCATAGTTTCCATAGTGCTTTTCTCTCTTACCCCCCAACCACCTCCAAATTTAGAATTTTCTTGGCAAAGGTCCTGGAGTGGTTTGCCACTTCTTTCTCCAGATCATTTTACAGATGAGGAAACTGAGGCAAGCATGGTTAAGTGACTTGCCCAGGGTCACACAGCTGTTAAGTGTCTGAGGCCAGGGGAAGATGAGTCTTCCTAACTCCAGGCCCAGCTTGGCACTCTATCCACTGTGCCACCTGGCAGCCCCTCATTTTACACATGGGGCAGTTGAGGCTTTTGTGGGTTTCCCAGAGCTATAGTACAGGTTCAGGTGGGTTTGGGGACTTAAAAGGGATACAGTTTTCTATAGGAATAGGGGCATGGGAGTAATTTGCGGGGAGAGAGTAGAGGAGATGGCAGTGGCCCTTGATTTTGGGGGTAGAAAAACATCAATGTTGAAAAGAGGAGGAGGTTTCATTAAATTAGAGCAGGAACTGAAAGGAAGCCTGCAAACTTTAGAGGTCTTGTCTATGTCTGGCAGATTAAAGTTTATGAAGTACCAATTATAGGGTAGGCTCTGAGAGTACAGTGATTAATGAGTATAAAAACAACATTTCCTAGGCCCGAAGGAGCTTAAAATCTATGGAGATCAGGAAAGTACACAAATAAGTATACTACAAGGTAGCATATAATAAAATTGAAGGAGAAATGAGAGAAAAGGTTCCAAGAAAATTTGAGAAAAGAATGATCCTCTGTAGCTGTCTTGCTGAAGAGTGTTTTCATGAAGGAAGTAGTAGCTGACCTGAACACTGAAGGGAAGGAAAAACTTTCAGGAAAATTTGAGGAGAGTAGTGTGACTCTTAGGTGCCCTATTTTGTAGGTGGTGCCAGCTGGATAGAGGTGAGCACCTGGGTGTCTCTGAAGTGTATACTTTTTTGAGGGAAACATAGTAATAAGGGAAGATTTAAGAAAGTTAATTCTAATATTAGACTCCTCTGGTATAATGAAATATGGTTTGATTCTTGTCACTGCTACCCACGAGAGTGATGCCTCTTGCTTTGGGCACAGTTGTTTCCAGTAAGAAGAGTTATGGTTTTGGTTCCAGTAAATGCCAGATATTTTTGTGGGTGAGTGGTATTATTTGTGAAAAAAGTAGGTTGTTTTCCAGTTTTTTGGCTCAGATCAGGTTTTGTTTACTTTGAACAAGGTTTTAGTTGGAGGATTCATCCATATAGTGTCAGTTTTTATTACTGAGGAATGTCTTATTTAATTTAGACTTTTAGCTTCTATGTTATTAGGTTATAGGGTATTAAGTGAATGTCCTCATTTATAATTAGTTGTTTAGAGAAAGTGGTTTCTGTATTTAGAGCCCACTTGAAGTTGATTGCATCATACCAGTGCTCTGTTTTGCTATCTAAGTGAAGATTTTATTGTATTAGAAATGTGGTGGCCCTTTTCCAGTTTTCCTCACTGGCTGAAAATGTAGAATGGAAAGAAGAACACATAGACCGGTAAAATTGGAACGATGCATTTGCAGTAATTATATACTGCTTTCAAGTGCAAGGTGCTACAGAAATACTTAAACTGGGCAAGGATAACAGTATCACTTTAGAGCCTTTTCAGAGATTTCTAAAGCAAGGAAATCAGATTCTTTCTTATTTTCCATATGAAAGTTATTCACAATTCAGTTGTAATTTTTTCTGCTTACCGACATCATTGAAATTTTGCTTTGTAGTGTGAATAAACACCATCAAGTTAAAAGTACAAAAAATTAAGTAACTTGTTACACATTTTTAGATGCAAATTTTAGCCCCTTCATTTTGAACTAAAATTTAGAAAGGATTGTGTGCCCCAGGAAAAGCCATGGAACTTCTCAGTGTTGTAGGCAGTACTCTAACACTCTAAGTTGCTGAGCAAGTGTCAGTTTATTCCCTGTGTCAGTGAAATCATGGGCCTGATTCTCTCTCCCCTTCCTCCCTCTAAACCCATAGTTTTTCTTAGTCTGACCTTTCCTCCTGAAAACCTTTGGCTTAAGCAAATTCTAGTAAATATTTTGGAAACTGAAGGTAAAACATAAGAGTCAGGGAAAGGAAAACAGGTTTTACAAAAATGAAATCAGTTTTCCTTATCTAGATCTATCAGTGGGTTCACATAATGTGGCACTGTTTACCCACGTGCCCTGGGGACATAAGTACCTTGTGACTAACTTAATGGTGGTCCTCTTAAATTTTTATTTTTGGAAAATAAAATTTTAAGTGGGAAAAATAGAACAATGAAGTTGGCTGTCTTTAATTAGTTGCTTATAAGCAATGATGTTTACTTGTAATCTCAAATTTCTCCCAGTGAAACAAATAATAATTATAGTTTTTTTTAAAGTTGCTTCTAATAGACTTTTTTTTTGGAGGGGAGAGGGCAGAGCAATTGGGGTTAAGTGACTTGCCCAAGGTCACATGGCTGGTAATGTTAAGTGTCTTAGGCTGAATTTGAATTCAGGTCCTCCCCACTCCAGGGTTGGTGCTCTATTCACTGTGCCACCTAGCCACCCCAAGGACTTCTAATATACATCTCTAATCCTGACCAAATTTCTCTTAAATGCCAATCTTGAATATCCAGTTATATATCTACTATTGTCTGTCTGTCCTACTATCACCTTAAATTCAGTGTATCTAAAACCAAACTCATTATTTTCTTCCTCACAACATACTGTTTCTTTCAATGGAATTCCCAGGTCTTCAGCTTTGAAACTTTATTCTTATTCTTGACTCTTCTCTCTTACTCTTTGTTATTAACTAGACATGTTCAGTTCTTCCTTTTGTAAAGTTATTTCCATATGTCCTTAACATTTTCACTACTACCACCATCATAAATCCTTATCATCTCATGCTGTGTAGCATGTCTAGACTTATAATACTCTCCTGACAGGTCTGTCTCCAAAATGCTCTCTCTCCAATCTGGTAGGTATTGTTAGATTATTTTTCTTCAAAGGCTATTTGCACATATTTTGCCGGTACTCAAAAACCGTCAGTTCTGTCCCTTCCCTTTCACCTCCCCCTTACAGGATAAGGTCTAGACTAGTAGACTAGGAGGGACATAATTGATGACATCAAATATTTGAAAGGCTGCCTGTGGAAGAGGAATCAGATTTATGCTACTTGGCTCCAGGGGAGAGATCATCTAGTTCAACCTCCTCATCTCATAGATGAGTAAACAGAGGCTCTTTATATGTACTCTTCATGGACAGGGATTTCAAGCAGAAAGGCACCTTAGAGATCAACTAGTTCATCCTTCACATTTTACAGGTAAGGGAATTGAAGCTACAGAGAGCTTAAGAAATGCACCTTAAGGTCACATAGGTAGGAAGTGACAATGCTGAGAATCAAACACAAGTCCTCTGATGCATTTCTCCTGTACCACACTGCCTCCATCATATGGTAGTAAGCAGCAGATTTGAATGTAGGTGTTCTGACTAGAAATTCAGTGTTTTTTATACTATGGCAGTCAGGATATTTATGACTATTGCCTAAATTGGTGCTTAGGTTTGAATCCCTTGTCCTGCTGCCTCTCCTCTCTTACTCCCCTTGTCCTGTAGCTCCTCCCTGCTTTCCAAACATTATCCCCGAATTATTCTTACCATCACCTCTTCTGCTCCTGCTTATGAGCTTTTGAACCCACAACTGTCCTGGTTGTATACATTACAAATTCATATTATTCAACCTCAACTGAGCCTTCACTGAAGCAAGGCAGTCTTTTTATTCTTCCTTAATTGATTCTCTATCTCACTCCCCACAGAAACTATTCTAAACCTTTTCTTTCTTCTTTAAGCCTCCTCCACCCAATTCCTTTTCAGCTGAGGACCTTGTCTCTAATTTTGCTGAAACAAAAATGAGACCATTCAACATGAACTTATCTTTCATATTTCTTTACCTCAAAACCCCTTGACATTATCTCTTTTCCCACTCTCTGACAAAGACATGACCCTTTTTCTTGTCACTCCCAGCCTCTACATATATACTTGATTCTTTCCTCTTTCATAATCCTTTTTAAAAATTAAATTTTATGTTTTTCAATGAACAAAAATCTATTTTTTCTCCCTTTCACCTACCCCCATTGTTGGTGGAAAAAAAAGAGAAAAACCTCTTGTAATATATCTTCGTAGTCAAGCAGAACAAAGTCTAGCATTGGCCGTGTCTAAAAATTATATGTATCATTCTACACCCTGAGTCCATCACCTTTCTGTTATGAGATGGCTAATATGCTTCATCTTCAGTCCTCTGGAATCACGAATGATTAATGGTTACGATTTATGATTGTTAGGCCTTTCAGATTTGTTTGGAGGCAGCTAGGCTGTGCACTATGTAAGAGTGCTGTAGTTGGACCCAGGAAGACCTGAGTTAAAGACCTTCCTCTGGTATTTATTAGCTGTGTGACCTTGGGCAAATCACTTAACTTACAGCCTCAGTTTCCTTATCAGTAAAATGGGGATAATAATAGCACCTACCTCCCAGGGTTGTGGAAGGATCAAAGGAGATAACATATGTACTTTGAAATCTTAAAGTGCTATTTATGTAAATGTTAGCTATTATTATTCCAGTATTGTTGTTATTGTATAAATTGTTTTTCTAGTTGTGCTCACATCACTGTATCATTTCATACAAGCCTTTCCAGGTTTATCTGTAACTGTCCCTTTTCACATTTCTTACACCAAAATAGTATTAAATTACATTCTTATGCTATAAAATTTGTTCAGCCATTCTGCAGTTGATAGAAACCTTCCCCTTCCCATTTTCTTCTTTAGATGTATTGTGAATATTCCTACTTTTTCTTGAATCCTCAATCTGTCTCTGTCAACTGATTCCTTCTCTCCTTCCTTCAAATATGGACGGGTCTCCCCTATGCTTTAAAAACAAAAGAAAACAAAACAAAAACCTTTACTAAAAAAATCCCTCAGTCTCTCTTCAAGCTGTCATCTTCTATTTCTCCTTTTCTCAGCCAGTTTCCTTGAAAGAGTTGTCTACTTCAATGTCAAGCTCAAATGGACCTTGCTGGCAGCATGTTATCTTAGAAAGCCACAAGTTAACATTATCTGTGTCATATTATATTTTTATTCATTTTGTTAAACATTTCCCAATTACATTTTAATCTTATTTGGGTTGTGACAGCTCTGTTCTATACTCAGTGACTCTGCTTCCTTTCCCCATCCTCCTCAACCCTTTTTAATCTGACTTTTGACCTCATCATTCAAATAAAACTTCTGTCTCTGAGGATACCAGTAATTTCTTGTCAGATATAATAGTCTTTTTTTGTTGCATTTGATATGTTGACCATCTTCTCCTGGATTGTCTCTTCTCTCTGTATTTTTGTGATTCTCTATTTGAGAATATTTAGTCTCTTTTGCTGCCTTCTCATTTGCATAATGGGCCCTAACTCTGGATGTTTCCCAGGGTCTATCCTGAGTTCTCTTTTCTTCATCTAGCTCTCCCTCTTGTTAAATTCATCAGTTCCCAACAGGTTAACACTCATCTGTAAGCAGAATATTCTCAGATTTCAGTATCTACTCTCAGTCTCTCCCCCAAGCTTTAATCCTTGATTACTAGTTATCTATTGGACATTTCAAATTGAATATCCCAGAGGTATGTTTAAAACTGAACTCATTCTTTTTCTCCCTATACTGTCATTTCTTCCAGACTTCCCTATTTTTGCTGAAGGTACCACTATCCTTCTAGTGGCTTAGGTTCCTAATCATAGCTTTGTTCTCAGCTTCTTACTCTCCTTTACCCCACATAACCAATCATTTGCCAAATCTTGCCTTTTCTACTTTGACAGGGTCTCTTCCGTTGACCAGTCTCTCCACTCAAACTATCGCTTAGTTCAAGCCTTTATCACTTCTCAGATAGATTGTTGCATCACCCTTCTAATTGGTCCTCCTGCCTTAAGTCTCTCACTGTTGTAGTCCGTCCTATAAACTGCTACCAAGGTAATTTTCCTTTAACACAAATCGGACCATGACTACGCTGTTCAACTCTGTTGGCTTTCTGTTGTCACTAGAATAAAATATAAACTCTGTTTAACTTTGAAAGCCCCATGCAACCTAACCCCAGTCTACCTTTCCAGATTCATTGGACATTATATCCTCCTCTCATACCCTGTAATCCAGCCAAATTGTCCTACTCTCTATTTCTCACTCACAGCACACTATCTTTGTTTCCTGAGTCTATGTACTGACTATTGGCCTATGCTTGGAATACACTTTCTCTTTACCTCTGCCGTATAGAGTATTGCCTGTTTTTCTTTAAGATGTTAGTCACCATCTTCCGCATGAAGCCTTTTCCTCCGCAACTGCTAGTGTCTTCCTTCCCGTAATAACTTATATTTATCTACTTTGTGTGTGTACACACATACAAATATATAACTAGGTATGTGTTTTTATTCATTAATATTTGTGCTACGAATGTCTTTATAGGCACTTTTACTAGAATGTAAGCTCACTGAGAGTAAAGATTATTTCATTCTTTGCATTTATATCCCTAGTTCCTGGTACTTATTAGACACTTAATAACTACTTGTTGATTGATTAAAGTCATGTTAGTAATGGTGTAGACTCTGCATTTTGTGAGAAGACAAGTCTAGGCCTCAAATTTATCAAAACGTGGATGGCAAAAGAATTTTGTAGTGTATTAGGTGAAGAAATTATTATTATTATCTATATATGGAGTTATTTGTAAAATTCATTTGTAAGGTTTCTTTCTGATGTTTAGATAATGTGTTAAGAACTTACTGTGTGTCTGTCTCAGTACTGAGCACTGTGGATCCAAATGCAAACAAGCCAGTACGAGTCAATCAGCATTCTGAAGGAGTTTATATTCTAGTGGGTGAAGATGGCACATAAGGATGATCTGGAAAAAGGGAGAGGCGAAGGGTCATGGATTTGGAGCTGGTGGCCTAGAAGTGAGGGGAGGCTTGGATCAGGACAAGATAAGATGAAAGCTTGTCTCTCACAGTCCATAGGGGTTCCCATGGCCAAGTCCAAGTTTTTAGTGGGAAGTAGGTGGTAATGAAGGCTGGAATGGAAGGCGTGCTGTGGAGCTGTTTGATATAACGATTCAGTTGATAATGACCTTCCCCTTCTAACCTCTCTTAGCACTTTATTTTTGAATTCTCTTTTATCTCTGATGCTATCTTTTCTCCCTGCTAGACTGTAAGCACACTAGGAGGATATGGACTGTGTCTTATCACAACTTTGTATTTTCCACAGTGCCTAGGACAGTGTTCTCTGTACAAATTAAGTTCTTACACATTCATAGGCTCATAGATTTAGAGTTGAAAGGAACCTTAAAATTCATGTAATTGAATCTTTTCTGTGCCTCCCTCTCCCATATTGTAGATGAGGAAATTGAAGCTCAGAGAGAGGAAGTGACTTATTTAAGGTAATAATCAGCAGAGCTAGGATTTGACGCCAGGTATTCTATAACTCCCAATCCAGTGTTCTTCCCAAAATATGTTACCTCTAATAAATGAATGAATTCGTTGTTGGAGTAGAAGTTGCACTAGAAGACCTAAGATTCTTTTCAATTTTATAATTCTAGGGTCACTTATGAACAATTGGTTTAGTGTGTAAGTAGCTTAGTGTAATTGTTTAAATTCTGGTATATTGGAGGGCAGGGCCAAGATGGCGGCGTAGCAGCAGCAACATATCGCAGCTCTCACATAGCCACCCCAAAATACCCATAAAACAGGACTCTAAACCAATCCTAGAACTCCAAAACGCACACAAAGATACTTCCCACTGAAGTCAGCTCAGCTACGAGGAACCATATCAGCACTGCGAACCAAAACCAGCCTGCCCTGAAGCCGAGGCTGTGCCCCGGGGGCGGCTGGAGGAGCCGGATTAGCAGCAGCTACCAGTGGGATTTGTGAAAGGGGGAGATAAGCAGTCCGGCGGGAAGGCCTCCAGAGCTGAAAAGCAAAAGGCAGAGGTTTTACACCCGCCTCAGCGTTGCAGCTTCCCGCCCGCGGCCTGCAGGCAGCAGAGGGACTGAGCGATTGTTCTGAGCCCACTGCTCTCGCGTTGAGCAGCCTGGATCCGGATCACCGTCTTGGGCCTCGATCTTGGAGTCCTCGCTATCCAGTCAGCTGGAAGTAAATAGGAAGAGTTCCCAGCCTCCTCCTAAGAGCTACGGCAGCCGGGAGGACCCCAGCGATTTGGGACAGAGCTTTCCCTTCTGGAAGCAGA
>CM053583.1:54253120-54316603 GCA_028627135.1 Pseudochirops cupreus | reverse complement strand
AAAAAAAATAAATTCTGGTGTAGTTTGAGACAGACTTATTAAATTTTTATAGCACCAATTTACAGGTCTTAAAATGTTTGTATGAACCAGTAGATGGTTTATATAAAAATAATTTTGTTCTTAGCCATAGAGAGAACCTAAGAGCTAATAATTTAAGAGCTTCAAAAGTCTTTAGGATAAAAGCAAAATCTGCTTAAAAATTCATTTTTAATCTACTTTGACATTAGACTTCATTACATATATTATTAGAAATACCTATCTTCTAAGTGTTATGCAAATGTAAAAGTAGATGCTGAATCCCTTTGAGCAAAGATTGAATTTTTTATTCTGTTTTGTTTTCAGAAGTAGTATATATGAAACTAGCATTGGTAATAGTAGAGATACATACGTGTGAAAAATGATAGACCTATTGTGAAAACATTCCATTGAAAACATTCCCTTTTCCATATCTCTAATACACCCTCCACTCAGCTGTCAGATTGATCTTTTTAAGGCACAGGTCTGACCATATCATTCTCCCCTTCCTCCCCTCCCCAATTCTGTAAATTCATAGTTGTTCCCTATTACTTCTAGAATCAAATATAAAATCCTCTGTTTGACTTTTAAAGTCCTTCATAACTTGTTCCTTACCCCTGTCACTGCTGCTTTTCCAGTCTTCTTACACCTTCTTCCCCTCCATCTACTCTTTGGTCCATCCATTAACACTGATCTCCTTTTTATTCCTTAAACATTCCATCTTTTCACTTTGAACATTTTTATTGATTATCTCTAAGCCTGGAACTCTCCCTGCTCATCCCATCCTCCTGAAGCCCCACTTTGTGCAAGAAGCCCCTTTCCAAGTCCTCCTTGATGTTGGTGCCTTCCCTCGGAGACTGTATTTCCTCCCCTCCCCCACTTTATAATATATATATCTTATTTGCATGTAGTTATTTTCACTGGTTCTTGCTCATTGTACATAGAGCTCCTTGAGAGTAAGGACTGGTTTTTTGGTTTTTTTGCCTTTTTAAAAAAATAGCTCCAGCTCATACCACAGTGCCTGGTACGTAGCAGACACTTAGTAAATGCTAGTCTGCTAATTGTTGGTTGATTGGTTAATGAAATATTCTGTTTTCAGTCTCTTCTTCCTTCGCGTTTCATTGTGTCACAGTCGCTGCCGTCCATCTACTACACTTGTTCAATTTTCTCCGTAAAATCAGCGTGTTGGAATTGGAGGGAACTTTTAAGATCATCCCGTCAGGACCCAGTTCCCTCTTCCTCCGGTTTTTTATTTTCTGCTTTATAGTATTTGTACTGACACCTTTTACGCCATTCATTTCTGAGCGCCTCTTTCTCATCATTATTCATGCCTTATATTACGGAGATTAAAAGAAAAGAAAAAAAGCGTTTCCGCAAGACCAGCCGGTGCATGGGCTGTGTGAGAGTCTGTGCGGCACTTCACACCCGGGTCCTCCGGCTTCCCCGCCAAGGGCCGGACCTTCTTGGTCATTTTGATTATAGGTAGTTTTTGTTTACGTCGCAATTATTGTGTCCATTGTTTTCATTTGTTCTTTCATTGTTGCTTATTTTACTCCAGATCGATTCATGGAAGTCTTTTATTCCCTGATTTCTTCATGTTTATAGTTTCTTATGTTTTGGTTTATATTCTGTTGTGTTCCTACACCACAGTGTGTTTAACCATTCCCCAGTTGATAGACTTCTACTTTGTTTCTTGTTCTTTGCATCCACAAAAAAAGCTGTAATTATTTTGATGTATATGAACCGTTCTGTGTTTGATATCTTTATAGATATCCATCCCTGCCACGAGATAGATCTCTGGGTCAAAGGGCTATGGGCATTTTAATCATCTTTTTTTTTTGTTGTGGTTGCATAAATCTAAATTGTATCCCGAATGGTTGGATCAATTTTTCAACTCACAAATAGTGCATTAGTGTGTCTGTCTTTCCTGCAGTCCTTTTAACATTGACTTTGAATATTTTATGATTTTTGTCAATGTGCTGGGTGTATTCCTTCACCAGTTTTATAGACAAGCTCATAAAAATGAAGTGACTTGTACAAGGTCATTTGGCTAGTAAATGTGCAGAGTCACATCTCCAGTGCTTATTCTCCTACTCCACATTTCCTCATGGTTTTTGTATCCTGAGTATCTGTGCTCGTGGCATACAGGAGGAATGTAGTATATGCTTTATGATTGATTTTATGGGCCCAGATTCTCACTGTTATAAAATACTCCTTCCAGTGATACAAATTGCAACCCATCCATGCCGTTTCATCTTCTGTGAATCTTGTCCATGTCCTTCCATCAATTCTCCACAGGAGGTCTATCCAACACTTTAAGGAATTTTTGACATTGTTTGGATAGTCGGGGGAGCACTTGAGCTGGCAGTCAGTTTTCTCATTCTTGCCTTATTCTTGCCCACTTTTTTTTTCTGAGTATACAGCTTTCTGATAAAATCCCCTATATAAATTCTCTTTTCAATGTCTGTAATAATTAGTTGGGAACTATTAGGTATACTTTTTTTTTGAAGGCACAAGGCAAGGCAGTTGGGGTTAATTGATTTTCCCAAGGTCGCACAACTAGTAAGTGTGTCAAGTGTCAGAGCTGGACTTGAACTCAGGTCCTCTGACTCCAGGGCCTGTGCTCTATTCACTGTACCACCTAACTGTACCCAGTACCTTTTTTTTTTTATAACTCAGTCAAGATTTGGTAGCTATTATCTACTGTCCCCAGAATATTCTCCTTCCTTCTGCAGTGAGTTCAGTGCCTGGCTCACAGTTTTTCCACCCCAACTCTTGCCCTTATACTAGAGGACTTCCATCGATAGAGAGATAGATAGATAGATAGATAGATAGATAGATAGATAGATAGATAGATATTCCAACACCCTAATTTCCCACTTAACTCAATTTACTCAATTCCCATAAACTGCTTATCTATTTAATCTCAGTTACACATAGAAATAGTTCTACCCTTTATCTTGCCATCACCAGCAAGTGTTCCATTTCCATGTTCATGAACTCTGAAATTAATTGGTCAGTCAATCTGTAAGCACTTAGGAAGTACCTGCTATGTGCCAGGTTCTGTGCTATAGGCCAGAGATATAGAGAAAGGCAAAAAGCAGTTCTTCCCCCAAGATGCTCACAGATTGGGGAGACAACATACAAACAAATGTATGCAAACAAGCTCTGTACAGGATGGATAGGAGATAATCAGCAAAGGTGCTAGAGTTAAGTGAGATTGGGGAAGACTTTCTATAGAAGGTGGGACATGAAGGAGGCCAGGGAAGCTAGCGGGGAGTATATTACAGCCATAAGAGCCAGCCAGAGAAAATTCTTGGAGGTGAGAGATGGAGTGTTTTGTTCTGGGAATCTTAAGAAGGCTAGTAAATATAATCTTTGATCATTTGTTCTTTCCCTCTGCTTTATGATCTTTAACCTGTTCTTCATCCCGTTGCTGTCTTCATTCATTCCATCCCTCAGTTCTTTCCCAGACCATAACTTTTACACTGATTATACTTAGCTTCTTTCACCCCTTGGTGAATGCAGGACCTAACCTTCTTAATTGATTCACTGTCCTGTTCACTACAATGACTATTCCAAACCTTTTCATCCCTCCTCCAGCCTCTCATGAAGTCCGTTTCTTCTGCCTTCTCATCTTGCCTCATGTTACAGAGAAAATTGAGGCCATTCACTAAGAGCTCCTTTTTCTCACCTCCTCCTCATCTCATATCACTCAGCTGTCTTCCCCCACTTTCTGTTTTACCACTGTCTCACATGAAGAGTCACTGTACTCTTTGCCAAGAGAAAGGCATCTACATACACTTTTGATCCCATTGATACTATCTTCTCAACAGTCTATCTCCTCTATCATCTCCACTCTCACTATTGACTGGCTGCTTATCTCCTGCCTACAAACACACCCATGCCTCCCCCTTCCTAGAAAACCCCTTACTTGATCCTACCATCCCTGTATATTCTCTTATATCTCTTCTTCTTTTTGTGGTTAAATCCCTTGAGAAAGCTGTCTACTCCACTCCCCTTCTTCTTGCTCTCTTTTAAGTTCTCTTCAGTCTGACTTCTGGCCTTATGAAGCTGAAACTCTTTCCCCCAAAGTGACAATTGTGATAAGACTAGTACCCATTAGGGTCTCCCCCCCACAGGTTAAGCTACCTAAAAAGGGGCAAAGTTGGGGCTTGAGAGGATGGGGAACAACACTCAATTGATGTGCCTTAATTGATGAAGTTTCCTGGTAAACTTCGGTTCTTACTGACGGTGGCTTCCTGATTATCCAAGGAAATAAGACCCATTCAAGGGTCCCTTTGGATATGATGGATGTCCCAAGAGCCCATGAGGCACTACAACCTGCCCTAGTGACCAGATGGTTTCTAAGAGTTACTGTATTCTCACTGAATATTCTTTCCATGTTAGGACTGTATAAACCTTCTTTTGTTAACTATTAAATGACCTAAAAATGCCTAATTTCACCTTAACATCAAATCTGAAGTTATAGGGTGATGCTCAACTCAGGGCTGCCCCTAATAGCAGTGATATTTTAATTGCTAAATCTAATGACCCTTTCTCAGGCCTCAACCTTCGTAACCTCTTTCCAACCTTTGATATTGTCAATCACTGTCTTTTTCTGGATAGTCTTTTTTCTCTGTCTTTATGACACTGCTCTCTCTTATTTCTTCTCCTATATGTCTGACCATTCCTTAACCTCCTTTGTTGTCCTTCGTAGGACATGCCTACTCTGGCTGTTCCCTCTTTTTTTTTCTTTCTAAAATTTCTTCTTTTGGTAATGTTGGTAATTTCCTATGGGTTTAGTTACTACCTTTATACAGATTATTATCCTTGTCTCTCTCCTGACCTCCCCTTTTACGTCTTCAGTTGCCTTTTGGACGTCCCATTGACTTCTCTAACTCAGTATGTCTAATGAAGAATTCATAATCTTTCCTCCAGAACATTCTTGTCTTCCAAATTTCCATGTTACTTTTGAAGATATCACCATCCTCAACTCCTCACTTATGTTTATCTCACTTAATCTAACCTGTAGCCAAGTTTTGATGTTTCTATTTTCACAATATCTCTCCTATACATCACCTTCTGTCCATTTACACAGGCACAACCTTAGTGCAAGCCCCTCAGCATGTCATGCCTGTACTACTGCAATAAATTTCTGGTTGGTCTCCCTACTCTAGTACTCCATCTACTCAGCTCCCAAAGTAATCGGTGTAAAGTGCAGGCCTAACTATTTTACCTCCCATTGAGTAAATTCCAGGGCTCTCTGTCACCTCTAAGATCAAATATAAAATCCTTTCTTTGGCATTCAAAGCTCTTTACCACCCAGTCCCTTCCTACCTTGTTTCATTTTACTCTCTTCCACTTTATGATCCAACAACACTGTCATACTTGCTGTTGCTCATGCCCAACATTCCATCTCTTGACTCGACCTTTTCACTGACCGGAATGCTCTTCTACCTCACTGTCATCTCCTGACTTCCCTGGCTTCTTTCAAAACTAGGCTTAAATCCCATCTTTTGCAAGATGCCTTTTTCAGTACCCCTGATTGCTAATTCCTTCTAAAATTACCTCTCATTTACATGATACATTTTTCTTGGTTGTACATAGTTTTTGATATTTTTCTCCTATTCAAGTGTGAGCTCCTTGAGGGCAGGGACTGTGTTTTTGCTGTTCTTTGTATCCTCAGTGATTAACATGGTAACTGACACATAATAAATGATTAATAAATCTGACTAATCACAAAGGCTTCACTCCATTTATCTCTGTGCCTTGAGGAGAAAAGTCCTTTGAAATCACCAAATCACCATTGGTTACTATATTGGTGAGAGTTTTTGCAGTCATTGTTTAAATTGTTCTATTGGTTCTTTGTAATTTTACTTAAGTCTTCTGAAGTTCCCCCAAATTCTCAGTATTTATTGCTTCCCATGGTATGACAATATTCCATTATATTTGTATAATTTGTTCAGCTGTTTCCTAAATAAGGGATACTTGCTTTGTTTACAGTTTCTTCTACCACAGAAAGAGTTCCTAAAGATATTTCTGTGTATAGGACCTTTCCCTCTGTCTTTGGCTTCCTTCAGGTATATATGTAGTAGTTGTGTTACTGGGTCAAAGGATATGTATAGTTTTGTGACTTTTCTAGTATAATTCCAATTTGTTTCCTGCAGTGAGTGGGCCAGAGTATTAGCATGTCTGTCTTCCCATGGTCCCTCAACATAATTTTCATTGTTTATCGTCTTTTCCGAACTGAGAGGTATGAAGTGAAACTTCAGAGTTATTTTAATCAATGTGTCTCTTATTAGTTCTTTGGAATTTTCATATGGTTGAAGTTCTCCTTAGTTGTTCTCAGTTGTTGACAACATTTTTTCTTTTGAAAACTGCCCATTCCTCTCCTTTGACCATTTACCTGTTTGGGAATGGTTTTTGTTCTTATATATTCCATAAATTTCTTATAATCTTGAGTATTGGAACTCCTAAGATCAGATCAAAGCTGGAACTTAGAGGTCTTTTAAGCAACCATCTGAGGAATCTGAGGTTCAGTGAGGTTAAGTGACTGGTCACAATACATTATAAACTTATGTATCAGATGGAGAGTTGGCCCTTCTGCTTGCCAAAGCCAGCCTTCTCTACATGTACCCATGAACTCATCCCCGCTTGTCTTCTCTAGCAAACTGTCCTCTGTGTCATTCTAAGTCTTAAATATTCAGTTTCTCCCTATTTACCAGCACCTTCCTTGATGCCTACAGATATTCCATGTCTCTCCCATTCTTAAAAATTCCTCATGTAACCTGACCATCCCAGTAGCTGTCATGCTATATATCTCCCACTTTGGGCTGCCTGTGAGAAGTAATGTACTTTAGATGCCTCATTTCTTCTCCTGTTTCTTCTAAACCAGTGGTTCTCAACCTTCCTAATGCCACGACCCTTTAATAGTCGTATGTGGGCGTGTCTGCATGTGGGTGGAAATACGTGTTTTCCGATGGTCTTAGGCGACCCCTGTGACCCCTGTGAAAGGGTCGTTTGACCCCAAAGAGGTCACAACCCACAGGTTGAGAACCACTGTTCTAAACTCTGCAATCCAACTTCTGACTTCATCATTCACCTGAAACTGCCCCTCTCCAAAAGCTACCGATGATTTCTTAATTCCCAAATCTAATGGTCTTTTCTTAATCCTCATCCTTCTTGACCTTTCTGAATAATTTGATCTTGTTGATCACCTTCTTTTGGATGCACTCTCCTCTCTAGGTTTTTGTCACCCTGCTCTTTCCTGGTTTCAGACTGCTCCTTCTTATTCTCCTCAGCTAGATGTCTTTCCTTGTCACTCTTGCTAACTGGGTGTCCCCTAAGGGCACTATTTCCTTCGTACTTTCTTAGTGATCTTGAACTAGATGTCTCATTGTCATCTTAAATCAACATACCTAAAACAGAAGTTATCTTCTCCTTCTCTCCTGCCCCCGACTTCCCTTCTTTTGAACTTCCCTATTGCTGTCAAGGGCACCACCATCCTCCCAGTCACCTGGGCTCCCTGCCTTGGTGTCATTTTTGACTCCTCCCTCATCCCATAAATTGAATCTGTTGCCCTGTCATATAATTTTTATCTCTTGCATATACTTCCTTCTTTCTACTCATACAAACCACTATCCTAGTTTAGACCCTCATCACTTCTTACCAAAACTACTTTGATAGCCTTCTAACTGAAGTAATTTCATAACCTCCTAAATAACCTCTCTTCCTCAAGGCATGTGTCCAATTCTAATCCATCCTCCATTCAGCTTTCAAAATTATTTTCCCTAAATGGTACATCTTTTCATGCCATGTCTTCCCTGACTCAAACCACAGTGGCTCCCTGTTAATTCCAGGATTAAATATAAAGGCCTTTGACTTCCAGCACTCTTTAGAACCTGATCCATTCCTATCTTTCTGGTCTTCTTATTTCTCTTTATGTTAACACTCTTTTTGGTACAGATACTTTGCCCTACTTGCTATTCCATAAGCATGACATGCCCATCTCCCTGCCTTAGCTCTGACTGGTGCCCATATTTGGAATGCTCCGTCTGCTCACTTCTGCCTGTCAGAATCCCTGACTTTCCTGAACTCTAGGTCTTTCTGGATTCCCCAGGAGCTAGTACCTCTCCTTTGAGATTACCTTCCACATGCTTTGTATCTATCTAGTATGTACCTGCCCGTATTTTATATTTGATCTTCGAGGTAATAGAGAAACTCCAGAGTTTATTGCTGGGACAGGGTAGGTACCATTTGGTCAGATTTTCCCTTTTGGAAGATTACTTTGTCAGTGGACTGGAAGGTGGACTGCAGTGGGGAAAATCTTGAGGTAAACAGATCCACCAGCTATTATATTTGGCCAGGTGTGAGGTGATGAGATCCTGCACCAGAGTGGTGGTGGTGTCAGAGGAGTGAAGGAGGTCTGTAGGATGTTAGGAAGCTTAAATACACAAGTCTTGGTAGCAGATAAGTGAAGTTGAGGGTGACACCTAAGTTGTGAGCCTGGATGACTGAAAGCATAGTGGTATCCTTAATAATAACAGGGACATTTGTAATGTAGGAAGGCTTGTTTGGGGAAAATAATGAATTCAGTTTTGGACATGTTCAAGATGTCTATGAGACATCTAGTTTGAGATGTCTCATAAGCAGTTGGAGATTCAAATCTGGAGGTTGGGAGAGAGGTTGGGTTGGATAAGCAGATCTGAGAATCGTTAGCATAGACATGGTGAGATAACTTGAAGGCTACAGTAATAATCCAGACATGTTACCACAGGTCTTGTGGTGATGTGAATGGAGAGGAAGGAATAAATCCAATAGACATTTTTATGGAAGAAAACAATTACTGGATGAGAGATTTGGTGAAGGAATTGAAGAAAAAGAAAGTTAAAGAAAATATCAAATTTTAAATTTCGGGATATTAGAGTAATGGGGTTTTTTGGTGAAAATTTCCTAGAATCTCTTTGTATTAAATATTGTATATTGATAATTTTTCCCCTGAACTTTTATGATCTGTGATTTCATCAATAGAGGCACTCGTGATGATACAGATAATGACCTCTCCATACCTTGGTAGATTGTCTTTGGGAGTTCTTGTTGCTATAAAACTTAATACCCTATGGTTAACTTAGTGATTGGTCTCTCTAGACTTACCTAGTTTGTCTTTGGATGGTAGGTTATATGGTTCAGTACTAGGGAAGAGGAGGTAGGAGGTAGAAGAAAAGAAGAGAAAGGAGAAGGAAAAGAGATGGATGAATGAAAGGGAGATGGGAGAGGAAGAGACAGAAGGGAGGAAAAGAGAGAGAGAGAAAGAAAGAGAAAGAAGAGAGAGAGAGAGATAGAGAGAGAGAGAGAGTGTGTGTGTGTGTAGTTTAATTTTAGAGAGAGCCTGTGATTTTGTTGGTTTAAAGAACTCTTGATGAGAAAACTCACTCTGCTAATGCATATCCTGTTCCTGATTTGCAGCTTATAGTTACAGAATTGTCTGAAGCTCTGAGTGGTTAAGAGACTTACTCAGGGTCAGCCCATTATATGTCAGGAGTATACCTTGAACCCAGATTTTTCTGATTCTGAGGCCAGTTTTCTATCATTTTAAGTAGTATACATTTGATTATATAGTAATGCACAATATTACGTCTGCTTTCAGGCTAAATATTTTCAAATAGACATTTTCTTATTTTTACCCTTAAGGGTATAATTTTTTGGTCTCTTCATACTCTCATTCACCTACTTTAATCAACTCAGATTCTTCCTAACCTGAAGGATACTAGGGAGGAAGATTTTTATCTTAAACTAAGCTTTCAGAAATATTAGGATATTAAACGACCTGGGTTCTTAATTTACATAACTTTTCTCTGGTTTTACTGTGCATGTCTGTGGCTGATCTGTGGGGCAGATATTGGGACCAAAAAGCTGTTTATTGGGGCTTAATTAGCTTCTCCTAATTTAGCATGTAGCCCCTAGATATGACCTTAATTTATTCAGGAGTCAGTTTTTGGGCAAGTGGCTGCTACGTTCCTCTTTACACTCTTAATTCCTGTTTCCTATTTATTGTTACTTTACACTGGTTACTTATAATAACTAGTGGGGCTATTAGGGAGAGGGGGGAGGGAACCATAACAAAATACAATTTTAACACAAAAACCAATTCAGCACTTTTAGCCGATATGATCTTAACAATGTATTCTCTGTGTTCCTTTCAGCTTTGTTTATTCATTGCTATATTGTGTGAACATTTTTTTCTAGAATTCGAATTGGAAGGAAATTTAGAGGCTGTGTAATCTAGAAATACCCCCAATATTAGCAGGCATCGTGATACAGTGGAAAGACCATTGGTACTGGAGTCAGAGGATGTGAGTTTAAATTTCAACTCTGATACTACCAGAATGATCTTGGGGCAAATCATTTAACTTCTCTGGGTTTCATTTTCTTTATCTTTAAAAATGAGGTGATTGGGTTTAGATGGCCTGTATGATCCTATGTTCCATAACCAAAAACTGTCCATCTGGTCTTTGCTTGAAGACTTCAAGTTAGAATCAACCCACTGCTATTCTGTCAGCCCATACTACTTTTGGTTAACTAACTGGTAGAAACATTTTCTCTTATGTTTTGATGAAATCTGGTTCTGTGCAGCTGTTTGCCACTGCTAATATTCTGCCCTTTAGAGCCGAACAGAATAAGTCTCATTCTTCTTCCACATGAATCAAATCTTTACGATCGTTATTGTGTCCATTTTCCAGCTTAATCATCCCCATTTCCTTCAACTAATCCTTATGTGGCATGGTCTTCAGTTCCCCTTATCATCTTAGCTGTTGAGTCTTTTTGGATCTTGCCCAGCTTGTGAGTGTTCTTCCTAAAATGTACCTAGAATAGAACATGATGCTTCAGATATGTTCTGACTGGGGCAGAATATAGCACCTCCATCTTAGATACTATACTTTTACTAAAAGCAACAACAACAAACCAAGTTGGCATTATATTATTATTATTATTTTATTTTGGGTGTGTTATGTTAAACTGTTGATGCATACTGAAGTTATGATTCACTAAGTCCCAACCTCCAACTCTATTTTTAGACGAATTGTCTGACTAGAATTCTCTTATCTTGTATTTTTAAAATTGATTTTTGAACTATATTTATCTTTTGTTAAATTTTATTTTATTAGCTTTGACCTGCAAGATGAATTCCATTATCCTAGCCTACTATTGAAAAAGTTTTTTCGTTCAACTCTTGTCATTCAGTGCCTTTTCCAGCTTTGTGTTGCCTACAAGTTTTACAAGTATGCCACTTGTGATTTTTTTCAAGTCCTTGCTAAAAATATTATATAGTACAGGGTCAGTCACTAATTCCTGGGACATTATTATAGTGCCCTCTTTCCAAGATGACATCTTAGTATCTTTAATTGTTAGCGAGAAGTCTTAAGAGATTCTTGCATGTTTTTAAATAGTTTTTTTGTGTGTATGATGCATGAAGAATTTTGCAATTTAATAAGAAAATTAGATACTTATTTGGCTTTCCATGAACAAGAGTACTGTAAATTTTTTCCTAATTATGGAGTTCTCTCCATTTTAAACCACTTTGGATTTTTTTCCTTTTAGTACCTCAAATATGGAGTCAACTTTTTTCTTTTAGATAACATCTGGAATTCTGAGTAAGATAAATTTTGAAGTTGTTCCTCATTCTCCTCGACCTCTCTGTGGCTTTTATAACGCTTGACCAGATTTGCCTTCTGAACACTGCTATCTTAGCTTTTCTGACATTGCTGTATTCTAGTTTTCCTCTTAGCTAACTGTTCCTTCTCAGTCTCATTTTCTTGTTACCAATTTTCTGAACATCAAGTGTGAGTGTCCTCCAAGGCACTTCTCTGGTCCTGTTTCAATTTTATTCCCATGTATGCATATAAAACTCTGATCTCTTGAATTCTAGTCCTGTATCACCAACTGCCTCTTGTACATCACCTTTCAAACTCATGTCCCAGATGAAGCTTATTATTTTGCCTTCTAGACATATACCCTTCTTACAAACTCCCTTTTTCTGTTGGGAAATGACCTTCTTTGAATTTGTCCAGTTTTGCAACTTAGGTGTTATGCTCGACCCTTTAATCCTCCCCCATATCTACCTAGTTATCATATCTGATTGCTTCTTCCTCCACAGATGCCCCACATATCTAACCCCTTCACTTTTATAAGTTATAATTTTTAACTGCTATTATACCATAAAGAAGTGCTTGTGTTTTTTTCCTGTGCTAGGATTCTGTATGTGAAATGCTAATTAAGATTCCGGTGGAAAAGGGAATCAAGTTCTATCAAAATACTAATGAGAGGGAAAGGCTTTTTAAAATTAGCATGATTTCAAATTGCTTTCCAAAATGGTTTGACCAATTCACATTTCCACCAACACCTCCTGTGTTTTGGTAACCCTTCTGACATAGGCTGTTTCTATCTTTTGTCATCTTTTCCCCTTTATTGCGGGTGAAGTGAAATCTCAGAGCTGTTTTTACTTTGTTTTGAAACAGTCTTTGATGTGGTTGTTAAGAGTTAATAGTTAACTTTATTTATTTTTTTGGAGGGCAGTTGGGGTTAAGTGACTTGCCCAAAGTCACACGGCTAGTTTTTTTGTGTTAAGTGTCTGAGGCTGGATTTGAACTCAGGTCCTCCTGACTCCTGGGCCAGTGCTCTACTCACTGCGCCACCTAGCCGCTAATAGTTAACTTTAAAGTTGACTTTCTCATCACTTTCTCAGCTTCTGATTTTCTCTTCTTTCCAATCTTTCCTCCCAAATGCTACTGGAATTAACATACCTTAGTAACATTTGACCATGGGCATTTCCTTGATTAAAAGCCTCCAGTGGTTCCCTCCTACCTCTAGGATTAAAATACAAATACCTCATTCCACCTAGTTGTTAGAGACTTTAATTTAGGGTTATTTACTAAAAGAATTGGAATGAGGCTCTATGAGTTTGAGGAATTAAAAAGCAGATGATCAGTTTCGTCACATATTTCATTTTCTTCATTTGTTGCCAAATGCCTTCCTTCCTCTTCATTTGGTGTCTAATGAGTGATTACATGGTAGAAGGAGCGGGGGGAGGAAAGACATGCATGAGACCAAGGGAAACATTATAGGAGATTGTTTACGGATGAGACTGGAACTCTGTAAGCCTCTAAATCCGTGTCCAGATTAGGATGGTTTAGCAGCTATAGAAATAGTCTCTCAGTTTTCCCCTTTTTAAATAGGAAAGGCTTTTTCTCTTACATGTTAGAGATGCATCTTCCTTTTCAGGGGTACTGGGTAATGCTTGGGGCCGGCTAGGAACCTTGATAGGAAGGTGTGACTTGCTGTCTCTGCTTTCAGTTTTATTCTTTGGGATCTTTGAACTCAATAATTGTTTGAGAGGGATGAGAGTATTGAACTGGAATGTACCTGATTTATTCAAGAATGCTAACAAGAGATATATATATTGAGGGTCTTACTAGTATGCTATGTGCTGCGGGGTGATCTGGGCCCAATGGAAGAGGGTGGGGGGAAGGGATGGACCTTCTTGACTATTTTAAGAAGTGAAAGCAAAAAGTAAAAGACAAAGAATACATGCCAGTTATCTGGCAAGAGCTTGGAGAAAGACCTTGGTTTACTCTCTCCAAAGAGGAATCAGAGACTTTCTAGAAGTGCTTATGATTTTTCTGTCCTATGATTGTACATGTGAAATGCTAATTCAGATTCCAGAGGGAAGAGGGAATAAACTTCCAACAGTCAAAATCCTAACAAGAGGGAAAGATTTTTTTTTTTAAATTGCTTTCTAGAATGGTTGGAACAATTCACATTTCCACCAACACCTCCCATTTTTTGGTAACTCTTCCAACATGGATTGCTTTTGTCTCTTGTTATCTTTTCATTTTGTTGTGTGTTAGCTGAAATCTCAGAGCTGTTTTGATTTAGTCTTTTGATTAACTTGGAAGACCTTGATATGATTGTTAATAATTTGCAATTCTTTTTATAACCTGCTTATGTTGTTTGACCACCTATTCATTGGGGGAGTATCTCTGGGTATTTATACAATTGTGTTAATTATTTTTTATTAATCCCTTATCAGAGATATTTGATACAAAGATTTTCCTTGATACAAAGAAGTTTCCTTTCTCATCCTCGTTGCATTGATTTTGTTTGTGCAAAATTTTCAATTTCATGTAATCAAAATCATCTGTTTTCTTTTTGTAATCACTATTTCATCTTGTTTGATCAAGAACTCTCCCCCCATTGTAGCTATGAAAGTTATGTAATCAGATTATGTTCTAATTTTTAAAATGATATGGCCCTTAATGTTCAGGTCATGTATCCATTTACAAATTACTGTGTATAGTGTAAAATGTTATTCTATCTTAACTAGTCTGTTCCACTGGTTTACATGTCTTTCTTTTTTTAATCATTGCTGGAGGAGGCAAAAAAAATAAAAACAGTACCTGTATTCTAGGGTTTTACTTTGTGGTAAGGGTGATAAGATATACACAGATAAACACAGTTCAGAACATGAGGTATGCCTGACAGGTACAAAGTGCTCTCATAAATTGAGGAGGAGCATCACTTCCATGTGGTGAATCAGGGAAAGGCTTCATGGACGAGGTGTTATTTTGGCTAGGCCTTGAAGGACAATTCATGCAGTTAGCTACAATGTAGAATATGAGTGGGAGATAAAGTCACTTCTTCAGTAGATACTTATTAAACACATACTAGGTGCCAGGCTGTGAGAATTGGACTGTAAGGAAAGCTGAGCACTGCAGAATTGATACTTTTGAACAATGGTGCTGGAGAAGACTTTTGAGAGTCTCTTGGAGAACAAGGGTATCAAATAAGTCAATATTTAAAGAAAGTGATTCAGACTATTTACAAGAAAGTCAAATAGTGAAGCTTAGCTACTTTGGCCACATAATAAGAAGACAGAACTTTAAAAGGACTTTGATATTGAGAAAGATTGATTGCAAAAGGAAAAGGGGATGGCAGAGGATGAGAAAGAAGGATAGTGTCATGGAAACAAAGAACATGAGCTTGGACAGACTTTGGGAGATAGTGGAGGACAAAAAGACCTGACATGTGGTCCATGAGGTCACGAAGAGTCAGGTACAACTGAATGACTGAACAACAACATCATCACTACGTTTCAGACACTGAATATACAAGATGTATAGCTATATATATATACACACACACACATATATACACATATATACATATACACATATATACATATATACATATACACATATATACATATATATAAATATATGTGTGTGTGTATATATATATATATATACACATATATACATATATACATATATATAAGATAAGTAGGAAATAGTTAAGAGAGGGAAGGCACTAGAATTAAGAGGAGACTGGGAAAGACTTCATGTAGAAGATGAGATTTTAGTTGGAACTTGAAGAAAGACAGGGAAGTCAGTAGGTTGAGATGAAGAGGGAGAGCATTCCAGTCCTTGAGGACAGCCAGAGAAAATGTCTGGAGTTGTGAAATAGATTTTTGTTCATTAAATAGTAAAGAAGCCAGTGGCACTGGATGAATAGTATGTGGTGAAGAATAGTATAAGAAGACTGAAAAGGTGTGGGTAAGAGTGGGGCAGGTTGAAGGGGTTAGACTGTAAAGGATTTTTAACACCAAACAAAGAGTTTTGTATTTGATCCTGGAGGATATAGGGAACCAGTAGAGGGATAGAGCCAGTTATTGAATAGAGGTTATTAATATGGTTGGATCTACACTTAGGGAAGATCACTAGAAAGATATACATGAGATTTTTTTTGTAGCTCTTTGAGTTTTGTATGATAGGGAATATATTAATGGACTCTTTGCTATATCTCCATAACAAAAGAAAAATTTTCCCTTTACTATTACTTATCATTGTGTTTGCTCAAAGTTTGAAAAGAAGTGTCATGTTACTGATATATAAGATTCTTGGAAACCTCAACATTTTCCTGTATTTTCTTTTCTTTACATTTATAGGCTGACTGGATCATCAGGTTTTGTAACCGATGGACCTGGAAATTACAAATACAAAACAAAGTGTACATGGCTCATTGAAGGACAGTGAGTAACAGTTGTTTTATTTTTATGTGATAAACTTCAACTGTAGATTCTATAATTTCTTTTCTGCCAAAGACATATCTGAGTAAAATGCTACTGTTTGATTGCTTGTATCTGTTTACTGTAGTTGCAAACTTCTCTGGCCATAACTTCAATTAAAAATAGATTTTAAAAGGTTTGCTTTGCACCACTGAGTTTTGTTTTTTTCATTGTCTAAAATTCCTAAGAGGTATGACAAAAAACCCCATTAAATTTGTTTATAATGTGAATTCTTTTAAAATGGTAACCAAAGTGTTGATTTAATTTTAAGAATGACTGGTCTTTAATATGAGCTGATTTTTTTTGCTAATTTCCTTTACATATTCATGAACTGCTGAAGTGGATATATTTTTATTAGGGCTGAGAAAACATTATAGGAAAGAGTTTGTCTAAATGTAATTTTTATTGCAGATAAAAGTTTCAGAAGAAATTTTGATCACTAGCTAAACACCAGTGAAATGATGAGAAGAATTAATCTGAAATGAATGTATTGTGTGTGTATATATATGCACACATATATATGTATATATTTTAATTTGGGGAGAGAAATTGAATTAATTTTATTTCAGAAAGTGAAGTTGAAAAAGATATTATAATTTTTAAGAATGGTACTTTCAGTTTGTACATCCTATAAATGCTGTTTGTTTAATGTTTGCTTATGTCAAAGTATCCTTTTGTGGTTTAACCCAGTGTTTGCTACACTGGGGAGTATAGAATTGCCAAGAATTAAAAGGACAATTGTCACCGATGGTATATTATAAAGCACTGTTTTCTAAAATTAGACTCTGAAGGAAAAAAATAAAAGAAAAGACAGATTTGAGCTTTTCTTTTTTTAAAAAAAATACTACATAATTCTATTCAGAGTAAATATTAATTGCCTTATGGTATTTTCTTCTCCTTTGTAAATTTTCTCTTACCATTCAATGAATTAAGAAAGCTGCAAAAGTTAAAGATTAAGTACTAATGTTGTCTATGTGATTGTTTAGCAAGCTGCTTAAATGTTCTTAAAGTTTTACAAAATGTCGTTTTTCCATTTTGAGGCAATACATTAATTTATCTCTATCTGTGGTTAATTTCAGTACAGTTGTATTTTGATTCATTTATTTTAATTTTGCCCCATAAATTTGTTCCTAAGTGGACAATTTCCAAAAGTGAGAGCAAAACAGAAAACAGAGTGCTGGAAAGATAGGCCTTACTAGAAGAATCACATACCAGAAGGCCTCATTGTTAAGTATTTTGTCTGGCTGGAAGGGAATGAAATGCAGATGATAGAAATTAGCTTTTGGAGCTCAAGGAGTTTTCAGTAGAGTAGTGAATAGAGTTATTATCTTAATAACTGTGAGTAAGTGAGTAAGTGGAAAGGAAGTGGGCTTAGTAGGTATAGAAGATTCATTCTAGATGTTGAGTTGTGAAAGAGGAGTGAAATATTCACTGAAACACATCAGGAACCAAAGAGGCTTGTACTAGAACAAGAGTTCACCTGATAAATTAACAAGCCTTTGCTTGAAGTCCTCTCCTGAAGGGAGAGCTCCCCAACTCCTGAGGTAGCCCATTTCTGCTTTTGGATACCTCTGATTGTTAGAAAGTTTTTCATTCATCAAACCTAAATCTGCTTTCTCTGCAACTTCCTCCATGGCTTGGTTCTTGTTCCATGGCCATGCCAAAGAAATGTAATCTCTCTTGCAAATGACAGCCTTTTGGATACTTTAAAATAAGTATCACGTTCTCTTCAAGTCTTCCTATTTCAGGCTAAAATAGCCCTTGTTTTCAATCACTCTTCATATATAATTGTCTCTAGTCCCCTCAGTATCCTTGGCATTATACAGTTTATCAATGCCCTTCCTAAAATGAAGTGCCCAAAAAATAGATCTTATGATCTGTTATCATTGATTTTTATCATTGAGCTTTATGTTATTCTTTCTGTTCATTGCTGATACTCTTAACTTCAGTACAGTAATGCTTTTAAGATCTGAAACTGTTGGACAGTTTATTCAGCCATTATTGATTTCAAGTTGTGCCATTCATAATTTTACTTTGTTGTCTTGTAAAAGGCTTGAGTCCTGACCCTTGTAATGAGATTTAAGTCACTATGGGTTTCAGACACTTATTTTCTGAATGGAACTTGGGTGGTGTCAGTTACTCAGAAATGTACGTGCCACATGCTGTACTAGACAGTGGAGATAAAAATACACAAATTAGACCTTCACAGCCCATGGGGAGAGGAACATAATACATTCATAGAAAAGAAAGTGCAGAGTATAAGAAAAATAAATCAAAGTAACTTTTGGAGAGATCTTTGAGTTCTAAGGATGTGGAGGTAATGGGAGATAACAGCACAGGGGTGCAGGGTTGCCATGACAACTTGTGCAGAGGCACTGAGGTGGAAGATAAAATATGCTCTCCAGCCAGCAGCAAGAAGGCATGTGCATGGAAAAGAGTAATCTATAATCGCATTGGAAAAATACACTGAGGCCAGATCGTAGAGAGCTTTGAATGCATTTTTTTAAAAAAAGAAAAGGCATCTGTATTTTACCCTTGTGTGAAAAGGAGCCATGGAATAGTGTATCAAACTCAGAGAGAAAACGAAGTCAACTGTACATAAGGATCTCTGTGGACTTAGAAACCCATATTTTACATTTTATTATATTTTTATTTATTTTGCTAAATATTTCCCAGTTAATTTCAGGTTTATTAGGAAAGATGTCTTAAGTGTGTTTTACTTTACTTTGGTGCTTTACTACCAGAATTATAAAAGTAGCTTGTTTTGTAGTTTATCAAGTAATTGTAGTTGTCATTTTATTGTGAAATATTTTTTGTATTTCTAGGAGCTCAATTCTGCAAAGATTTATTAAGTGCCTACTCTAAAACTTCCTAGAAATGTATTCTAAATTGGTTAAAACTCTGAAGGAAAAATAAAAAGTAAATCTCAAGATCGATGTTTTGTTTGTGCAAGAGAGATTTTTAATGTCACAAATATGAGGTTTATTTTAAATTCAGAGATTTTGATAACATGTGAAGCAAGCATACATTTTACTAACAATATCCTTGATTTAATTAATTCCTTTTTTTTTAAAGGCCAAATAGAATACTGCGCCTTCGCTTCAGTCATTTTGCTACAGAATGTAGTTGGGACCATTTATATGTTTATGATGGGGACTCCATTTATGCCCCACTCGTGGCTGCTTTTAGGTAAGTTCAAATTAAATTAAATAGTAATTATTTGTTATTTGATTTCTGAGTTCTAACTTATCAATTACTTGTATTCCTGAAAAACTGACTTTATTCCAGCCAGAAATTGACTGATCTGTTGATAAAGTATGTCCCAGGAAAAAGAAAGAGGACTGGACTGGGTTAGTTAAAAAGATTTTGTTTTTACTCATGGCACTGTCATCTACAAACTCTGTAACACTGGCCAAGTCACTTAACTTTTCATCATTAGGTTCCTTGGGTATAGATTGGAGATACCTACTCTGCCTTCCTCATGGGTGTGCATATGGTTTTCTTTATAATGTTGGCTACCAGGAGCAAAGAAGTTATCTGAAAGAGTTTTGAAGGTTATGAAATTTCAAATGCTATATAAACTCAAGGTGATTTTATTCTTAAGTAGCTTTGTATTTGAAGTATCCTAAACATAGGTACCTGTTTAGCTGAACTTTCACCGTATTCGTTGACGTGGTCTCCAAACCATGCATTCTTTTCTCTGGCTGCCATCCTGATTTCCCTCCAATTGGGATTTTAGTTCCCTGACTCTTATAGGTGAGCTTTCTTGTACTCTGATATGGGCATCTGATTTTTATTAAGTGTTTAACTATGGGCAGTCTGCTCAACATGCTGAGTCTCAGTTTCCTCATCTGTAAAATGGAAATGATAATATCTGTAATATTTCACAAAGTTGTTACAACGGTGAAATGAGATCATGTATATAAAATCGTTTGAAAATAAATACATTGATGCCAGCTAGTATTATTAGCTTAGTATCATCTTATTTATGATACTCCCTCCCTTAGGGCCCCATTTTCCTTCTGTTTAAAAGGAAAAGGTTGGATTTGATGATCACTAACTAAAGTCCTTTCATCTCTATTATTCTAGGATTGTGTTAGTACATGATAAATTACAGTGTAAGATTTATGGAAACACTTCATGACAGTAATTGGATAGAGTTTATAAGCAAGTAAGACTTCTTTATCGAAACTTTGTATTTTTTCCAAAGCATGCAGGTCCTTTAAGAGTGAATGTTAAATGAATGAATAAATGAATACTTTTTTTTTTTTTTGCTTTTTGGAGAGGGGAAGACAGGGCATTTGGGATTAAGTGACTTGCCCAAGGTCACATGACTAGTAAGTGTTAAGTGTCTGAGGCTGTATTTGAACTCAGGTCCTCCTGACTCCAGGGCTGGTGCTCTATTCACTGTGCCACCTAACCGCCCCTGAATACATTATTGATTGCAAAATTAATGTTACAGATTAAGTTCTATAGGAATTTGGGGGGGGGAGAGAGATAAATTACTGGAGTGATCATGGATTGCTTTAAGGAGTGGGAAAGATTTGAAGAATGGGTAGCATTTTGAGTGGCAGAGAGGGAAGGGGGAAATGGTTTGATTCAAAGTGTAGATACAAGAAGAGGAATGATTTTGAAAGATGACTAATTTGGCTATAGCAGGAGCTTTGTGTTAAATGCTTGTTGCATTCTATATAGAAATAGTGGGAGATATGATTGGAAATGTTAGTTATAAGCAATTTTCATATCCACAGTAAGGATGAAGAACCATTTAAAGTTTTTGAGCAGGTGGGGTGATGTGATCAAAGTTGTCTTTTAGAAAAGAAATAATGTTTTTCATAGTCCTACTATCTTGGTACCTCCCTAATGTCATAGTCTCTAATGTACTGATAGAGGAAGTAGAAATGTCATTAAAGAGAACAAAGATAAGCAAGGCAGCCATTGAAATGATAGCAAATGGGGATAGTAGAACAAATGAGAGTTATTTTTAAGGATAGGAGATGTCCATAGGCGTATTTGTAAGTAGCGGAAGGAATCAGTAGATAGAGTATGATGGAAGATAAGAGAAAAATATGAGAATAATAATAGGCTGAGTCTTCTAGAAAATATGGAAAGGGATGGAATCAAAAGTACATGCCATGTAGAAGGCTTGGTGTTGGCAAATAGAAAGGCCACTATTTGAGACAGAAGTAAAGGAAGAGATAATGGGGGCTATCTGAGTATTGTGAAATGAGGAGAAGACAAGAGGGAGCACTCTGGTGAATGGCCTCATTTTTTCATTGAAGTATGAGATGAGGTGAAGATGAAAATAGAGATGGTAAAGGCTGGTGATGTCTTAGACTTGACAGAAAAAAATTTTGCAATAGCTGATGTAGAGAGTAGGGTAGGGAATTAGGTAGGAGTAGTAGAATGGTTGCTTGCTACAGTGAGGACTCACTTAAGATTAGATAAAAAAAACTTGTAGTTAACCAAATCAGCATAGTTTTGAGATTTCCTTGAGCTTTTTAAAATATCATATGGAGAAATGAAGGAAGCAGATAGGAATAATTCAGGGTTCGGAGTTCACAAAGTCTGATTAGTAAGGAAAAGTGAGCCAGGGACTTAAGACTAAACAGTAGTATAAAACAGAGATGCCAGAGTCCCTGCTCAATTAGGAAGTGTTTAACAAAAGAAGTTTAAAATACCATTTGACGTTGATAATGTTAATTTGTGGGTTTTCTAAATCAATATGTTGCTTCAGATTTCTATTTGCTATTGGCACCAATGGTGCAGGGTTAAATTTGGTTCACCAAGGAGTGGAGATAAGGGAAGGGAAGAGTATAGCCAGTACAAGAGTATGAAGTGATAGACGGAGTGTCGGTCATGAATAAAGAACAGGATTAGGGCTTGTAAGGCATAGGAAAACATAAGATGATAAAAAACTGATCCGATAAAATAATTTTAGAGTAAATAAATATGGAAGTGGAATACTTGTGGATGAGGGCAAGATCAAAGACGCTGTTGCCTTTGTCCATTAGTGCTAGAAATAGTCATGACTCAAGAAGCAGTATTGAATAAACAAGGGGAAAAATGTAAGCCAAAAGTAAAATGGGGATTACCTGTGCCAGTGAATCATGAAGCCATACATAAAATTGCATTTGATGAGGAAAATACTGTAATTACATATGTTGTATATATAATCAACTCTGGGTGAGTTGTCTAACACTCTTCTAGTATATCTTCTTTCATCAGCAATGTCAAGATAGCATTTTATCATGCTCTAGTGCCATTTCAGAGATATAGGGAAAAGTTATTCAAGGTGTGAGTTTATAGCAGAGAAGGTATATTATGGTTATGGACTTGAATAGCTATGTAGCTTTTGCAACTGGGAAAACCTTAAGACCAGATGAATTGTTTTACCTACTAAGTCTAAGGGAAGAAAAAAATGACCACCATAAACCTTTAGCTTTTAAAATTGGAACCCCTCATTCCCTCCCACTCCCAAACCAACAAATGATTTCAAGGAATAATAATAACTGGGTTCTGATGTTGACTCTTAACTATTCTTTAGAGCAGTGGTTCTCAACCTTCCTAATGCCACGACCCTTTAATACTTGTATGTGGGCATATCTGCATGTGGGCGGACCTGCCTGGAGATGGGTAGAGGAGCAGTGTGTCCATTCCTAAGACCATCAGAAATATGTGTTTTCCAATGGTCTTAAGCAACTCCTGTGACCCCTATGAAAGGGTCATTTGACCACTAAAGGGGTCACAACCCACAGGTTGAGAACCATTGCTTTAGAGGAAGTGGATCAGGGCCATCAAAAGAGTTATTAAAGATGTAGTTGACTATGGGAACTTCATGTACCTATTTCATTCTATTTGGGGGTCAGGTGGTAAGGTTAATTTTAATAATGGGGAAGCAACTCCTACAGGTTAACAATTAATGAGAAGAATGAATATTATAATGAGAGGTAGATCTCTTCTAATGGGGCACTGGGGGAATGTGACTTTGATTTTGTTATTTACTTCCAGACTACCCCCAGCCTTGAGCATCTAGACTAAGGATCTATTACCACCCAAACCTGAGTAGAACACAATGGGCTGGGAATTTGCCTTAGATTAATTTCTTTATAAAGTTCTCTAGTTGGGTGGGGCAACAACTAGGTCTAGAACAGAGATTTCCTTAAAAAGGAAATAACTCTGTATCTAGTAATTGGTTATTTAACAATAATTTCTCTCATTAGGATAGGTCTTTTCATTAGGAATGTTTGAGAGTCTTCTAATTCATTAAATATCCTTTTTCCCCCTCAAGGATTGTATTCAGGTTTGCTGGGTAAGTTATTCTTGGTTGTAATCCTAGCTCCTTTGTCTTCTGGGATATCTTATTTCAAGACCTCCTATCCTTTAATATGGGAGCTGCTAAATTTTATGTAATCCTAAGTGTGGCTCCATGATATTTGAATTGTTTCTTTCTGGCTGCTAACAATATTATCTTCTTGACCTGAGAGCTCTGGAATTTGACTTTAATATTACTGGTAGGTTTCATTTTGGGATCTCTTTCAGGAGGTGATCAGTGGATTCTTTCAATTTCTGTTTTACCCTCTGGCTCTAGGATATCTGGGCATTTTTCCTTGATAACATCTTGAAATGTGATGGCTAGGCTCTTTTTTTGATCACGACTTTCCGGTAGTCCAAAAATTCTTGAATTATCTCTCCTGGATCTATTTTCCAGGTTAGTTGTTTTTCCAATGAGGTATTTCATGTTTTCTTGTATTTTTTCATTCTTTTGATTTTGTTTTATTGTTACTTGATGTCTCATTAAGTCATTAGCTTCCAGTTGTCCAATTCTAATTTTTAAGGAGTTATTTTCTTCAGTGAGCTTTTGTACCATCTTCTCCATTTGGCCAGTTTTGCTTTTTTTTGGAGGGAGGAGGTCAGGGCAGTTGAGATTAAGTGACTTGCCCAAAGTCACACAACCAGTAAGTGTTAAATGTCTGTGGCCAGATTTGAACCCAGAGCTTCCTGACTCCAGGACCGGTGCTCTATTCACTGTGCCACCTAGCCGCCCCCAGTTCTGCTTTGTAAGGAGTTCTTTTCTTCAGTGCATTTTTGTGTGTCCTTTACCATTTAGCCAGTTCTATTTTTTAAAGTGTTATTTTCTTCAGTATTTTTTGTGCCTCTTTTACCAAGTTATTGATTCTGTTTTCGTAATTTTCTTGCATCTCTCTTTTCGTTTCCCAGTTTTCCCTCTACCTCTCTTATCTGATATTTAAAATCCTTTTTGAACTCTTCTAGGAATTCTTGTTGGGCTTATGTTCAATTCACATTTTTTCTTTGAGGCTTTGCTTGTAACTTTTTTGACAAAGTTGTCTTCTTAGTTCATGTCTTGATCTTCCCTGTCACCATAATGGTCAGGTTTATTTTATTTTGTTTTTGTTTTGTTGTTAATTATTTTGCTCATTTTCCCAGCCTATTTCTTGAATTTTTAACTTGAGATTAAAATTGGGCTCTGCTCCTGGAGTGGAAGGGGCACTGTCCTAAACTTCAGGGTTTTTTGTGCTGCTCTTTTCAGAGCTAGTTTTGGTGGGGGGGAGGGGTCTATAGGTTTTAATTGCTTCAAACACAGTATGATTTATAGAGGCGTAGTCACTGCCATGAGAAGTTTTAGAGATACCATCATGTCATCCGTAAGTAAAGATATCTTTTTTCTCCTCTTTGCCAGTGTTTATACCTTTAATTCCAAGTTTTTCTTTTCTTGATATAACTAGTATTTCTAGAATTATGTCAAGTAATAATGGAGAGAGGGAGCATCTTTACCCTTTTTTGTATTGAGAAAATGTCTAGTGTTTTCCCATTGCAAATAACGTTAACATGGTTTTGATAAGTGTTTTTGATCATATTAAGTGAATATTTAGGAAGGAAGTAGTGATCTAAAGAGGTAGAATGGCTTTATCAAGAATAGCTCATAGCAGACTAACCTCATTTCTGTTTTTGACAGGGTTATTAGGTTGGTAGAATAGGAGAATATTTTAGAGATAATTTACTTAAATTTTACTAAAGTGTTTGACAAAGTCTTTCATGCTTTTTTGGGAGGTAGTGGTAAAGGAAGTGGGTAGTGGGATAGGGTAGAGAGATAATGGACTAGATAATACTTTTAGGCAAATTCAGAACTAATTGGTTAGCTGGATCCAAAGATTAGATATTAAAGGGTCAGCTTCAGCTTGTAAGATTGTCACTAGAGGTGTGCCATAACTATCTGTGCCTGCCCTTTTGCTGTTTTAATATTTTTAGGTTATGCTATGGCTTGGATTAAGGCCTAGATGTTATGCTTATCATGTTTGTAGATGAAACAAAGTTATGAGGAGTGACTGATTCAGGACCCCAGAATATGTCCGTCTAGAATATCGTATTGAGTCTAATAATATAAAATATAATACAAATAAAGTAACCTGTTGCAGCTGGAGTCAGGAAATCTGCTTCACAAATGGAAGGTGGGGAAGATGTTTCCTAGATAGTCTTTATCTAAAAAGGATCCTAGCATTTTAGTACAGACCAAGTTTAGTGTGAGATAATAGTGAGATTTAACAGTCAAAAAAGCTAGTGATAGCTTAGGCTACATTGAGAGGTGTAGTGTCCAAGATTAGGATGGGGATACTCCCAGAGTACTCTTTGTTGAACAGATGCACAGCACATTCGGAGACATATAATCAGTCCATATGCTAAATCTCTGTGCCTTGGATCTCTAGAGTTTGGACTTTGCTGGAATAGCCTTTGAGGACTCTGGATTGCCTCTAAACTTTGATATTACTTTTAGATATGTAGTGGTTGAATAGGTTTTTGGAGATGAGCTGAGTTTTCTTAGAAAATTTCTCTGATTTTCTAAAGAATTTTAGAGACATAATCTATTCTTTTTCTTTTCTTTTTGGAGGGGGGAAAGTAGGGCAGTTGGGATTAAGTGACTTGCTCAAGGTCACAGAGCTGGTTTTGTGTTAAGTGTCTGAGGCTGGATTTGAACTCAGGTCCTGCTGACTCCAGGGCTGGTGCTCTATTCACTGTACCACCTAGCTTACCCAACACAATCTGTTCTTAATATGTACTCTATAGTCTTTTCATTTTCTTAAAAAATACTTCTAATTTTGCCTTTTTAAGAAATCTCACTGGCACTTCCTAATTTACTGCCTCCCTTAATGAAAAATATGCTAAGTTAAGTGAGCCCTAGGAAATGTTCCTTTAACTTTGTATTGTGATAGTATCTGATTAATCCCAAATTAATCCCAAATAATAAATTATTCCAACTCCTTGGGGAAAAAAAGAAATATTCCTTTAAAATATGAACATTATTTTTGTTTTTGTTTTTGGAGGGAGGGAGGCAGGACAGTGGAGGTTAAGTGACTTGTCCAAGGTCACACGGCTAGTGTTAAGTATCTGAGGCTGGATTTGAACTCAGGTCCTCCTGACTCCAGGGCCAGTGCTCTATTCACTGTGCCACCTAGCCACCCCAAAAGATGAACAACTTTTAAAAGAGTAACAAATTGTTATAAAACTTGAAAAATGCTCTACTTAATATTCTAACAGATGCAAATTAAAACAACTTTAAGGTACTACCTCATCAGATTAGCTAAGATAATTAAAAGCAATGGAAACCAGTGTTGTTGGGATTATAATTAAAGAAGTAAAATTTATTAGATAACTCATCTTGCTAAATGCTGTATAGGACCATTGTGCCAGGTATCATAGAACCTCTATAAATAGCTACTCCCTTTGTTCTTTTTTCTTTTTGTCTGGATTTTTTATTTTGTTGGTGTAGGGAACTTCCAAGTGAGGAAATTCCTAACATTGCAGATCAACTGTTCTGCGGTTTTGAGTCTTAGAGAGTTTCCTCTTGTACTGGATTATATAAGCAGTATTGGTCAGAGTGACACCTGACCTTTCATCTTCCTGATTGTTGGGCTTAGTTTCTATTCGTTATACCAAACTATCTCTCTGACAGATTTCTGTTGAGAAGTGTATTTTCTTTTCATTTGCTAATGTTATTGCTTGTTGTGCTATGCATCTAGAGAAGCAGTTTGGTCTGAGGAAGGTACACTAGGCTTTATGTCCAAAATTTGGGTTTTGAGTCATACCTCCTACATTTAATAGTTTTGCGACTGTGTTATCCAAGTATACTCTAAGTCTCAGGGTCTTTTTCCCCTCTCTGTTAGGTAAAGATGGAAAAATGCCTTTTGTGGGGAAAGGCTGAAGTAAAATCATTGTTTACCATAGGGAATGGAAGGGTATCTTGCTAATCTGTTCATGTCCACAAAAGTTGTTATGTAGAAGGGTAATCAGATGCTGTTCAATAACACTGAAAGTCCATTAAGAAGGATAAGGTTGTCTGGTTGTCAAGGAATGGGTGACAGCAGGGGCTTGAAGAAAGTCTTTGTTCGTATGCTATTTGTTAGCGTGCGTATGCATGTCTATCTTTTGAGATAGTCTGGATGTCACGTTTTTTTTGAAAGTTAATGGAAGTTAAATTGAAAGTTAAAAAAATTTACATTTAACCATTACACTATAAAACATTACAAAATCACTGGAAATTTCACCTGACTACCTATGCTAAGTTTTGAAATTATATAGTAGTATTTTTATGAGGTAAAAGAGCAAAAAGTTAGTTGAATCTTTAATGCCATCTGATTGGCTATATGTCATTACTACAGAGCTCTTCTGTTTAGTAAAACTGATGTGAAGAAATAGCAGTTATCTCTCATTCTGGTTAATAGTGAGAAAAGGCAGCTGTCCAGAAATTCTCTTCCTGACACTACAGAACAAGGGAATCATTCTAGACCATGAGTCACGCTTTTCTTGTGTGTCTGGCGTCATAACAAACCAAGATCGCCATTGCCGCCTTCTAGGGGTAGCAGCGACTTTCCCTCACTTATCGTTACTTTTTGTTTTATTAAAACCTTTCTGCAGCACTTTACAGATTTAAGGCCACTTCAATACACATTTTATGATTAGTTAATTATAACAACCTCCTGAGCTAGGCAGAAGCGTATCGTGTTCTCATTTTATTAATCAGAACACTAGAGACCCGGGGTTAGTCTGCCTAATACCTACAAGCACGAGGATTTTTCCAAGGTGCGGGTGTTTGTTTTAGTTTATTAACCGCAAACAGATTGTAAATGCGGTGGTTTTTCTTTACCTTTATCTTGTTGTGTGTCTTTTTTTCTAGTGCTACTACCTTGTTAAAGTGAAATGTGCTGTCAGTCAGTAAGCATCAAATCTGTCTTTATGGTTTCGTTGATCAACAGTGTGTTAAAATTGTATCTTATTCTGGTCCGCCTGACTGCTTTTAGTCAGTATGGTAAGTTTATAAGTAGATGGTATAAAGTAGCAATAGCAAGAAATAAGTTTGCAAAGAGGAACCCGGAATTCACATACAAACCATCCCACAGATCAGAGGAGCATAATTTATAAATTGTTATCACATCTTGGTGATATGTGCTGAATTAGGGGAGGCTAGCTAGGCTTTGCTGTCAGGGCTTGTGGTCCTATGTGGCTTCTGTAGTAAGACCAGCAGAGCACCAAGTGGTGATGACAAGGCTGAGATGATGTGGTAAAACCTTAAAGTTTTGCCAACAACCTTGAGATAATTTGAATATGTTAATGAACTAATCCCAAAGTAGCACAGCTAGGAGTTAGTCTGTTACTCCCCAAATCCTATAAAATGAGACCCTAAAATCTTGCTCCCCCAGCACTCTTCCATTCTCCATCTGGGTCCATGCTGCCGAAACGCTCCTAACTCTTACCTGTGGTTATGTGAGTGGTTCTCTGTGCCTAGCCTCCTCTTCCTTCTCCTCCTTCTCTTTCTCTTTCTTCCCCAACGCTGCCTGCCTTCCTTCACAACTCCAACCCCTATCCCTATGTTGTCTGCCAGTGTACATCTTTTACTGCTTGTCTCTGTACTTTCTGTGCTGTTTGCCCCCATGCCTTTTATGCCTTATTAAAGTGTGATGCCACTTCTCTTTTCTCTGCCTTTGTGGTATGAGTGCTGCTCATCCACTTTTGGTGTCCACCTGTGGCTCCAGGAAACTATAGCATGCATAGTGGCCATACCCTGGTAAACCATTTTGTCAGGCTGAACCAGGTTGAGGGTAGCTGAGGGGTCTCAAACCCAGCAGTGAGCTAGAGGGTGTGTCTACCCAAGCTGGTCTCTGGCAGAATGGGTAGATGAGAACAATTGTTCCAATTGCCATAAAAGTGGCTGAAGTGGGTACTGTGGAGTGCTTAGAGTTTGGTTAGACACTGAAGATGCCAAAGTCATCCACTGTATCCACTGTGTAATCTCATCCACCTGAGACATCAGTCGTTTTGACTTTTGTCTTGCCATTGGACTTCAATGACTCTGGAAGAGAATGGGGCAAACAACTTTGAGCAGCTCTACCTTATTTAAATCCAGTTTATGTGCGAATCAAAAGACATTTCCCATACTTCAAGTTGAAGTCCATTCCTCTCTAGACTCCATCCCTCTGTGGCAGCGGTTCTCAACCTGTGGGTTATGTTCAATTTAATATCTGCATATCAGATATTTACATTACAATTCATAACAGCAAAATTACAGTTATGAAGTAGCAATGAAAATAATTTTATGGTTGGGGGTCACCACAACATGAGGAACTGTATTAAAGAGTCACGGCATTAGGAAGGTTGAGAACCACTGCTCTGTGGACTGTCTTGTGAAAATCATGAGGTGGTGGTGGTGGTGGTGGCATATCCTTTCTTTTAGTCATTGCTGGCAGAATTCCTGTCAGAGTCCCCCTTACTAGGCTGATCTTTAACCTGGAAGATGGTCATCTACCCAGAAGCCATTGTGGCTTTAGAAAGGGCAGAGGAATGATCAGTATGGTGTTTGCTACCTGAAAACTCCAGGAAAAATACCAAGAGCAAAGCAGAGGTCTATACACAACAGTCATTGTTGATCTGACCAAGGCCTTTGATACTGTCATCTGTCAGCACTTGTGAAAAGTTATGGCCAAATTTGGCTGCCTGGAGAAGTTTATCAGTATTATACATTAGTTTCATGACAGCATGCTTGCATGGGTTCTGGGTAATGGACAATTCTTTCACACTTTCCCAGTCACCAGTGGAGTGAAGTAGGGTTGTGTGCTTGCTCCCATGCTTTTTTTGCATGATGTTTTCAGCAGTGTTATGAAATGCCTTCAATGAGGATGAAAACAGCATCAAGGTCAGCTACCACATTGATGATAAATCA
Source organism: Pseudochirops cupreus (assembly GCA_028627135.1). Classification (NCBI taxonomy): domain Eukaryota; kingdom Metazoa; phylum Chordata; class Mammalia; order Diprotodontia; family Pseudocheiridae; genus Pseudochirops; species Pseudochirops cupreus. Next base: position 54,286,235 of record CM053583.1, on the reverse strand, counting down.
ATTAATTTGAAAAGGCTACAAGGCAAGACTAAAGTGGAAGGAGAGTTAGTGAATGATTTTTTTATTAACAGGTGATTGTACACTCAGTGTAGCCCCTGAAGCTGATGCAACAAAGTATAGATTAATTCTCTACTTCTTGTGCTAATTTTGGCCTAACAACACCAGGGAAACAGGACTTCTTCATCAGCAGGCACCACACCATCCTTATGTGGAACCATTAGGTACAGCAAATGGAGAAATATTGAATGTTGTGGATGAGTTCACTTATCTTGACAGTATACTTTCCAGTGATGTGCACATGATAGTGAAGTTGATGCATACATTGCCAGGGCTAGCTTGGTGTTTGGGAGGCTCTGAAGAAAAGTGTGAGAGAGAAGAGATATTAAAGGTCTATAGAGTTGTTGTGCTGACTCATTGTTGTATGCCTGTGAAATCTGTACAGTCTACCAGCACCATGTGAGGAAATGGAATTGTTTCCACTTGAATTGTCTTAGGAAAATTCATTTTGGTCCTCTTCAAGAATGAAGGAAAACAACCAACCCAAAGAACTGGGCATACCTGCCCCATTTAATAATTTCATAAATTATCAATTCAGGCAACACATTTACCATGTCCCCATAGTTCAACTTGCAGTTTTACTCAATGGCTGTCATGTAGCAGAAATATTAACAATATTTTAGAAGAAGTTGGTCATAGGGAGGATTTTTTTCATGATGCTTATTAGAGAATGTATTTGTGTGTGTTAAACTACTAAATGGAAGTTCATTTGCATATCCCATGTAGGATTTTGTTTTTATTTTTCAGTGTGAGGGGGAGGTTTCTCCTTTGACACTCAGCTATTTAAAAATATGTTAGATTTTGTTCAAAAGCATCTATTTTATGTCATAGGATTTCATAGTTTGTAACCTCAGTTTTAGTTATTCATTCAACAAATAAATTTTTATAAAAATACCTAGTATTTACAGAGCATTGCTAGATTTTCAAAAAAGATTGAACAAAACTGGGTCCTTACCATAATGAAGCTTTCAGTTAAGTAGGAATATAAGATATATATGTGGCTAACTGGTGGCAGAGTGGATAGAGTGCCAGGCGTGGAGTCAGTAAGATTCATCTTCCTAAGATCAAATCTGACCTCAGATACTTACTAGCTGTGTGACCATGGGCAAGTCTCTTGACCTTGTTTGTCTCAGTTCGTCATCTGCAGAATGAGCTGGAGAAGGAAATGGCAAACCACTCCAGTATGTTTCCCAAACAGGGTCACAGAGAGTTGGACACAACTGAAAATAACTGAACAACAATATAATATGTATAGAATATATATATAATAATATATAGAGAATATATAGAGAATATAAGGAAGAGCACAGAAGATGTTCAAAAAGGATAATATGTTGTCAGACTGGAGAGATTATTTGATATAGGCTAATCTTAGCTAAGATTTCAAGGAGTTGGGAGGGAAGAAAGGAAAGTATTCTAGTCATAGGTAACAGTGTGAACAAAGGAACAAAGACATAAAAAATAAGTGTTTATGGGAAATGATGAGTGGTTCATCTTGACTGGAGCATAAAGTACATTATCAGAAACCCTGGTGTTAAAGTATGGAGGGGCCTTTTTTTTTCTCTGAGAAGTTTGAATTTTATTTTATAGCCAGTAGTGAGTCATTGAATGATAGTGAGCAGAGTAGTGCCACAAGACTAGATTTATGTACAAGTAAGAGTCATCTTGCTTAAGTGAGGGATGGAGTGGTTGAGGAAGGGGTTGAGGTAGGAATATCATTTAGGTTATTACAGTGGTCATGCTGTATGGTAAGAGAGGGTGCATCACATCATAGGAAGTGGGAATGATAACAGCGACAGCAATGATAACAGTTTCTTGTGTTTCTATTAAGCATATTCATAACCACATGCATGAGGTGAATGCTGCATTTATTATTTATCCTGTTTTCCAGATAAGAAAGCCAAGACTAGGGGAGGTTAAGTGACTTGGCTATCGTCAAACAGCTAGTGAATTATTTTTCCCATTCAATTTTATTTTATTTCCAGTTCCAGATTCTCTCCCTCTCCTTACCCCCTCAGCCATTGAGAAAGCAAAAAATACAAAACCTGTTATAAATATGAAGTCATTCAGAACAAATTCAGCTATACCCCCTTTTCCCCCCCTCAAAAAAAAGAAAAAGGAAGAGAAAAAAATATGCTTCAGTTTGTTTTGAGTCCATCACTCCTCTATATGGAGTTAGACAACATTTTTCATCATGAGTCCTTTGGAACTGTAGTGGATCATTGTGTTGTTCAGAGTTCTTAAGTGTTTCAAATTTGAGTATCTTCACATTGTTGGGGTTATAGTGTAGATTTTTCTCTTGGTACTGCTGTTTTTACTTTGTATCATTTCATACAAATCTTTCCAGCTTTCTTTGAAACTGTCTCCTTCATAATTTCTTGCAGCACATAGTATTCCATTCCATTCATATACCATAGCTTGTTCAGCTAGTAAATTGTTAAGGATAGACTTAAACCTTGGTCTCACCACACTAGAAAGAATAGAGAGATGAGATAATGTACAGGTAGAATCAGCAGGTTTTGAAGCAGGCCTGAGTTACTTCTCTGTACTTTATACATGGGGATTATAGGATTTTGACAGCACGCCAGGCTTCAATAGCCAAATTGCAGAGTAGGCATAGTTGTGTCGGTGCTTGCCAGTCTGCCACTATTTCTTTTACCTGTGGGGCATCCTACTGCCTTCTGGCTTTCCAGAGCCATATATAGCTGATAGAACCCAACCACAGCCATCCTCTCCATGTTTCCCAGTATGTTATGGTGGAAAGAACATTAACTGTGGAGTTAGAGATCTTGGGTTCAACTCTAGCTTCTTTTTCTTCTTCTTTTTTTTTTTTGTCTTTTTGGAGGAAGGAAGGCAGAGCAATTGGGGTTAAGTGACTTGCCCAAGGTCACACGGCTAGTAAGTGTTAAGTGTCTGAGGCCAAATTTGAACTCAGGTCCTCCTGACTCCAGGGCTAGTGCTCTATTCACTGTACCCCCTAGCTGCCCCATCAACTCCAACTTCTGACCTGTGTGATCTTAGGTGAGTAATTTAGCCTTTTTCAATCTACACTAGATGGCCCCTGGGATTCTTAGCTCTTGAACAGTAATCCTTTGATCTGTTCTCAAACACCCTTCTTTCCCCCATTCAAAATGCTCTTTCCTGCATCTGTTGGGTAGGTGCTAGGCAGTTCAAGGCAAGTCAACAGGCATTTATTAAACATGTACTAATTGCCAGGCATTTTGATAAGCTCTGAGGATAAGAAGGTAAAAAAAAAAACCTCAATCCTTGCTCTCAGGGAACTCACTCACAGTCTAATAAGGAAGAGAGCATACAAACTGTGTGCCAGCAAGATAGATAGGATAAATTGGAGATAATCTTAGAGGGAAACACTGAGATTAAGTAGGTCTGGGAAAGGCTTATTACAGAATGTGGGACATTAGCTGGCAATGAGGGAAAGTAGGAAGTTGTGCTGACTAGGGAGAGAGTTCCGTGCATGGTGGGCAGCCAGTGAAAATGTCCAGAGTTGAGAGACAGGATGTCATGTATGGGCATCAGCAAAGAGATCTGAGTCACTAGTTAGCAGTCTACATAGAGGGGAGGAAGACATGAGTATTTAAATATGAAATAGAGGATTTTATATTTGCTCTTGGAGGTAATAGGAAGCCACTGGAGTTGATTAAATAGGGACAAGGAAATTTACGTGGTCAGAATTTCCCTTTAGGAAGAGCAATTTGAAAGTTGATTGGAGGATGGACTGGAGCGGGGGGACAGTTGGGGCAAGGAGATTGACCTATTGTAGGCTATTGTAGTAACTCAGAGAGGAACCTTTTGTTGCCTCATCTAAATCTACATTTATAGTACCCCTTATCTCTTCTCAGACAGGACAATATGTGGAGTCTCCCCCTTCCTCTTTGGAACCCTGTCACCTTGCCAAATTTTTATAACTGGACTCTTTCCCTCAGTTTTCCATAAACTTTCTGTTTTCAGTTACATAATTTCTGTAGCCATGATGTGTTTCAGACTGGCTTAACTGTTTAACTCTACCTGTAATGGCCATGGCCATTTGAACTTTGCAATTGTTTATTGGTATCTGTGTGTTTGCCAAGTGACTTGTAATGAAAAATTTTATAGTGTTATGATAGAGGGTGTTAGGTAGGTGTGTGTGTGTGTGTGTGTGTGTGTTTGGGGGGCAGTAGCTTGCATTTGTGGCAGCCTAACCCTTCTCTTTGTGCTAGATTTAACCGTTCTCCATAGTAGGACATATCCCCCAAAAGGGGGAGATAGAGAGGAAAGCATTAAGACCTGGGGTCAGAGAAAGTTATGAAACACAAAGGCAAAGGAGAATGGATTTCCGTGAAGCTGAACCTATATGACCCAAGATGAGGAGCAAATCTGTTTGTAAAGATGACAGAATTGATAAAATTGAGGGAACAACAGAACTGGGGTCATTGAATTAGGGGTGAAGTGTGAGAACGATTAGTTCTAAGAGGAAATTGATAGATTAAAACCATACGCTGTACATTTTCCTTTCTCGTTCCTTACATCTCCTGTTACTCACTGAAACTTGACTTCTTGTAACATTAAATCTACCTTGTGACACCATTTCCAGGACCTGTTACACTTGCACTCATACTTCTCCAACTCAGTATTTCTGGTAGAGGAGTTGGAATGTTATTTGCTTCTCATTACCACTTCTAGGCATCTATCTTTCTTTGGAGGTTCATGCCATCCAAGGCTTTCACCCAGTCCATACCCTGGTGGTTATTGTTTTATCAACCACTAGACCATTTTCCTGGAATTTGGAAGGCCTACATTCAAATCTGCCCTCAGAAATTTACCAGTTGTGTGACCTTGGGCAAAGCACTTAATCTCTGTTTGTCTTACTTTCTTCATTTACAAAATGGGCATTATAATAGCGCTGACCTTGAAAGGTTTTTGTGAGAATCAAATGAGATAATATTTGTAAAAAGGCACTTAACCCAGTGTCTGGAACATGGCAGATGTTCTGAGTACTTATTTCCTTCCTTTCTCTCCCTTTCCCTTTTTTTCTTTTCCCTTTCCCCTTCCTGAATGAATTCAAATAACTTCACTCCTCAGTTTCTCAATTTACTTAATTTCTATGACCTCTGCTTCTCCTCACTTGTACACAGAGATGGCCATGCCTCTTGATCTTGCCATCGCCATCACTTGCAAGTGTTACACTTCTGTGATCTTGAACTCCAAAATTCCTTTATCTGATAATATTCTTTTATCATTCCATCTTTTTCCATACCTTATGGATCCTAACTTTGTCCTTTGTCTTCACTATGACCTTCAGTCCCTCGATCCCTTAGTTCTTTCCTAGACCATCACCCTTGCAAGGGCTATACTTCCACTTCTCTTTCCAGACTTCTACACCTCCTTACTAGCAGCCTTTCTGCTACCCTCTCCTACACCTCTCACTTTTTATCTTCCTTTAGGTGTTGTCTTTCTTCATTAGAATGTTACAGTATAAATAATTTTCCTGGTTCTGTTCACTTTACTTTGTAAGAGTTCATTTAAGTCTTCTTATATGAACCATCTGTGGTTTCTCTGGAATTATCCCTTTCATCAGTGTGTATGGCCCAATAATATTCCATGACATTCATATACCATGATTTGATTAGCCTTCCCCAATTTATGGGCATCCCTTTAGTTTCTAGTTCCTTGCTACTCTAAAAATCACTGCTATAAGTATTTTTTTTTGTACATATGGATGCTTATTTGATATCTTTGATTTCTTCAGAACATTGGCCTAGTACAGGTATCTCTTGGTGAAAGAGTATACAGAGTTTTATAACTTTTTTGGACATAGTTCCAAATTTCTTTTCAGCATATCTAGACCAATTTACAGATTCTCCATCAGTACATTAATGTGTTTCTTTCACCCAATCCCTCTAGGTCTCTTCCCACTCCAGTCTATATTTCATTCAGTTGTTAAATTAATTTTCCTGAAGTGTAGATCTAATGATATCATCTCTTCTCATTTTCCATTCAATAAACTCCAGTGGCTCCCTCCAGGATCAAATATAAAACCCTCTGTTTGACATTTAAAGCCCCTCACAAGCCAGTCCTGCTTTTTCAGTCTTCTTAAACATTCTCCCTACCATGTACTCTGTATTCGACTGTCACTATCCTCCTTGCTGTTCCTTCACAGGACATTCCATCTCCTAACTCCTGGCATTTTCACTGGTTGCCTCCCATTCCTGGAATTCTCTCCCTTCTCATCTCCACCTCCTGGCTTCCTTGGCTTCTTGCAAGTCCCAGGTAAAAACCTATTTTATATAAGAAGACTTTCTCAATCTACCTTATTGCTAGTTTCTAACCTCAGCCTCTTCTCCGATCTGGTTGGAGGGCAGAACACTAAGTCTCTCCAGAAACTTTCCTTTATGGAAGGCAAGATCTGTCTTTTCCAGCTCACTTTCCACTTCCCATCTGTAGCTCTGCTTAGTTTGAACCCCATGGGATAAGATGCCTCCACCTCAGTCAACCTCTAATGTTCCTTTCCAGCTTGCTTTTGTGTTGACTTCCCCCATTAGATTTTAAGATCCTTGAGGGCAGGGGCTGTCTTTCTTTTTCTTATTTGTTTCTCTAATGCTTAGAACGGTGCCTAGAACATAGACACTTTATAAATGCATGTGCATTTGAATTAAAATGTATCCTGTGTATACCTTGTTTGTATAATAATTGTTTTTAATGTCCCTCCACTCCTCTCACCACCAAATAGGTTGTGAACTCCTTGTGAACTCAGCAGAGGCTGTTTTTGTCTTTCTTTGTATCCCTAGTGCTTAGCACAGTGCCTAGCATATAGTAGCACTATGTATTGCCTGACCTCCAAGATTTCTCATTTTCCATCAACTTTGCTGTCTGATGGATATGAAATGGAATCTCAGAATTGCTTTAATTTTTATTTCTCTAATTATTAGTGATTCAGAATATTTTTTTAAAAGTATGGTTCTAAGTCTGTAATGAAATTTTAATCCTTTCCTCATAGACACTTTGTGGAATATAATTTTTATAGCTTTGAGGCTAGCAAATGATGTATTTAACATTTCTGCTCTTCAGCATTTGTTTATTATATTTTTCTGCTCTAATGTATGGTCAATTTTTGTAAAATTACACAAAATTATTTCACAGCTAAGAAGTATGTAGACTCCTCTCCATTTCTTTTTAGTGATCACCAGAGAACTAACAGCTCTAGGCTTCCTAATATTCCATTCAGGGCTTTAATTTCTTTCATATTTATCATTTTTGTTAGTTGTGTAAGTCTATAAGAGTCACTTTGAAGTTCCCTCAGATTCTTATTTTGTTGTCTATTTCTACCTGTACTTTGTTCAACTTTTCCTTTAAGTACTCAGATACTGTGTCATTCAGTGTTTCTATAAAGCATACTAAATTGTTTTTTTTTAACTATGTCTTATTTAGTGTCTTGTCTGAGATCATTATTACCGCTCTAGCTTGTTTTTTTTAAACTTCTTTTGATTAGTAATAAATTTTATTCTGGCTCCAAATTTTAATTGAATATCTTCAAGTTTGTTTCTTGTAACACCATATTGTTAGATTTTATTTCTAATCCATTCTGTTATCCTCTTCTCTTGTGGGTGAATTCATCCCATTCACATTCATAATTGTGTTTGTCAGTTGGGTATTTTATAGAGGCGTTGAGTCCAGCTCCTTCATTTTATAGATAAAGAAGTGAGACCAAGGGAGGTTTCCCAGGTCACAAAGCTGGTAAGCCTCTGAGGCAGGATTTGAACTTTTTTTTTGTCTGATTTCAGGTTAAGCATTCTATTTGCTTAGTCTTGGAGAAGGAGTCTACTTTTTGTGTTCCTCCTGATAGAGTGGGAAATGTCCCTTCAAGAAGGACCAAGGCACTATCATCCACTAACATGCTGGATGCCAGCTGGAATTAGTATTCCCAAGGATCTTGATAGACTAGAACATTAGGATGAATCTAATAAGATGACATTCATTAGGGGTAAATTAAAGCCTGGCACTTGGGTACAAAAAAAATTTCACAAATTAAGAACAAGAAAACATGGATATATGCAGTTGTACTGGGGGTTTTAGAGGATAAAAGCTCAATGTGAGTCAGTCATATGATGTAGTAGTTAAGAAAAATCTGTGTAATCTAGTGCTGCATTAGGAGGAATTGATTCCAGGAGTAAAGTTTTGCTTTTTCTACCTTTACACTGACCCCTTTTCTCTACTCATGTAGCTATCACTTTAGTTGATAAAAAGTTTAGTTGTAAACCTCATTACATTTTTTTTACTGGACTATTCCAATAACTTCCTGATTGGTCTCCCTGCCTTAAATTTTTCTCCAGTGCAGTGCATACTTCACACTGTTGCCAAAGTAATTTTCCTCTAGCACCAGTCCAACATTGCCATTCTTGTGCTCAATCAACTCCATTGCCTTCCTGTTGTCTCTAAAATAAGATGTAAACACCTCTGTTTACTATTTAAAGCCCTTCACAACTTCACCACAACCTGATTTCCACACTCATCAGATATTACTTTTCTTTCTGCACTGTGAGATCCAGTCAAATGGCCTCTTCTCTACTCTTCACATATAGAACTCCATTTGTCATCTCTTTGTCTTTGTACATGTCATCCCCTATGCTTGAAATGTATTTCCTTCTCACCTCAGCCTCATGTAATCCTCTTGTTACTTTAATATTCTTCTCAAACACCTCTTTCAACATGAAAGCTTTTCTTTTTTGCTTTTTTATTTTTGGAGGGGGGAAGGCAAGGCAATTGGGATTAAGTGACTTGCCCAAGTTCACATGGCTAATAAGTATTAAGTGTTTGAGGCTGGATTTGAACTCAGGTCCTCCTGAATCCAAGACTGGTGTTCTATTCACTGCATCACCTAGCCACCTCCTGAAAGCTTTTCTGATTTACCTCAACTGCTAATTCACTCCTTCCCAAATTACATTGTGTGTATATATATATCTCCTTTGTATTTATTCTCTTTCTGTTTATGTGAATCTTCCAACCAATATTATCTATATATTCGTTTTTCCCTTAAGTACATATTGAGTGGTAATTTTATCTATTTGATGCTATGTCTTTTCTCCCCAATTAGATTGTAAGTTTCTTGAGGGTAGAAACACTATACATTTTCTTCTCCTTCTTCTCTTCTTTCTCCTCCTCCTTTTCTTCTTCTTCTTCCTCCTTTCTCTTCCTCTTCATTCTCTTCTTCTTCCTCCTCTTCTTCCTCCTTCTTTCCCCCTTCCTCTTCAGTACCTAGTATACTGCTTGACTGAACTCTTGACTAAAGCATACCACTCATTTTCACCACCTTGATGAGAGTGGAGAAACAATAAATCATAAAGGTTAAGTAAGAAGAAGAAAATAGGAAAATGTTGTGCAGATTCTACTTTGTCTTTGAAGGAAAATAAGAAAACCTTTTAATAGACATGTAGAGAATAGGACAGAACTAAGACAAACTGCTACTGATTTTAGGTGTTCTTGTAAATCCAGTCCAGTGCTAATTCATTTTCTCTGTTGCTGAAATAGTGGTCTCCATTGCACATCTACCTTCATTGCTGAAGTCTTGTTCTTTATTAGAAGTACAAGGTGCTCCATAGTTGTACTGCACAATACTGGTTGGTATTACAGAAGTGAATGATGCCCGATTTGGCCTGTTTTTCCCTCCCCGCTCCCCACAATAAATGAAGTTTCCTTTGTGGCTTTGTGTTTGGGATTATGCTTCGCTTCCTAAATAATCCATCTCTTTATTTCAGTGGACTGATTGTTCCTGAGAGAGATAGCAATGAGACTATCCCTGAAGTGGTGGCAGCCTCTGGGTATGCTCTGCTGCACTTCTTTAGTGATGCTGCCTATAACTTGACTGGATTTAACATCACATATAGGTAAGCCTCTTTGTAAACTGTTTAAAGAATTTTTGGTTGTTATTTGTGTGAATTGACTACTTCTCTGTTGTCAGTTAACTAGACTGATTTCTTTCTTTATATCAGAACTATAAGCAAGAAATTTTAGGGCAGCTAGGGAGCACAGTGATAGAGTGCCTAGACTCAGGAAAACGTGTTTTCCTGAGTTCAGATTTGGTTTCAGACACATATAAGCTGTGTGACCCTGGGCAAGTCATTTAATTTAATCCTCTTTGCTTCAATTTCCTCATCTGTAAAATCAGCTGGAGAAGGAAATGTAAAACTAATCTGGTATCTTTGCCAAGAAAACCCCAAAAATGGGGTTATAAAGAGTCAGGACTGAAAAACAGTTGAACAGCAAGCAAAAAATTTAGCAAGAATGAGTAAATAAAGATTTTCATTAAGTGAAATCTGACAAATTTAAAATAAATTTACTTAATAATTGGAAAAAATGAGGAAGGAAGGTAGTTATTTAAAGGGAAGTAGACATTACTATGATTTAGAGCAACCCCTCTGGAATTTAACTAGTAAAACAAGTTTCTTTGGGCACGTGTTAATGAGGGGTCAGATGGTGTGTTAGATAGTGAGGATGCCTTTAAGCCAGGAAAACCCAGGTTCAGATCCTGCCTGTGACGCTGGGCAAGTGATTTAATCTCTCAGTGCTCTAAAAAATTCTCTACACTTGGAGAGAAAGTGCTGACTTGGATCAGTTGAGGGAGTTTCCTCAACTGGAATTTTCTTTCAATGAAATCTCAGATCTTTTCCCATTCTCCTCTTCCTTTCATCATCCTTAAAATTTCAAAATGATGTGTCAAGTAACTAGTTTACTGAGATTGTATTGGAGTTTTTTCCTGCAGATTATTAGCCATCACTGTCTTTTTTTGGCCTTAAAGAAACTTCTGAAATGTTTCAGAAACTCTATGATAACCTGTATAAATATACATGGGACGGGAAGGTAGTTTTTAGTTGCACAGGCAGGCATCTTCTGTGATGAATGGGTTCATCTTTTTGTATGTTCCAAGTGGTATTACATTTCTTTTTGGCATGATTTAATAAACTGCATAAATTTATATTTTTTCTTATCCCTTCAGCCAGCATATCTAGTTAATTGCCCACATAATAATACCAGTAGAACACCAATATCTGGCCAGTAGTCACAGTGAGAAATGAGCTTGGCATAGTATTTTCAGGTAGACAGTTTCAGTGGGGAAAAGGTAGATGGGCATTTCTAGGACCCTGAAAGAACTGGAAACCTTTCCATGGAATGACATTATCCATAATCTTAGTCTTCAAGAATTGTTGATAGGAAAGCTTAAAAGAAGTACCATTTAGTTTGGACCTGGGGGAGTTTCTTAAATTTTAAAATTGCTGTTTTTTGTTTTTGTATCATCTACATTTCCTAGTATATCCCTCCCCCATTTCTTTCAGAAAGTAGTCCCTTATAACAGAGAATAAAAAGATAAAAACAGTTAAGCAGCACTAACCAGTATATTAAAATAGTTTGGCAATATATGCAATTTTCTTTTACTCACAATTCTAATTACTTTCTCTTTGTATATTTATTTTTCAATTTGTATATTCCCCTTTCCTTTGTAAGTTAGTCTTAGAAATGTTTTTCTAAAAAAAAAAAAAGGGGGGGGGAAATAGAGTAAATAGAGCACTGGCCTTGGAGTCAGGAGGACCTGAGTTCAAATCCAGCCTCAGACACTTGACACATTTACTAACTGTGTGACCTAGGGCAAGTCACTTAACTCCAATTGTCTTGCCTTCCCCCCTCCAAAAAAAAGAAATATTTCTCTTCTGGGTTGAAGTATTTGGTGACATGGGTTAAAAATGAAAGAGGATGGGGATTCTAGAATTGGCTACCAGTTATGGTGGCAGTGTGACAGGAAAAGGAAAATGCTTGATTTTGGGCATAACTTTTTTGATCTAATAAAACAGGCTCAGGGGATAGAATAGGTTAGTTAGATTTCATATATTAATAGAGGTCTTTAAAGTGATAAAAGTGAAAATTCTGGTCCAGAAGTGAAATGGTTTTGTTTAGAAGCTAATGCCCAGAAAAGTTGACTGAAATTAGTGAAACCCAAAACTCTAAGAAGAAATATTTACAACTAGACCACTTCTAATAGGAAAATGATACTGAGCTTAGGAAAATATGTATGGATTCTTTAGACTCTTCCTACCTTCTTTTCTTTATCACTTACCTTCTGGATTAGCCTCTTGTTCACTAGGTAGGCTCCCTATGACTCTCTGAAATCTCCCTTTGCAATTCCCCACCTTGGCCAATCCCCCATCCCAAAGTGCCACTTTCTCTCCCCTTTCCCTGCTCCCCAACCTAGATACCTCTCTCTGTCTTCCTTTCTCCCTCTCCTCTCCCTGAAAACTGTGTTTTCACAATCAGGTTGTTTTCACCTTGATATTACAAAATGTATGTGTATATGTGTGTATAAATAGATACACAAATATATATATTTCTTATATGTATTCACATATGATGTACACATCTCATAATATCTCAGATTCTATGAGATGTACGGATGTTATATAAATATAGTGTATACATGTAATATATATAATTGTCTTACACATATACACACATGCATAATATACATATCTTATAGCATTGTTGATATTAGTACACACTCATATGTATATATAGTTATATATAAAACATGCTATATATAGTATAAGTTTCATACTGGGTTTAAAAATTACCAACAGCATCAGATACATAGTGAGGGGAGATGTGGCTAGAAAACAGTTCATTTCAAAAGACTTATATACCTAAATACCTAACAGTATCTGGCATAAATGATGATAGTTAAACTCATGAGAGCTGATGAGGTTATCAAGAGATAGTATAGAAGGAGAAAAGAAGGCCCAAGACACAACCGTGGGGAGCACCCATGGTTCAGGGGCATGCTATCAGTAATGAACCAACAGAGAGGACTGAGCAGGAGAGCTCACACACGTATGGGGAGAGCCAGGAGGGAGCGGTGTCAGAAAAACTGAAGGAGTGAGTATCCTGGAAGAAAGAGCATTTAGCGGTGTTCAGTCCTGCAGATTGTGGGAAAAGGAGGAAGACTGAGAAAAGAGCATCAGATTCTGCAGTTAAGAGGTCACGTTGGCGACTGGAGGGAGTGATGATACTGGGAGCCAGAATTCAGAGGGCTGAGGAGCGAGTGGAAGGAGAGAAGGTAGAAGGAGTGAGCAGAAACATTTTTTTAAAGGAGTCTGGTGGAAGAAGTTATTAACCAGTTCAGTCCTTTACCTGAATGGAGAACGGCCTCATCTCTGTTGCTGTTTGTCCTTCGTTCTCAAAGAGGCCTAATGACAGAGCCAATGCAGTGTGACCAGTCTGGGAAGCCCGTCTTCTTTGACTTACAGTAACCTCTGCCACTGGCTGTGTGTCATTCTGGCACATATGACTAGTCAGTGTTTTCATATTCTAGGCAAGTATGATTTAATGTCAGTACCTGCAGGGTAGAATTTTTAAACACATCCTGAGAGCGTCACCTTTTTGTTATTTTTTTCTTTTTTTTGCAAGAGTATTAATTTCAGTAGATGGTACAGTAGATAGAGTACTGATCCTAGAGTCAGGAGGACCTGAGTTCAAATCTAGCCTCAGGCACTTGATATTTATTAGCTGTGTGACCCTGGACAAGTCACTTAACCTGGTTTGCCTTGCCAAAAAAAAAGTGTCAACGTACTAAATTAAGTCTGAAACAATTTTTTAAAAATGCTTTAGACTGTGTAAATGAAGCTTCTTCCAGAAAGACAATTTTTAAACAATGTTTTCTTTCAGTCCTTTTTCGTAAAAAGAATTTTTGGTGTTGTTCAGTCATGTCTGACTCTTTGTGATCCCATTTGGGATTTTCTTGACAAAGATACTGGAATGGTTTGCCATTTCCTTCTCTAGCTCATTTTACAGATGGGGAAACTGAGGCAAACAGAGTTAAGTGACTTGCCCAGGGTCACACAGCTAGTAAGTGTCTGAGACAGGATATGAACTCATGTCTTCCTGACACCAGGCCCAATGCTCCATCCTCCAGGCCACCTATTTGCTCCAGACAGAAAGAATACATTTACCTTTACATTACAGATTTATTATTTCTCTCTCTCCTGGCAGCCACAAGTACTGTGTGTTACAGAGATGAACTGCTTCACTTAAACTTTTGCTTGTGATTTGAATTCTTATAATAAATAAGATTCAGAGGACAAACTAATTTATGTCTTGATCCTCTTAGACTTTAGGATTTGGGTACATGTATTTCTATTATTAACTATTAATAGATAGAAAAATATTTTGGAATAGGTTTATAGAGTTTGGGTCTCTTTATGATGTCTTATTTACCAACTATAATTGACCCTTGAATTTTTTTCCTTGTGCTTTGGTAAACATTTCTTTTTAAATCCTCTTTACTAGGAATCATTGGAAGAAGTCAGAACTTATAAACCTGCATCTTTAGGTCATTTATTGGTCACTGTTCATTTTAGAGTGAGTGCTAGGAAAATTGTTATGATTCATGCTTCCTTGAGAGATTAAGGCCATAAATGTATCAATGTTAAGACAAGGAGTTGGTTCTCTTTTTTTATATATATATATATTTTGTTTTATTTACTTTAGTTTACATCATTCATTTCCATAAGATTTTGAGTTACAAATTTTCTCCCCATCTTTCCCCTCCCCCCACCAAAACAGCCAACCCCTTGTATGATCCCTCCCCCAATCTGATCTCTCCTGTGTCCTCCCCCATCACTCCTCTAACTTTCTGATAGGGCAGGATGGATCTCCCTTCCACAGTGCCTGTGAATCTTAAGTAAGGAGTTGGTTCTCTTATGCCCTCTCCTCCCCATGTTTTGTTTTGTTTTTCTTTTTGGAGGGTTGAAGGCAGGGCAACTAGGGTTAAGTGACTTGCCCAAGGTCACAAGACTATTAAGTGTTAAGTGTCTGAGGCCGGATTTGAACTGAGATCCTCCTGACTCCAGGGCTGGTGCTCTATTTACTGCGCCACCTAGCCGCCTGTCCTCCCCATGTTTTTATATAATTACAGAGAATGTTAAACATCTTGTTTTCCTACATAGGCATAATTATAACAATTTCTGTTAAATACATCAACAATTGACCATTATTTAGAGCTCTGAGGTTTCTAAAATGTTTTTCAAATATTATTTCATTTGGTGCTCATAACAATTCTGTGAGGTAAGTACTACAGTATTACCATACCCATTTTATAACCTTTGAAACTGAGGCTGAGAGGTTAAGAAATTTGCCTAGAGCTATACAGGGGCATTTAGGTGATGCAGTGGATAGTGTGGGGCTTGGAGTCAGGAAGACACTTACTAGCTCTGTGACTCTAGGCAAGTTACTTCACCTGTTTGCCTTAGTTTCCCCATCTCAAAAATGAGCTGGAGAAGGAAATGTAAAACCGTTTGAGTATCTTTTCCAAGAAAACCTCAAATGGGGTCAAGAAGAGTCAGACATGATTGAAATGATTGAACAAATACAGGCAGAAATCCAAGAGATCCATACGCATACATCTAGTGATTTGGGGTCAAAATTATCCCTGGGGTCAAGGAATGGGCTTAGTACTGCTTGTGCTTTAACTCTTTCTCCTCCCCTACTCCTCTCTACTTAGCCCTGATAGTTGAATAGAATTTCTCTCCCCTCTTCTTCCTCTTTTCTTTGGACCTGCTTCTTTTCATATTAGCCCTTGATTTTTAAACTTCATTTGCAGAGTGAAGGATTAGGTTCTCCTCAGCCTGTGACTAGGTTCTCTCTAGCTCCTCTTTTGACTCAGTAGCAGTGCTCATGTGATGCAGCAGGCATTGATAATGGATAGATAAGTTAGAGTTCAACCCATGAACCTTTTGCAAAAGTTCTTCCAGATATACTGATGTTTTATTTTCTACTGACTTTCTTTTTTTCTTGTGTTTATAGTTTTGACATGTGCCCCAATAACTGTTCAGGTCGAGGAGAATGTAAGCTCGGTAATGGCAGCAGCACTGTCAAATGTGAGTGTTCAAAATACTGGAAAGGAGAATCATGTGATATTCCTTATTGTACCAGTGACTGTGGCTATCCCCATCGAGGCTTCTGCGATTCCAGTGGCATTAGAGAATGCTCATGCTTCCCAGATTGGCAGGGTGAGAATAATTTTTTCATATTTTGGCCACCTTTGAGCCCCTAGTCCCTCTCTTCTTTAAAGATACTTAAATGAATTCCACATGGATTTATATCTTCAGCACATGCACATTTATGACAGTTGAACTTTCAGCTTATTAGGAGCTTTATACTGCACCTTTAAATTCCAAAGGTGTGTAGTTAAGTTAGTATTGGAGAGCTAGAAGAGGTTTGGATTTGAGCCACTGAGCTCAAGAACACCTTGCTTCTTATTCACGCAGATTTGAATTTGAAAACTCTACATAGTTATGTTAGCATCCTGGGTTCAGCTAGTGTGGGGACATGTCAGAGGTGTGGTCTAGGTGGTGAGAAGAGTGATTATAAAATGCATTTCCCTAGGAGCTTTCTCTTAGAAAATCGTAGAGAAGGAGAAGGTATAACATGGTAGGCTCCCAGAGAAATCAGTTCTTTGATTGGTGTTGGGAATGCAGAGACAGACGAAATGTAGACCAGTGGAGTTACACAAAAGCACGGTCATTTTTGAAATTAAAGAAGAAAATTGCTGTTGCCCCCCCCTCCCCCAAATACTCTACCTTTCCTTTGTGGGAAGAAAATGGATTTATTTTTGAAAATCTTTTCTCAGGTGTTTTCTTTTTCAGCGTTTTGATGACCTTACTGTTTTTTTCTAGTAGTAGTATGAGTTTGGTCGGCATTTAGACGTCCATTAGTATTTGAGTACCTATTGAATGTCTGTCATTATCTTCATAATGCTAAATACAAGTCAGACTCCTACCTAAAAATCGGTTATGGCGGCTGCATTTCGGGGAGTCTTGAATTTGTCTAACTTTAATATTGCCTAAAATGTATGTACTTGAAGTTTCTGACATAAATAATACTATATAAGTACCAGGTTTAGGAACAGTACAAATTAGAAGAGGGATCAAATGTTTGTTAGTGGTATCTTATCCTAGTTTACCAGAGAAATTCTTTAGCTTTATAATTGTCTTATTTACTCACTGATTCCATTGCCCATAGTCTTTCCCGTAGGCTACTTCCAGTGAATGACTTCAAATAAAATTTAGTTTGAGCCTAACCTTGTCATCAGCACAGGTGATGTGATTGCAGGTTTTAGTGATGTTTATTTGAAATCATTGGCTATAATTGGGTTGGTTCATTAGCAGAATAGAATTGAGAGGTGAAAATTCTGAAGCTTTTTGTCTTCTTTATAGATGCTGAGGATATGGAAGAGAGATAAACTTGGTTTCTGTTCTAGGTACATTTTTCAATGATTCATTGCCTCAGTTATAGAGAACAAACCTCCCCAAATGTAAAATCTTCCTTTGTTTAACGAATATTTATTATGTTTCTCACAGGACCTGGCTGTGCAATTCCTGTGCCAGCTAATCAGTCATTTTGGACTCGGGAGGAATACTCTCAGCCAAAGCTCCCCAGAGCATCCCACAAAGCTGTTGTCAATGGTAACATAATGTGGGTTGTTGGAGGTTATATGTTCAACCATTCAGATTACAGCATGGTTCTGGCGTAAGTTGAATAACTTGTATTATACATTTTGAAAATAAACTTGGTGTTAAAAATTGTTAGAAAAACGCCATCATCATGAAGAAAAATACTTTCCTTTTCAAACACAATTTTGACATTGATGTTTTGAATTCTACTAGGGGTTTAAAAAGTGAGAGAAATCCACTTCTTTAATCAAAAATACTTTAAACATTTCAACAGAAACTCAGTTAAAGGCTTGGGATTATGTTAGTATTCAAGTAGAGAGTAGAATATTTTCTAACATTAACAAGCACAATGCATCTCTTTCTGCTGAGAATACTCTCCTTACTTGGCTTTCTTCACAGCTGCTCTCTCTTAGTTCTCTGCCTTCAAGTCGTCTCAACTGCTCTCTTCCCAGCCAGACACCATTCTGGCTTGAAGAGAAGGACATCTCAAACAGATTGTTTTTTCCCAAAGACGCTCTGATTGATACTCCTGCTTGTATATTCAGACTGTTCTTGTTAGGGTGAAGTCCTTTGATATTCTTGACCGTTTGTTCTACCAGATGAATTTTGTTATTATTTTTTCTAGCTCTATAAAATTTTTTTTTGGTAGTTCATTTGGTATTGCACTGAATAAGTAGAATTGTATTTTGTTTGACTGATTCTTGGTGTCTCATAGAGTCATTAACTTCCTCTTGCCCAATTCTGATTTTTAAGGCATTTTTTTCTTCGGTTAGCTTTTGTACCTCTTTTTCCATTATTTGGCCAATTCTGTTTTTTATTTTTTTTAAATTTTCTAAATTTTTAAGTTTTTTTTGCTTTTTGGAAGGCAGTTGGGGTTAAGTGACTTACCCAAAGTCACACGGCTAGTAAGTGTGTCAAGTGTCTGAGGCCAGATTTGAACTCAGGTCCTCCAAATTCCAGGGCCAGTGCTCTGTTCACTGCACCGCCTAGCCACCCCTAATTCTATTTTTTAAATAGTTGTTTTCTTCAGTCAATTTTTGTGCTTCCTTCTTCAGGCTGTTAACTCTTATTTTCATATTTCTCTTGCATAACTCATTTCTTTTCCCCATTTTTCTTCTATCTCTTTTACATGATTTTTAAACATCCTTTTTGAGCTCTTCCAAGAGGACTTTTTGGACTTGAGACCAATTCATATTCCCCTTTGAGGCTTCACATGTAGGCATTTTGACATTGTTGTCCTCTTCTGAGTTTGTGTTTTGATCTTCCCTGTTGCCATAGTAACTTTCTATGGTCAGGGCTCTTTTTTGTTTTTTATTCATTTAAAAAAGTTGGGCTCTACTTCGGGGATACGGGGGGCACTGTCCCAAACTTCTTGCACTGCGGGCCAACATCCTGGTCACAGGCTTTTTGTACCGGGGCCTGTGGGGCTGATGGCTTACCCATTGTGCTAGGGTAGCCTGGCCTAGTTGTACCCAGTGTGCTTTCAGTTCTGGGACTGGCAGTTGCTGAGCCAGTACCCCAGGGTATCAGTTCTGTGGCTAAGAGCCTCCCGCTGGTGTGCTTGGACATTGCCTGCCGTGGTCTGCATTCCCCTTTTACCCAAGTGAGCGAGACCTTTCCTGAAATCCCTCTAAGTTTTCTTGGGCTAGAAAATTGTCTCTGTCTTTTTGTGGATTCTGTTGCTCCAGAATTCTTTTAGGGGCTTGATTTAATGTTTTGTTTTGTTTTTTCCCAATGGAAACTAGGGAGAGCTCAGGCAGCTTCCTGGCTTTTCTCTGCCATCTTGGCTCCACCTCCCTAAGGAAACTATTTTTTTAGAAACATTTAGAATTTTTATTGACAGCTTTGGTTTTAACATCACGCCTTACCTTCCTTGCCCAATAAACTATCCCTCACAACAAAGAATAAAATAGAGGGGAAAGAAAACTAACCAGTATATCACCTAATAGTGACAGTATCCCACACCTTTTGTATTACATATCTGCAAAGAATTGAGGAAGCCTGTTTTATAATCTCTTTTTGTGTCAAGCTTTGCGACTGTAGCTACTGTTGATCTACTTAAGTTTCCTTTACATTGTTCTCATCATGGATGTTATTTTCCTTTTTCTCCTTGCTTCACTGATCATCAGTTCATATAAATTGTTTGATGCTTCTTGATTCTTCATGTTAATAGTTCTTTATAGCACAATAATATCTATTACATTCATGTACTGTGGTTTTTAAGCCCTTTTCTAGTCAGAGAACATCGACTTTGTTTCCAGTTTTTTGTTGTCACTAAGCACAGCCATGAATATTTTGCGTTGTGTGGGACTTTTCTTTCTGTCTTGATATCTTTAGAGGGTATATGCCTAGCAGTAGCATCTTGGATAATGGACATTTTAGTCATTTTTTAAACCCACTTCCCAGTTGATGATGGTTAGACCAATTCATAGCTTCACCAACAGTGTATTAGCATGTCTGTCTTTCTACAGCCCCTCCAACACTGACTGCTTCCACCCTTTGTCATATTTACCAATTTGCTTGGTGTGAGGTAAAATCTTAGATTTATTTTGATTAGCATTTCTCTTACTATTTTAGTGTTTTGTAACAGTCTTCGATATGTTTGTTAATAACTGGTTTTTTTTCAAAGTGTTCATATCCTCTGACCACTTATTCATTCGGAAATGGCTCTTGGTCTTATATTCATGTTAGCTCTGTATATATCTTGGATACCAGACACTTATCAGATATTTGCTGGAAATATTTTTTTCTGGTGCACAACTTCCCTTCTTTTCCTTGTTACATTGATTTTGTTCATAAACAGTCTTTTTAATTTCATGTAATTAAAAGTATCTATTTTGTCTTTTGTGATCATCTCTATTATTTGTTTCTTTAAGTACTCTCTTCCTAGCCATAACTGTGAAAGGCAGAACTCTTGGTGACTGTATTGGCTGCATTGTTTCCTTAAAGCCATGAAGGAAGAATGTCATAGCAGAAATTATTAGCAACTAATACTTTTATTATGACTGAACCCTTTTAATTTATAGTATATTGTGTTTTGGGGTCATTAAAAGAATGAATTTGAAAATTCATCTACAAAAGCAATTGAATTGTTTATTCTGGTTGCATGGACTGTTTTAATATGAATTTCTGTATAATAGATTACTTAGAAGCCCTTTGCTTTTGAGATTCATACAGACAGACAGCCAGATAGATAGACATGTATACATATATACACACATACAGGGGTTCCCTCCTTTCTTTTCGAGAAACTAGTTGTACATTCCTTCATTATTGTCATCTTGCAGTGACTTAGAGTCTCAAAGTGACTCTTGCTTCTCAAAGACAGTGCTATAGACCACAGACTTTATTTAACAGGTCTTATTCTTTCATGGAGTTGAGAGTCTTCTTAATTCCACTTAAGAGAAAGATAAACACAATAATAAACTTTGTTGAGCCTAATCTACCTTTGAGAGCTTTACCAAAGCAAGGTGCTGCACTTTTCCTTTGTCCAGAAATGACACAGTATCTATAATTAGGTATTCTTGGTTCCATTTTTATTTAATGAGAGCTACAAGGAAATAACTTGCATAGCCAGTCATCTGGCTGGTAGTAAAGGTGAGCCCTGGCTGTCTTTGGCCTCCTAATTGTTCCGTTTCAGTGTCCCAAAACTGCAAGAGTTTTTCTCTGTGGCCAACTAGTTCAGTCTGTAACAGAAGAAGAATCCCCACTATAACATATTTAACTTGTGGCACCAATTCCATGAACAGTGGTAGTGTGGTTTAGTTATCCATCTCTGTATTTTTTTTACTTATTTCTGCAGAGCTCTGTTTCCTGGTTTTTGATCTGGGCTTTGGGCTTTCTGGTGTTTTAATTGTTTGGGACCTGGGATCTCTTAGTTCTTGCTCTTTGGATCTTTGCTTTTTGTTTGGTTGTGGCTTTACTTATAAATGTAGTTGCTCACAGGTCCTTTGTAGGATAGGGAGGGCTCTTTCAGAAATGTGTTGAGGATATTGCTAGGCAAGTGAAAACTTTGTGATTAATTTCCTTTCTTTTTCTCAGGAGGCAGGGAAGACTCTCAAATGATGATGGTTTTGCGGCTACATCAGAAACGGCAAAGCTTTCCTAATTTGCAGATTATAGTTTTTATAAATACGTTGGTATGCAGCAATCCTAATGGGGTTCTCTTGAACAGAGTAACTGCAAATAAGCCATTGTACCTTCTCTCATTTCACTTTTTTAGGACTTAGCCAATCATTCTAATACACCTACCGTGCTGGAAACACTTGAGTGTGAACGCAGTGATTGTAGGTTTCTTGTCTGATAACCTGGCTTAGTTTGGAGAATTTTGTAAGTCACAGCAGCTTATAAAGAAAAATCTACTAAGGCATTGGGTAGGGAGTATCCATGTTGATGAAATCTTTGACTTCTTGGAAGTTTTAAAGTATGGTGATATGTTGACTCTTTAGCAAAAACTTATTTCAGGGAAATCTTGTGATAGTTACACAGGTAGGAATATGAATTGTTTTAGGGGGGAGGGCCAAGAACATCACATTTGTTAGTCACAAAAGTATTTCCTCATGCTCAGTCTTGAAGAGTCATTTCTTTTATCTTCTTAGTTGTTTAAAAGTTAATACCAAAGGGGAATGTAGCTTTATTGATGCTGAATTATTTGTGGATTGGTGAAAAACATTTTAAGGTTTTTTTCCCCACCAAAATCTATGTCAGACTGTCATAGGTAAATAATAGTAGTTTAGGAAAATAATGATGCTGTAAAGATCATATCATATAATAGGTATAAGAGGCAGTGTGATCTCATAGAAAGAATAGTCACTGGTCATGACATCAGAAGATGTGGTTTTCAATCCGAGCAGGGCTCACCTCATAATCTGACCATGGACAAAGGATTTAACCTTTCTGAGACTCATTTTTCTCATTTCTTAAATAAAAATATTTTTCCTGTTGCCTGCCTCCTTGGGTTCATGGAGGCAAAAGGTTTAGACTTGGAAGCGCCCTGAGAGAACATCTGCTCCAACCCCCTTCTTTTACAGGTGAAGAAACTTAGGCCAAATATTAAAGAACAGCTTCAATTTGAACCCATATCTTCTGACTCCAAATGTTTTTTCCCCCCAGTTCACAACACTACATGGAAAGTGCTTTGTAAGTCTAATTTGCAGATTGTGGGTTGTTTCTACCTATTTTTCCTTGTTGACTTGCTTTTATCTTTCTTATTTCTTACAAACAGATCTTTACTGAAACCTTTTCATGTCACCTACATTTCCTAATGTTACTTCAAGTTTTTTATTTACATTTAGGTCTTAGTTACACTATGTGTCGGGGATATATTAGACTACATAGTGTCTCTTGATTCTATTTCATTACATAGTTTATTGATTTGAGTTTAGTAAGTATTAAGTGACTTCTGTATACAGAAACCCTGTGCTATGAGAGAGGGTGGGAGGGGGAGGATAGTAAAATTTGGATAAGGTATAGTCACTGCCCTCATGGAGCTGGCATAGTAGGAAAACTGTGACACTTCGGTGAAAAAAAATTAATATCTTAAATAACACGTTATACTTGGGCTTTAAATATGTCATCTTTATATTAATGGCAGATATCTCTCAAATATTTTGCCTTTCTATATGCTATTTAAAGAAATGTTTAACTTTTATGAAATAATAGCTGACAGTTATGAAGTCTTAGAGTTATGATAGATTTCACATACATTATCTTATTGGTGTTGTAGATTTTATAGATTATGGATATTTTATAGATAAGTAAACTGAAGATCAGAGAGGTTAAGTGCCTTGCCCATGGTTACAAAGCTAATTAGAACCTAAGGGTTGGTTTACTACCAGTTCAGAGTGGTTTCCATTGCCCCCTCCATAACTACATAGGTGATAGGCAGGAATCTGGCTTGAGTAGGTACATTTTTGTCAGCGCTTGGCTTCTGGACGTAATGTTTGAAAGCTTACTGAACTTGATCTTGTTAATATTCAGTTCTCCCTGGTACTTGGACAAATGATAAAAATCTTAATTAAAAAATAATTTATAACACATTCTAGTGTACAGGAGTAATTTGATTAAGTACTCTTGTTGTCTTTTTAACCCAGAGCTTTTAAGTTTTATTAGAAATGAATTTAAAATTTTACATGCGCATACAAAACTTTTTTTTTGAGGGGGGGAAGGCAAGGCAATTGGGGTTAAGTGACTTGCCCAAGGTCACAAAGCTAGTGTCATGTGTCTGAGACCAAATTAGAACTCAGGTCCTCCTGACTTGGTGCTGTCTTCACTGCACCACCTAGCTGCCTCCCACCTTCACCCACCCAAACTTTTAAAAGCCTGGAAGTTTTGAAGGAAACAAAAAAGCCTTAAAAATTGTTTTTTTAATGTAATTAAAGTGGTTATAATTGCTTTTTAGTTTTATTTTTAAAATATGAAGAATTAGAGAAAAATCCAGAAGCAGATTTGAGAATCACACTGTTTGTACATTTGTCATTCTTAAATTATCTTTGAGTTTGAAGCAATAGGCACTCCCTATTTCAAACACACACACACACACACACACACACACATACACACATACACACACCTCTCTCCCATCCCCCCCAATGTAGTTAATTCAGTTCTGAAAAAAATATCAGGTGAAATCACATTGTAAGACAGTTCCACAGGACTAGTGTAACAAATGGGCCATCTGCTTATGGCATCACAGCAAAATGTTGCAGCTTTTTAGTTGGGTTATTTGGTACTTAAAATTTAATTTTGTATAATGAATTAAAATAGAAGACCTGGTAATCAAAATTAAGGTTACCAGCAGCAGTTCAAAATGAGCATGAAATAAAGTGCATGTGAATGTGAATTCCCTTAACAGTCCTTAAAATAACCTTTCAACCTCTCCTTATGCTGCATGTCTTCTCTTGCCATGCTTTCCCCTACCTTTCAGTCTGTGGGCTGAATTGAAGTCTAGCCTGGGAGTGATGACATGTAAATTTTTTATTGAAGTTTCAGCATGGCAAAGTGTATACAGAGTGGGCCTCAGAGCTAGGAAGACCCAGGCTCGACTCCTATCTTTGAAACGTAACAGCTATGTGACACTGGGCGCCATATTTAATCTCTCAGTTCTTTAGGCAACTCTCTGACTGTAGGTCATAGAGAAAGAGCTCATCTGCTTGGGTAGAGGGTGTTTCCTCACCTGAACATTCCCTGGATCAGCAGAAATGAAGGCCTAGTCTCTATCCTTATAATGAAGCAATAGCACCAATTTGGAAGGGTTGGTCATCTATTGTCCACAGCAGTTATTCGCTTTCCTTTCTTTATGAGTGCCAGGATCATCCCTGATATTTACCTGTCTAAGTATTTACCTGGTGTAACTAAATGACTTCTTCCCCCCCATCCCTCACTCTGGCAAGTTTAGTGGGACTCTGTAGTGAAACTGATAATAAAGAACAGAATGTGAAATACTTTTCTTTTGTTTGAGTAAAAACATAATCTCTCCTTGTTGTGCAGGTATGACCTTGATGCTGGGGAGTGGCTTCCACTGAACCAAACTGTAAATGATGTGGTTGTCAGATATGGTCATTCTTTGGCATTGTACCAGGTAAAATGTCTCCTCTCAGGGATGAGAAATTTAACTTTTCTGTGATTGTTTTATTTTTCATTATTGTATTGTTGTTAAAAAGAGATTTAACGTGACTTTTGATTGGTAAAATCTTGCCTCCCATGTGGAAAACATAGTAAAAGGCAGAGCAGTAGATAAATAGAAATAAAGAGGAAGAAGTTTAAGCTGACTTTGACATCTATCAGATTAATTTTTTAATAGAATTAAAATTGTATTAGGGAAATGTAATTGTGGGGCAGAACACTGAAAATCCTAAGACAGATTGAAGCTGCTTATGTTATTAATTAGTCACAAGCATATCTTTTCATAAATGTTTAGATCACTTGAAGAAAAAATAGCTATATTACCCAATGAGGCTGTCTAGTAGTTTTCGTATTTTTTTTCTTTTTTCTGTGTTAGGGAGTAGTGTGAGAAACCTGTTGAGTTTTGTTTTTCCAAGTCACTTTATACTGCAAAAGACTTCATCAGAGGAAGACCAGGAAGAGTGGACAGGTGTTGGAGATATGGCATATGATGAATTACAGTTTGACCTCTATAGGATCATAGATTTAGAACTGGAAGTGACCTTAGAGGCCATGGAGTACAAGTCCCTCATTTCATAGATGAGGAAACTGAGGCACAGAGAGGTTAAGTGACTTGCTCAGGGTCACACAGCCAGTCAGTGTCTGAGGTAGGCCTTGATCCTAGGTCTTCCTTCCTCCAAGCCCAGTGCCCTATCCACTGCATCGTGTTCATTCCTGCCTGAAAAAAGAAATAGACCATAAGCTGTATTTCAGTATCACACATTATATTAAAATTGTATTTGTGGAAATCATTTATATAGATTCTACACCTCTCTAGTGACTTTCAAATGTCTAAAATCTAAAAGCAGTCATTAAGAATTTACTATGTAATATAGAGTAGAAATAAATGACCTTTCTTCTTCTCTTCTCATGTTTGAGCCTTTTAACATTTCTTCCAAATTTTGTTTCTAGGACAAAATCTACATGTATGGAGGAAAAGTTGATTCAACAGGCAATGTGACAAATGAGTTGAGGGTGTTTCACATTAAAAATGAATCATGGGTTTTATTGGCCCCCAAAGCAAAGGAGCAGTATGCAGTTGTTGGGCACTCAGCACACATTGTCACAATGAAAAATGGCCGAGTTGTCATGCTGGTCATCTTTGGTCACTGTCCTCTCTATGGCTACATAAGCAATGTACAGGAATATGACATTGGTAGGTACATTATTGTCAGTGGTTGCTTTTTAACATTTATTACATAATTAACACTGAGCCAGTCTTTTCTCCTGAAACTTGGTTAATATTGATATATGGTATGGAAGATCAGAGGTGGCAAAATAGATTTGTGTATTTCAGCCATTGACCATTTTTGAAATCTCCAACATGAGAAATGTGGACATTTGGATAAGGTCTTGAAGTGACAAAAGTGATTATAGTTCTGAAAATTGAGAACTATAAGGAAATTTTTAAGAAACTGAAATGATTTGATCTGTCTAAAATGGAACTTCTTTTTACATTTCTTTTCTCCTTCATTACACTCCCACCTGAAAAAAAGCCCACAGGAACAAATGAACCAAAACCTAGCTCCCATGTTGTCTTGCCTATTCAGTTAAAAAAATCGTAACTGCTCTGTGCAGAACACAAGATTTACATGCTAAACTAGATTTACATGGGTTTTATGGAGAATACTGTATATATTTCCATGCTGGGTTGGATGTCAAGTTGAAGAATATTTGATATCTGTCCTCAGAAAGTTGATATGTAGGACTGCATGACACCCACAGATAACTTGTGTTGGTGGTCCTGTCACTGTTCTAATTAACTAGGCCTGGAAATTTTAAATGCCTGCCTTTCTCTTATCTGCCGCATTCCAATGTCACCAATGCCCCTAGTCACTCTTTTTCAGCTCTCTCTTCTCTTGGCCATTTTTATTGCCACCAACCTATTATGGGCTCTTGATATAAATCTTGGATGGTTCCACTTGTCTTCTAATCCAGTTTTCCTGCCTTCAGTCTCCCTCTTCCTTTCCTCCCCTCCCCCATTCTGTTTTATACTTTGCTATTCTCTAAGGGCCTTTACAGGGTGGCCCAGAACCTGCTTACCAGCATGCAATCCTGCATACAGTCACTCTTACCCAAATGTTTCATACTTTACTGCCACAGAACCTTTGCTTCTTCTTTTTCCTTCTCATGCTCCTCAGTTAGGGAAGCCTGGTATGCTTTTCACATATTGAAATCTTGTCCTTTTGTTAAGACTTAGCTAAAATGTGGCCTCCTCCATGGAGCCTTCACAGATCTTTAGTGACTGAAACCTCTTTTATGATAACTATATAAGATTATTATAAATATTTGAGCATTTCGTATTATCACTCAGCTAGGTTGCAAGTGCTTAAAAAAAGAACTGTGTAATGGAAAGAATTGTCTTTTGTAAACTTTAGCGGTAACCTGGATATGTTTTTGGTTTTAGGTAATGGAAAACACTTTAGTCAAGTGGGATAGTCGTTTTTTTTAGTCCTGATTGGTAGGATAAATATCTAGTTATCTAAGTGATTACACAGGAATGTGCATAGAATAGCAAAAATCTGCCAGCAATAAGGTTTCCTGATTGGCTGACGATGAATTTAGACTATATTATAAACCATTGTATGGGTGCCAAAGCACCAAAGGTGGACTAATCTGGAATCGAAGGAATGAAAGAGGCCATTCTCTTTTTGAGGACTAGATATTCTGTAGCATAGTCAGGAAGAAATCTTGCAGGCCTTGGACTCTGTGAAACCTTGGATTATAGGTTAGCGTAACAAGCAGAAAATCATGAGCTAGGTAGTCTTCTGTACACTCTGATTACCTGCAACTATATTGTTGATTTTTCTGTAGACTATATTTTGTTTTTTAATTCTTAAAAGAAAAATCTGAAAATGAGTGTGGCTGATTTCTAGCTCAGGAAGCCACAAAGGCTGAGATTGGCACTTTGAACCACAATTTAGAAATTGGAATTACCTAGAAATTAGTGAAGAATTTGCTTTGTAACCTTCTTGAAGGCTGGGACTTTGTTTTTACTAATGTGAAATTGCAGCCCAAAAGATTATTCTGATATTAGACTGAATTAATAGATTAGCACATTTAGGTAGGAAATAGGCCTGCTTTCTTCTGCCTTGGTTAGCTTTCATCTGGAGTATTATATTAAGTTCTGGTTGTTACATTTTAGGAAAGATGTTGACAGATGCGTTATCCAGAGGATAGGGGAACAAGAGGAGTGGAGACCATGTCATATTCAGATTAATGGAAGGAACTGAGTATATTTAGCTTAGAGAAGAGAAGCACTCTTGCTCTCTTGGAATTCCAGTACATAAAAAAGATGTCTGTGGAAGAGGTATGAGATTTGTTCTGCTTGGCCCCAGAAAGTAGAACTAGGAGCAATGGATCGAAGTTTCAGAGAGGGAGATTTTGATTTGATGTCGGAAAAACTCGCTAACCTTTAGAGCTGTGCAAAAGTGGCATAGATTCCATTGGTGTGGAGCAAATGCCACATCAAATGGAGGCTGATGATCACCTCTTGAGGAGGAA
This sequence comes from Pseudochirops cupreus, assembly GCA_028627135.1. Taxonomy (NCBI): domain Eukaryota; kingdom Metazoa; phylum Chordata; class Mammalia; order Diprotodontia; family Pseudocheiridae; genus Pseudochirops; species Pseudochirops cupreus. Next base: position 54,257,526 of record CM053583.1, on the reverse strand, counting down.
TTCCTTCTCAGATATTGATTGGACTAAAAGATAAAAATAGTTAAAATTTAAATAGCACTTTAAAGTTCGCAAAGCACTTTATGTATTTTATCTTATTTGATCCTCACAACTCTGTTGTAAGGTAGGTGTTATTATCCTTATTTTATAGACGAGAAAACTGGGGCTTGAGAAAGGTTAAATGACTTGCCTAGGATCACACAGCTAATAATAATGATTTCAGGTAGGACTTGAATGTGCTCAGATCTTTCTAACTCCCAGCACAGGACTCTATTAAGTGTGGATTGTATAAGCCAGTATTGCATTGACATATTTTCCTTTCCCTTAGATCAGTCCTCTATATCTTTTCCCGATCCCAAACCAAAATTCTACCTCCAAACCCACAAGATCTTACTATGTTCCAGGACTTTATTAGGTTGTAGTGATAGCCTAATTCAGAGAAGGTGACGTATTGCAATACAGTAACTTACCCCCTGAGATCACTTCCAAGGGGAGTTTAGACTGCTTTCTGTTATGTAAGTGATATAGAGAAGCCAGATGGGGTATCCTGATTGTCTTTAGTTTTAGCATTAATGAGGTTTAACATTGTTGCACTCTCAGTTGTGCTGTGAAGGGAGGCACATCACCTGATTGGAATTGTAGAAAGGATTGAATTGAAGGAAGTTGTCATTGTATTCCCAGCTGCTTAGTGTCCTTGAGAAGCTACTGTACTAGAGGAGCCCTGCTCTCTCAACAACCTATTGGGAAGGTCTCCTTCTGCTCTCTGGAGCTGTGGGGAATACAGCTTAGATTTCTTTTCTATAACTAATAGTCAGGAAACATCTGCTTGTTAATAACAGATAAGCACTTGTTCTGGGTGCTGGGGATGCAGTGACAAAAATGAACCTGCTCCTGACTTAGATGCCATGTACATATATTAGCATAAACTGAATACATACAAAAGACATACAAGGTTATCTAGGGAAAGTAGCATCATTTGGGGCTCAGGAAAGACTTTTATGTAGAAGGTAGTGCTTGAGCTCCAACATCTACTTATGTCCTTGATCCCATCCTCTCTCTTTTGATTATTTGAAGATATCTAGTAAGTCTCCTCTACAATTTCTTTTCCCAACTAAAGATGCCTGGTATCTTTAACTGTGCTTCATACAGCAGTTTGTGGATTTCTCAGGATTCAGGCCATCCTTCTTGCATGCATTTCCATTTATCAGTATCCTTCTTAAAATATGGTGGTCAAACTGAACTCCTATTTAATCTTGAAAAAAACATTTGTGCTATTCTTTTTTTTTTAAATAGCTAAGTTTAGGAATTCACATTTATTTATATTGCATTGAATCTTACTCACTTTACTCATTCTAGTCTCCTGAATCTTTGAATCCTCAGAATTACAGAATCTCAAACTCAGAAAGGTTATGACAGGTCACCTTGTCCAACTCATACTGGAGTTCCTTGTATAACATCATCTTTGACAAGTGATTATCTGAAATCTACTTGATTACCTCCATTGTTGGGGAAACAGCTGCTTCCTGAAGTAGCTCATTCTACTTTTGGGTACCTCTGATTATTAGAATTTTTGCCTTACTTGGAGGAGATACATTCTTTGCAACTTCTGTTTGTTATTCCTAGCTTGTGCCTTTGGATTCAGGTCTAATCACTCTTTGACATGCTAGCTTTTCACATTGGTCTAGGTCAGAGTTCTAAATGCATGCCAGCTCCCTCTCCTTACCATCTCAGCACCGGCATCTTATCCTCCCCTAGGGCTCTGCAACCAATACCTTGCTTTACCGTATTCTTCTTTTAGCCTCTCATGATTAAATTATGAGGAAGTGGCTGTTAAGGAAGCAGACTACAGTACAATTTGTTAACACAAAAATCATTTCACTTTTCCAGGTGATAGTGATCTTAGTTGCAGTCCGTCATTTAGCACACTGGCCATTCCATCTGAGAAATGAGTACTAAGGAGTGAGTGCATATTGTCTGATAGTTTCCCTGGCAGGTCAGACATGAGAGGAATAGGATAAAACCTTATCACTTTAATTTGGTTTTAAGGCCTGCCAGCACTACTGCAGAGCAGCCCAGGCCACTTAACTGACAAGACTAGGAAATGACTTTGCTTGGGTTTCAGCCATTAATTCCAAATTCTTTCCCTTTTCTTTTGACCTCCCTTTCTTTTCTACTTCAGTTCCCAGAATGTCCATGGAAACCTCATTCAACTCGGGACAGTACTTTTACTGTGTCCTCCTTGAGGGGAAAAGGTTTTGACAGTGGACATGGCCTTAGAGTTCTTAAGCCAGGCTGTTTCTGATTCAACAAGTTTTCCTGGGGAGCAGTCTAAGTCTAAGTAGGCGACAATGGGAGAAATGGGAGGTGTTATTTCTTTATTTTCTGTCACCTTTTTTTAGGTTTCTACTGTGCCTGGCTTAGGGTTGTAACCCAGAGAGATTTTACCTTTCATTGACTGTCTAGCTCTCATAGTCTGGGCTTGGGTGGGGTTTACTTACTTACTTACTTAACCTCTGTTGACTTTGTAATTCTTGCTGAATATGCTAGATACAAGGAGTAGGAAAAAAGGTCACCTGTTCTGCCTGGAACCTGATTGGTTTTGATTTCTTAACCTTTGATATAGTTCAGGGGTAGGGAATTTGGTAGTGTAATCAAATTGCCATTAGTAATTTTGTAATCTGTCATAATTTTTATTATTCAGAGTTTTGAAAATAAAAATTATTATTTTTTAAAGAAAAAAATCCCACCAGCAATTTAATTCTTTTCTTCTTTTACTATAGACTAAAGACCTCATGAAAAGTCATGGGCATTTAATAAACACTTGTAGAAATTAGAGTTAAATTTTACTCAGATGCCCCCTATAGATGAAGTTCATTAAAAGATGAGTATTTAACAAGTTGGTGTTTTCTAATCCACCTGAATTATCTACTATTTCTGTTGCAATTGTTTTTCTTATTATTAACAGTAATTTAAAAATGAAAATTGATCAGTTGAACTATGTCTCCTAATGTCTTTTGTCTTTAGCTATCAAATACATTAAGATTCCAAAGTTGAGTAATCTGTAGTATTTGACTTTAATTGCATTTCCTTTTTTAGATAAGAATACATGGAGTATTTTACAAACTCAGGGTGCTCTTGTACAAGGAGGTTATGGCCACAGTAGTGTTTATGATGCCAAGACAAATTCCCTCTACATACATGGCGGTTATAAGGCTTTCAGTGCCAACAAATATAGACTTGCTGATGATCTATATAAGTATGATGTGGATACTCAGATGTGGTAGGTATTTTCTTCCTTAATATAATTGTTGATTTTGTCCTTTGATATATAATATTACACAGAGGTAAGATAGGAAGCACACAGTAACTCACATTCCCGCTTTCTGCGTTATTATGTAGGAAAATGGAGAAAACCATCTGAAGCTTCTACTTCTTGTTGGCTTTTCATCTCTCTATAGTGCCAGAATAAACCCCTAGCTGACTAGAATTCTCAGAGATTGAATTATTGTGGATTGTTGGTTGTTTTGGATGGACACGATTTACCCTTACGTGCACTCAAACGTGTTTTAGGAAGGAAATTTTCCCAGCTCAGTCACAAACGTCCCTTCTTAAGTAGTATTTTCTGAACACAATTTGATGGTTTTTTTTCCTCCTTAAAGATTGTGTCTTCCTTTGTCACCCAAACTAGAAGTGCAAGGGCCACTCACTGCCTAGTCCCACTCCTGTCATCGTCAGAACTTTGACCTGCTATGTTTCCTACCTTGGTGCCAGTTCCACCTCTCCTCAGGCTACCTGGTTCCCCTTCACCCTCATTTTATTAGTATCAAATTTAATGCAGATGCCCAGTGGCTAAGCCCACTGAAGCTTGGAACTCCCTACCAAAGGAGCAGGAATTTAGAGGTGTGCACCATCACAGCCAGGCAGTTTAATGGTGTTTTTTGTTGTTGTTGCCCTAGCCTCAGGGTCATTACTGTAAACATCTGTTATTTTTCTGTGCTTCAATAAAGTTTTGTTTTCAGGGGCTATTAAAGTATAATAGACCTGGGGGGGCGGAGCCAAGATGGCGGCGTAGCAGCAGCAGCATATCACAGCTCTCACATAGCCACCCCAAAATACCCATAAAACAGGACTCTAAACCAATCCTAGAAGTCCAAAATGCACACAAAGATACTTCCAGCTAAAGTCAGCTCGGCTATGAAGAACCATATCAGCACTGCGAACCAAAACCAGCCTGCCCTGAAGCCGCAGCTGTGCCCTGGGGGCGGCTGGACCACAGGAGCTGAGGAGCCTCTCAGGTGAGCTGATTAGCAGCAGCTGCCAGTGGGAATTGTGAAAGGGGGAGATAAGCAGTCCAGCTGGAAGGCCTCCAGAGCTGAAAAGCAAAAGGCAGAGGTTTTGCACCCGCCTCC
>CM053583.1:54233385-54252620 GCA_028627135.1 Pseudochirops cupreus | reverse complement strand
GCTTGTCCTTCCAGTGGGGATGGGTGGTGAGGGAGGAGGAGAAAGAATCTGGAATCTGGAGTTCCATAATCAAATGTTATGAATGTGTATCTATCTGTCTATCTAGATATATATATATATATATATGCAATTATTATTATTATTATTGACTACATCCAACTGGAACTTGAGATACACAGGCACTGCAGTTGGGAGATCCATCCTGCCCTACCAAAAAGTGACATAGGAGAGAATAGACTGGGGGAGGGAGGACACACTAGGACGGCTGTTTTGGGGCGGTGGGCGAGGGAAAGACGGGGAGAAAATATGTAACTCAAAATCTTGTGGAAATGAATGATGCAAACTATAATAAAATTTAAAAAAAAAGGATAATAGACCTATTTGCCCCTTTATTAAATGACCTTGAGCAGGCTGTGTTTTTTGTGTTCTTGTTTGAGATTTTGGCTATCAATTTTTGTTCCTGTCTGTTTGTCTGCTTGTACAGCTCATCTAATTCTGTTCTCCCAGTTCACACAAGGGATTTGAAAAATAGGTTTTTGAGTCTGTCAGAATTGTCTGTAAAGTAAAAATAAATAAGCTCTTGAGTCTGGGCCCAAGGGCTTTACTTTGAGTAAAGTGCATGAACTCTTTTGAATACACTTTGTGACTACTCAGAAGCCTTTTTGGTTTGCGTTTTCCTTGTGGATAATTGGGGTGCCATTATTCGATCTAGATTAGTCTGTAATCCATGTTATATAGATAAGCAGAATATTTACTCTTACCTCATAAAATATATGTGATAATAAAATCCTGATAATTAGAAGAAGTATAAAGTGACTCATTTGAGATATGAAATCTAGTTATAACAGTTATGTTATCTGAGCATTGAACAGAATTGGCACAGTATTTTGGAATTTTAAAATTCCATTAAAAAGTTATTAAGCACACATCTGATTTTCATCTATTTCTCAAAAGCTATGTAGGTTTTGTGACTTTAGTAATGGGAGGAAGGGGGGGCTTAAGTTCCTATGACTTATGTTAGTCAAGCAGGAAATATTTAGTTTTTTTCCCCAGAGGAAACTTCAACTGGGTTAATCGTTTTTGTCCCTGAATAGACTGAATTTGATTTTAGGGGAGGGGAAAAACAGGAAAAACAAGACATAGCAAATTACGGAAGTGCCTGTCAAAGGACCTGGGTTCTGATTCCTGAGTCTTCCACCTGCTCTCTTTGGGCTGGGCCCTTGCTTTCTCTCAGCCTCAGTTCCCTCACTTGTAAAATCAGGGGAAAGGGTCAGATGATCTCTAAGACCCTTCTCCGTTCTATATCCTGTGAGCTAAACCTTGGCAGGAGAATGTAGCTGTTGAAAATGATAAGTTCCCAGGACCATGGTAGTAATTCGCATTCAGGTGGAACTTTATTTTAAATGTGAAATGCCATGACAGGGAGAAGCCATACAATAGTCCTGTATTTTTTGTTATAAATTAATGAAACGATATTATGCATTTGTCAGTGAGTAAGAAGTATTTTTAAAATACGTTTTCTTCCCTTAACTTAAAAGGACCATTCTTAAGGATAGCCGTTTTTTCCGTTATTTGCACACGGCTGTGATAATCAGTGGAACCATGCTGGTATTTGGAGGAAATACACACAATGATACCTCTATGAGTCATGGGGCCAAGTGCTTTTCATCAGATTTTATGGCCTATGATATTGGTAAGTTTTCCAGAGCTAATTTAGCATTAAAGCAGCTTCTTCATAGTTTCCTCAACTGTAAAACAGAGGTGATAATAGCATATACCTCCTAAGGCTTTTGTGAGGATCAAACGAGATAATATTTATAAAGCGCTTAGCACAGCACTAGATAGTAGGTGCTTAATAAATGCTTATTCCCTTTCCTTTCTACCCCTCCTTTTGAACCTTTTGAAAAATGTGCCTTTATATATTGAATATGATAATATAGGGAAGAGAGGTTGGAGGTTCCTTTTTGTAGACCTGTTTAACAGTTTTCACATTTTCAGAAAGGCACTGGGTGGTCTAGTCCTTTTTTTCTGACGTATTTTGGGTTAAATACGTTAGAAAGTAATTTTTTGAGAGGGGGTTGAGTTACCTCTTAAACGGGACCTTTCCTTTCTGAATTTATAATGTCCTATACTGTGGAATGCACCAGTGATTCTTCTGTAAGGACTGGTCTCAGAAGACCTTTTTGATAGACTGTCTGAGTTGCTATATTTCATTGGGGCAAATGAATATGCTTTAACAGAGTTCTTCAAACCCACACTACCCATTCAGATTAAAAATTACTAAATGTGGTTACCTTTAACGACCAGTAGAGGGTAGTGTTTGTCCATATGGGAACAGATACATGAACTTAAATGCCACGTATCTATTTCAAAAGTAGATGAATTCCATCATTAGCTTATTGAGGGAAATAGAGACATTTTGGGAGCACTGAGATTGTTCTGGCCTTTCCCCCCAAAAAACAGTGTGAGAACCTGGATATCATGAATGATAGGCACTTTTGAAATAAGTCTTTCTTAATTCCAGCTTGTGATCGCTGGTCAGTACTTCGAAGACCTGATCTTCATCATGATGTTAACAGATTTGGCCACTCAGCAGTTTTGTATAACAGGTAACTGGACTAAAAGTTCTTGCTCATTTCATCTTTTTTAAGATCATAGCTTAAAGTGAAATTCCATGGTGTTGAGAACTAAAAGCACAAGTTGATAACATCAAATTTTAAAACTATGCTTTAAGACAAATAGAGGATAAAAGGAAAAAGTATTGTAAATATATAGAATTGGGCTAAAGTTTTTTTATTTGCAGACTCATACATTCTATTGATTTTTCTTACAGTATTAAACAATTGTGAATTTCTGTTATTTACGTTTTGATTCTTTCAAAAGTGTATTGATATTAGGAACCAAGGCACATTTCATTTTTTTCTAAGCAACAAGAGGGAAATAATGTCATATTATAATTTTTTATTATGATTTAAAAATAATTAATATGTGGGTAGGACACATTTGGTAGGGCTCTATGTAGGCATGTGAGTTTCCCCCTCACATGTTAGCTGTTTCCTATAGAGAGGCTAATCATTCAGTAAATTCATTGATAAATATTTGTTAACTGTCCACTCTTGGTTGGTTGCTGGGAGTACAAATACAAATGATGGAACAACCCCTTCTCTCAAGGAGCTTAGAGCAGGATCGAGCTTCAGATTCAAGGCTAGGTGGAGGATACAGAAGAACATTTTTAAATAAGGAAGCACCCTTGGAAAAGCTGGGGTTAGGTCTTATACTACTTGGAATCAGAAAGGCTTGGACCATAGGCAAATGCCTGATAAAGAACCAGGACCTCAGGATGTTACACGGGTGTTTTAACATTTGTGTGTGTCTAATCCCCTACCATGTGGCTGTGTGAATACTGACCTGGTGCCACATGTGCATTCTGACTTTTTTCTCAGACCCTCCTGCCTGACCTACTTTCAATCCCTTGTTCCTGCTTTAACTCGTTGGTATTAGGAGAGGGAACACTGTACTTGTATAGTACACTATATACTTGTGCCCTGTACTTCATCATCAGGATCCTGGGAGTGTGAGGCCCTGACTAGTGCCTGTGGTTAGCCCATTTGTACCTGCTGTCCCCCTAATCTTAGTGACTCAGACTTCTGTCTCCCAGGACAAAACCCCTCTTTCCTCCTCCTCACTATACTTTTATTCCCATCCAGTTCAGTCCTGCCATACTCCAGTCCCTGCCTTTTGCTCTCCATTTCCATTGTTGGAGACCCCGTACTGAAATGAATGCACTTCTTTTCAGTTTCAGTTTTTTTCACACTCTTTCTATCATCTTGCACAAACAGAAAATCTGACTGTCTTTGGAAGATGGAACATCACTGGTTGCATCATCTCTCATGCTGGTTCTGCCTTCTTTCTTGTCCTCCCATAAACTGGTCTAGGAAAAGAAAAGTAGGTTTTGTTATTAACTGCCACCTCCAGATCTTCCATCTGTCACCAACCCTCTCTCTCTCTTCCTCAGAGGCATACTTTATCTAGAGATTGTCTGGTCTAAATCTTTATTGTTATGTCTTGGAGAGGCCATTGGCTTTTCTTCTTAAAGATTTCATTACCTGATTCTTTACGTTTTTTCTTCCTGTCCCAATCCCAGCTCTTATAGTTGGGTATTTCAGTATGTATGTTGTTGTTTCAAACCCGCTTCATCTATTTCCTCAGCTCTCATGACCCTCTACTTCACTTTATGTCAGCCACTTATAAGAATGGTCATAACTTAGAAATTATTGTCACCCATGACTGTACCACCTCAAAATCACAGAATTTGAAAGACCTTCTAGTCCAACAATACCTGAAAGAACTCCCCACTATAAAATACCTGACAAATGATCTTGTAGGGTCTGTTTGAAGACCTCCAGTGAAGGAGGACCCATGATTTCTTGAAGCAGAATATTCTAAATGCATGAACTTAAACTCAGAAATTACCCTCTCTGACCACAATTTCTTGTTTTTTCCACTTTTCCTCATGTTTCATTCCTCCTAAACCTATTCTTTGGCCTTATAAAACCTCCAGCCCCTCCATTTCTCTCTTTTTACCTTCACTTTATCCCCTTCTATTCTTGCGTTTAAACCTCCACAGCTCTACAGTTGATCATTTCAATTGTGTACAGCCTTCTGTGCCCTCTTTTTCTTTTGACATTTGATCCCTGCAATAGTCAACCCTGGATCACTCTTGCCCTCTGCTTTCTCTTAAACTGCTAAACTTTGTTGGAATAACTTCTTACTTCAGTGTTAACTGGGTCCACTATAAATTGATGTTATCTGAATTCAAGTGGCTCCTCACTTCTGCATGGCCAAACTTTTATTCTTCCTTTAATGACTTTATATCTTACTTTTCTTTGTAACTGTTCCAAATCTTATTTGTTCAAGGTTTGTTCTTTGTTCCCACATCCCCCCACCAACATTCTTACTTCCAGCTTTACTTAGAAAAAAGAGCTACCAGCTATATCTTTCTCTCCCCCAGTTCATGCCCCCCAAATCTCCCTGTATCTTTTATTTCATGTTTTTTTAAACTTATTTTAAAAAATATACATCTGTCTTACTTCACTTCCCAAATGAATCTTCCCTTTAAAAAAGTAAAAAAAATTCAGCAAAATTAGCTGATTACATATATGTTACCTGTGACAGCATATGGAACACTTCATATTTATAGCCCTTTACCTCTCCAATGAAACAAAGAAGGTACATTTTCTCAGTTCTTGCCTCAATACGTCTTCATCTTTTCTTCCTTTACTCCTGCTTCCTTTTAAAAAATATTTATTTATTTAGTTTTAGTTTTCAGAATTCATTTATATAAGATTTTGAGTTTTAAATTTTCTCCCCCTTGTTTCCCTCCCTTCCCCAAGATGGTGTGCAATCTAATACGGGCTGTACATGCACAGTCATATTAAACATATTTTCACATTACTCATGTTGTAAAGAAGAATAAGATCCAAAGGGAAAAACCATGAGAAAAAAAGAGAGAGAAAATAGTATTCTTTGATTTGCATTCAGACTCCATAGTTCTTTCTGTGGATGTGGATACTTTACTCAGCATCAGTTCATGTAAGTCCAGATTTTTCTCAAGTCCACCTACTCCTCATTTCTTGTAGCATAATAGTATTCCATTACATTCATATACCACACTTGTTCAGCCATTCCCCATTTGATGGGCATCCCCTCAATTTCCAATTCTTGGCCATCACAAAAAGAGCTGCTACAAATCCTTTTGTACACGTGGGTCCTTCTCCCATTTTTATGATGTCTGGGATATAGCCCTAGAAGTGGTATTGCTGAGTCAAAGGGTAGGCACAGTTTAGTAGCCCTTTTGGCGTAATTCCTACTCCTGCATCTAAGGACAGCATGACTCTTCTTGCCAATGACAAACCCATTTTTCCTTGTGCTCTTGATTCCATTCTCTCCTCTTGGAGCTTGCTCCATTGATGATTCAGTTCCATTAAATCCTCCCTCTCTCTCTCTTTCTCTCTCTCTCTCTCTCTCTCTCTCTCTCTTTTTCTCTCTCTCTTTCTCTCTCTCTCTCTCATCCCCCTTCCCCCCATTTACCCTCCCTGTCTCCCAGTCTCCTTTCTTTTCTTTCTCCCTCCTTAGATCTACAGACTTGCTCAATCAAGTTGACTCCATCAGGACAGAAGCCTTATTTCTCTGCCAGTGTTCTAAGGCTATTATTCTGCATTTCTTTTGTTTTTTCACTGCCAAATTCTTAGGAAGAATTATCCACACCTACTTCTTCTACTTCCTTACCACCCAGCCCCTTGTAATCTAGTGTCTCTCCCTACTACACTGCTGTAATTGTTCTTCCATCTGTAAAAAGCAGGCAGTGTTGTAGGCATTCACAGTGAGTTTGTGATGTTTATCTTTCTGCCATGGCCAAGAAATTGTCATTGATCCTTAAATTACCAGATTCCTTCTTACAAGAGTAAGGATTTGAGGAACTGCCTTTCTAGGCTTTCAGGGAGAATGAAACGTTTATTTTTTTAAAAATGAGGTATCAAATGGTTTTAAAAAAGAAATAATTATCTGAAATGGCAGAAGGGAATCCTGACCTGTGTCGAAAGTATGAGAATGTGGTATGTAGATAAAGGGAAGTTGGGGGATCTGTAAACATGTAGACTTGAGCAACAGATGTGAGGTTCTTTCTGAAGAGGACTGAGGGAAGTAGATCCAGCAGAGGCAACAGCTGCTTGTTAGCTAAGGAATGATTGTAGTGGCATGCAGTTTCCTTCAGATACACTATCAAGAAGAATCAAGGAAGAAGATACAAATAGTTGGGGAGGGGAGTAATTCCCTGCTTAGCCCTACCAAAATAGTTATTTCTTAACCAGGATTAATAGAAGAGGATCTGGAGTTTTCCTGGGGCACATATACAGGGTTTCTAGAGACTTGGATTCAAATCCTGTCTTTGATACTATCTGTGTGATCCTGGGGAAAAAAGTTATAACCTCTCTGGGCCTGATTTTCTTCATCTTTAAAATGAGAGGGTTGGGTCAGAGGGCCTGTGAAAACCCTTCCAGTTCTAGAGTGATGATCCTTTGATTTCTTAACTTCTAAATCTGATGGCCTTGTCTCTCTGTCGTCTTCCTTTTTGACCCTGCTAAAGCTTTTAATAATGTTAATGTCTCCTAATGAACTCACTCCTTTTCCTTTGCTTCTGGGATATTACTTTTTCCTGGTCCTCCTTGTTCCTGTTTGATCATTCCTTAATTTCATGTGCAAGATCATCACCCATTTTCTGTTTGCTTAATTTGGGAGTTACCCCCAGGATTCTGTCTTGGACCCTGTTATTATCATGTTTGTTTGCTTGGTGATCTTAAGCCCTAGGGTTTAATTATCATCTTCCAAATTTATGGATCTTACCTGAATTTCTCTCCTGAATTTTATTTCCATGTCATCAGCTGCCTCCTGGATGAACCATAGACATCTTAAAGACAGAACTTATTCTGACTCTCTAAAGCCACCCTTCCTCCAAACTCAACTTGGTGGCCAGGTTTCATTAAAGATAGAGGCAGTGTAGTACATAGGTGGAAAGAATACTAGATTTGTAGTTACGGGAACTGGGTTTAAATCTCTGCTTTGCCACTTATTCCTTTTATAACCTTCGGCAAGTCACATAAGCTTTGTGATCTGAATTTCCTTGTCTGCAGAAGGAAGGGATTGAATTAGATGAGAGATTCCTTCCAGGTCTAAATCTATAATTCTATATGGGTACTAATAGCAAGCCATAGTAGCCTTGTGTTTTATTTAGGCTTGTTCTTCTGTTTTTGCATTTGGGCTATTTGTGGCACTAAAATGGAATGATTTACTTATGCCTTGTTAGTAGAAACTCCTAGGCAAATATTTTTGTGTTATGACATGGTGGATAGAGTGTTGGACTTGGAATCATTGACATTCACAGAGTCCCTTAGAATTTGCAAAGTGCTTTATGTACGTTATCTCAGTTGACCTTTCCCTGTAATACCTACTGGTGCAGTGGGCAGAGCACCGGGCCTGGAGTCAGGAAGACCCAAAGCTGCCCTCAGACACTTACTGGCTGTGATCCTGGGCATGGTACTTTGCCTCAATTTTCTCATCTGTAAAATGGGGATAATAAAGCATCTGCCTCTTAGAGGTGTTGTGAGGATAAAATGAGAATATATTTGTAAGCTGCTTTGCCAGCATTAAAGTGCTCTGTAAATGCTGGTCGTCATCATCATCTAGTGTGAATTTTTACCATTATTAATTCAGTAAACATAATGAAGACTAATTATTTGATCATATTAAATGTTGCTATGACTGGCTCAGCAGTCAGAAAGCCTGAGGATGAATTCTGTCTCCTAGTCTTTTTCCCCTTTGGGGATTAGACTAAATGATTTTAACATCCCTTCTGGCCAGAGATTCCGTAATGTTTCTGTGGCTTCTTATGGCCTCTTAGTAGTTTTGACCTGGAGTCAGGAAGATCTGAATTCAAGTCAAGCCTCAGATATTTACTAGCATTGTGACCCTGCGTAAGTTGCTTAGTCTTTGTTTGCCTCAGTTTCTTCTACTGTAAGTGGGGATAATAATAGCACCTAACTCCTGGGCTTATTGTGAGAATCGAGTATGATAGTACATGTAAAGTGCTTAGCATAGCGCCTGACAAATACTGTGCACTAGATAAATACTTTTTTTTCTTGCTTCTCTTCCCTTTCCCAGAAAACAAATAATTTTTTTTAACCTCATTTGTTTCCTTTATCTGACAATAAACTGTTAAAGCCTAGGATTGCCTGGCAGTTTCATAGACTATGCAGTAACTGCAACCAGTATTTGAAATCTCTGGAGATATGACTGGTTAGTTCCAGTTGGGCAACACAGCTCCTTCCTTCCTTCCTTCCTTCCTTCCTAACTTCCTTCCTTCCATCCTTCTTCCCTCCCTCCCTCCCTTCCTTCCTTTCTTTCTTCCCTTCATTCCCTCCCTCCTTCTCCCTTGTCCTTCCCTCCTCTCCCTCTATCCACATAGGGAATCATGCCTTTACCTTGCAGTGCTCTGCCCAAAAGAATATAAAGTTTGATCATTATAACATTGTGAGATATCTTGGGTTTATAGACTGCATTACTTTTTTAAGGACTGTATCGTAAACCCAAATCACTTTGACTCTCATTGATTGGCCAACAGTAGGTCACAACTCAAGCCTCACTTTTGATGACTCAGAATGAGTATAAATAGCAGTTGTTTCTGTTTTGGCCAGAAACCCCAAGGGTTTTGCCCTTCCAGATTGATTTTTTGTTGTTTTTGAAAGATAAAAAAGGGCATTCTTTACCTCATTTCTTACCTAGCCTTGCCTCAGTTAAACTAAGACTTGCGAAAGACCTTAGCTTAAAAAGGCCAGGGCCTCCCACTGCATTAAGGGCCATCTCTAGTCATCCTGAATTTTATCTTGCCACTGGACCGAGATGGTTCTGGAGGAGAAAGTAAGGCTAGTGACTTTGCACAGCCCTGCCTCACTTAAATCCGATTCACTTGCACTTCATGACATCACTTTCCTGATGTCATAGTCCTCCTGGAGAACGGGAAGAACTGACTGCAAACAAATGACCTGCTGTGAATTCCCTGGGACTTAACATTTACTTTTGAGAAGCACTATCCTGGACTAATTCCCTTTGTCTACCTTGTAATTAGGCTAGAGAGGCCCTCCCTAGAAATCTTCTGCTAAGAACAATATTAATAAGGGAAATATGGTCTAATTACTTAATTGAGTTGTGCTTCCCTACCTTCCCTACCTCAGAGAAAACCAGAGGAATGAAGTCTCTCCTTCCTAGGCTCTCAGTAACAATTAGGACTAGCACTGGGAGGATGTAGGGAGCCCAGACACCCAGAAACGTGTCATCTCTTTGACCCCTTCTTTACTTGTTCAGGCTTTGATGATATTTGTAGGGAGTCAAGAAGTCCAATGTTCCATACTGCCTCTAGGGGATTCTTTTCCTAGAATTGTTTAATACAACTCTTTTGGGATACCTGAATGATAGACTAAATGACCAGGGAGAATCACTTATTTACCTTTAATTTTACAATACATTCATGACTATGTATGGATATATAGGAGATCATGAATCCCTTCACAGTACTTATTAGTACTGTAGGCTGAATGTGGTCCGAGATGCAGAAATGATGTGTTTGGGCAATGATGCAGTAGACTGTGTGCTTTTGTGCTTTTAAATTTGTAATGTTTTAACACATTTTAATGGATTTTGAAGGGGTACTTCTTAGAACCATTTAGGTTTAAGACAGAATGTGTATGTAGTAGCTAAAGATGGACAAGAATGAAAGGTAGAAACAGGATACACATAGAGAAAGATATTTGTAGAGATTTGCAAAAAATACGATTACTTCTTCCACATATACATAGCCATTGACAAGGACATCTATTGCAGAATCTTTAAGGTTTCTGAGGAGCCTCAGAACTCATCAGCTTCTACCTCAAGCAATAGTAACTCCTACAACATTTTGACAAATGGTTACCCAGTCTTTGAACTTTTCTTATGACAAAGGACCTTTTCCTGAGGTAGCCATTCCCGTTTTTGGAAGGCTCTGATTTTTAAGTTCTTCCTCTATGTTCCTCCTTCCTTAAGTTTAAATATGCATCTGTGTAATAACATTTCCTGACTCCGTGACTTTTCACCAGATAGCCTCCATATCTGTCATATACTCCCTCCTCATTTCTGCCTTCTGTCTTCCTTGACTTCCTTCAAGTCTCCACTAAAAACTTGCATTCTGTGAGAAACCTTTCTTGATTCCCCTTAGTGCTGGTACCTTTCCTCGGAGATTGTCTCTAGTTTATCCTGCAGATATCTTGTTTGTAAATAGTTGTTTGCCTGTGGGCTCTTCCATGAACTTAATGAACTCCTTGAGGGGAGGAACTTTGCCTTTCTTTGTATCTCAAGTTCTTATCATAGTGCCTGGCTCTTGACTCAACTTGTACCCCTTGGTTCTAATTCTGCTGTCTGGGGCTAAGCAGAACAGTTGCTCCCCTCTTCCCGTGACAGCTACTTAGGGATGTGAAGATAGTGATCAGATTTCCCCTAATTCTTTTCATTTTTAGACTAAACCATCCCAGTTCCTTCAGTTGATCTTCCTTTGTCATGGTTTTCTGACAACACATTTTACTGGTTACTGTCCTCTGGACCTGATCCAGTTTGTCAATATCACTCCTAATATGTGAGGCCCAGAACTAAACACGTTACTGTGAGGTCTGAGCAGAGTACTGTGCAGGAAGATGATTATTTCCCTTGTTTTAGGTAATGTACTTTTTTCCATATAGCCTAATGTTACAGTGGGAAAATATTTTCTTTTCCACTTGTCACACCAAACTCTTAGTCATATTGAGTTTTATAGACAAGAAAAATCTTGAATTAAAAGGTCATCTGTTTCAACCCACTACATCTGTTTCCTTCAGCATCCCTAGCAAGTTGATGCTTCTACCTTAGTGATAAGACATGACTTTCCACTATATCCCATTTTATTTTTGCATAGCTTTAATTGTTAGAAAGTTATTCATTATATGGAACTGAATGTGCCTCCTGATAGCTTTTCTCTGTTGTTCCTAGTTTTTTGCTAGAGACAGGCAGGACAAGGTGAATCCTTCCACTTGACAGTTTATCAGTAATTTCAAAACTACAATCATGCAAACCTTGCTGCCCTCCACTACTTGCCCCAAGACATCATTTACAGTATAAACATGGCTGTTCCTTCAGTCAGTCCTTGGTTGGCTAGATCTCCCATTTCCTTACCATCTTGGGGATATGCCTTTTGATCTGCTTGTAAATGCCTTTTCAAAGTTATGGTGCCCATAAGTATCATTTGGTAAAATGACTTCAAGTAACTAGTGTAGTATGTGCTCCACACATAGCAAGTTTGGGATAAAAACACTTTTTTCTTCTTGTTTAGCACTATGTATGTATTTGGAGGTTTCAACAGCCTTCTGCTCAGCGATATCCTGATGTTTACAGCAGAAAGGTGTGAAGCACATCAGAGTGAGGACATTTGTGTAGCAGCAGGACCTGAAGTCCGGTGTGTGTGGAATGTGAATTCATCTCAGTGTATTCCTTGGGAACTGGCAACTGAAGAGCAAGAAGAGAAGACCAGAGCAGAATGCTTTTCAAAAAGAAGTATGTGCTGCTTCTTTGCTTAAGAAATGTAACTAGTTCTAGTTTTATTTCTTGGTGGTGGTGGGTTTTTTGTTTTTGCTTTTTGGTGAATTAACTTATGGAATCTCTTTATAAGCTGTTTAATTGTTTTAAAATTGTGAAGCAGTTTAGTATTAGTACATTTGCATTGTATGCTGAGACACCATATGATGTTTGAAGTCTCCTTGGGTCCCTGAAACTAAATTTAGACACACCCTTTTTTAACAAAATAAGCTTTCCTGGAAATTTCCCTCTGGTCCTTGTAACTTACTGAAGTAAGAATAGCAAAAGTAGGCTGGGACGTAAAGGAAAGGAAGGTCAAAAGACGTGTGTATATCAGTGTTCCCAGAAATTATTCCTAAGCCTTTTGGAATGGTGACTACAGCTAGATGATGGAGACAGACAATACTTGTGAATTTTCATGGCTCTGAGAATATTACAGATCACCACAGCAGCCCCTAGTACTTAGTCTCAGCAAAGGCAACTTTGAAAAGTGTCATGCCAACTCATCATTGGCAGGATGGTAGAGTAGTTGCCTTAAGCAACTCTCTGTCATCCAAGAACCTCAGAAAAAGGAATTCTGATTATTAACTTAAGGAGAAATAGAATTAGTAAAGCTGAATACAAAGATAAGAGTGAATAGCACATAAAGTATAAAAAAAAAACCTCATGAAATAGCAGGAGAACTTAAATTCTCATAGTTGCCACTTTGTGCCCCGAGACCACAATCTATTCCATGTCAGAGCCACAGATTTCAAGGGTGTGTTAACTCCTGAGGAAATAGGAATTTGGAAATAAGCTGAGACCAGTTTTTCCCTTTTCCCTCTTATTTTTCCAGAGTTTATTGGCAGAAACTCAACTCAACTGACCCTTATAACCCTCAAATTGACAAAGCTAAGGACAGTCATCAGATGCAGGTTTCAGAGGTTTGAGTAGGAATGGAGGGGAGAAAGGCTAGAGAGTGTGGACAAAAGCCAAAGGCAAGTGACTGGGAAAATAAAAGAAGGCTTGGATAAATACCTCATTCACAGGCAGATAAACTAACTGAGAGGACCATAAAAAAAAGAATGAGCAAAGCCTCAAAGAAAACCCAAATCACCATAAGCTAATATTAGGATGATAAAGGGAAAGGATTGAAATTTACCTGATTGGAACCTTCAAGACCACTGGAAGTCAACAAAACCCACTCCTCCAAGGCCAGAAACTTCAAAAGAAAAATAAAACTTTTAGAAGAAGAAAGGAATAAATTAGGAAAAGAATCGGCATTTTCAGTGCAGGACTGAAAAACATAGATGACAGAGTTGAGAACAAAATTGAAACATACTAGAGAATCTTTTCAAAGAAGTAGAATATGAGAGAAGGAAATTTTTAAAAAAACTTGGAATATTAAAATATGGATATAAAAAAGCCAATTTTGCAAATACCTATGAGAAAGGCCTTCAGATGGAAAGGAAAACTATCTGAATAACCCAGGAATAATCTGCAATAATGAGATCTCAGAGAAAAGAATGAAATGTTGTATTCCAAAAAGCAAAGGAGCTCAAGTTCCAAATGGCTACTGCCGCACAGCACTATGTTATCTGATGTTCCCTCATGAATTGATATTTTTGAGAGTGAGGCCTATCAGAAAAATAGAGGATAGGGTAATCTACAAAGGAAATAACAAAAAACAGAATATATGAGGGAGCTCAGATTTGGTCCTTCAGGTTCTTTACTGTTATTAGGCATGCAGAAAATAAAGAAAGAATAACTGAGGGTATCATCTATGAGTCAGAAGATAAAATAAATAATAGGCTGTTAGAGAAGAGAAATAAGAGAACAAAGTAAAGAAAAAATTCTTGGAAAAGGAGATATCTAAAAAATATTACTTAAAATAAAAGACTGGAAAGGAGATGAATAGGGAAGATTTTTTGAACCACTCACTTAACTGGATAGGGAAAGAGAAAGGCTAAAGATTGGGGAAAATAGGAAAAATTGGGATAAATCAGATAAATAAGTGTGGAAAAGAAAACCTTGTGCACATAAACTAGCATCAAAATAGGATAAGCAGAATTAATTGCAGTAAGAAAGTACTGAGTTAATTTTTCTTTTACTTTTTTACAAGATTTTATTGATATTTTCTGTTCAGAGTACTGACTTGAAAGGAAAAAAGGATTAAAATAAAAGAATTAATGAAGAACTCAAGTCTAACAATCATAACTTTAAGTGTGACTAGATCAAACAGCCCAATAAAATGAAAGAGTTGAACAATAGGTAAGAAATTGAAACCCAGCATTCTTCCATATATAAGAAACACATCTAAAATATAAAGGCATGCTTAAAAAAAGGAGAATGAGAGGCTGGAGCAGAGTTTAGTTTGCTTCAAGAGTTTAAAAAAAAAAGAGAAGTTGTAATCTTACTATCTGATAATAAAAATTCATAGTGATTAAATAAAAACTATAGTGTATATATATTGGAACTGGGAACTGTATTATTCCTCAAAGGAACTATTTAGATAGTAAGCCAGTATCTGCATTAAACATATACATCAAGTGGCATAGTAGGTAATTCATGAAGGAAAGTTTAAATGAATTGCAAAAGAACATATATTAACACAATTTTCAGAAATTCAGTTATTTTAGAGTTAGAAAAACCTAACAGAAAGATAAATAAAAAAGGACTATATAGACCTGAAAAAACTTTTGGAGAATTTATATCTGAACGATCTTTTTAATAAGAACATTAAAGAATGTAACTTTCTCAGAATCATATACTTTTACAAAAGTGAACCATGTACTAGGACACAGAGAAATGACATTTTTTAAAAGCATAAATACTAAATATACCAGACTCTTCCTCTACTACCTTCAGTTGCAGCCTTTCCTCCTTTGAACTCCTTTCAATCTATATTTATCAGTCAATCCAGACCCTGGTGTCTATTATCTCTGTGATGCCCAAAACATTATTCTTCTTTCTTCAGTGAGTTGTGTCTGACTCATGGTCTTTCTATCCTCCCCATATCCTGTCCTCATACCAGAGGGTTTTGGTGTACATCTTGATGCTTCCTCAAATACCCTAACTTCCCAGTTCCTCTGTTCCATGTCCTCATTCTTCACTGCACCTCAGCTACACCCAGAGAGATGGTCATATTCTTATTCTTGCCACCACCCACAAGTATTTTACTTCCTTGTTTGCAAACCTCGAAGTTACTTTATATGGTCATAATCTTTTATCATTCCTTGTTTCCCTTGGTCTTATGACCCCCTACTCTGCTTTTCAATCTTACCTCGAACTCCATTCCTGTCATTCTCTTCCCTTTCTTGACTACATGGTGAACCAGATCAGCTGTTCTTTATCCTCCACTCTTAAATCTCTTCCCTGCCTTGTCTTAACACAGATTGAGTCTTGTCAATCCTGGATTGAGCATACCATCTAACTTTCTGTTTTCCTATTCGTATGCTACTTAATGGAAATTTTGAGAAAATTATGAAACCACATTGATTGGGTCCAATATAAATATATATCAATCTCAGCTGGGCACTCAGTCCAACAAAGCAAACCTATTCCTCCCTCATTGATTTGTCATTCTACTCCTGAAAGTATCTGTTTCCATGTTTTCTCACCTTTCCTTAAATTTAGCATAGGACTCACTCACCTTCTTAGCTAATGACCTTGCCTTCACTGAAAAAATTGAGCCCATTCACTGAGAGCTCCTTGTTTTCCCTCCCTTCATCTTATAAATCATTCAGACATCTTATGCCACTATTTCCTCCTTTATTCCATTCTCTTTTTAGAATTTTTATTCAGTATTATTTTCAGTTTCAAATTCTGTATCTTCTCTGCACACCCATCCCCCAAACACTGAGAAGGCAAGAAATAAAATACCCATTACACATATGAAATCATGCAAGATGTATTTCCATATTAGCTAGCCATGTTCCAGGAAAACAGCAAACAACAAGAAAAAAAAGAACTATGCTTCAGTTTGCACTCTGAGTCCATAAGTTCTCTGACTGGGGTTGGATATTTTTTATTACAAATCTTTCCTTGTTTCTTACAGCACAATAGTATTCAGCCACATTCATATACCCTAATTTGTTCAGTGACTCCCCAATTGATGAGCATTCCCTCAATTTTTAATTCTTTGTCATTGCAAAAGGAACTGTAAATATTTATTTTTTTAATATGTGGGTTGTTTGTTGGGTCAAAGGTATACACATCTTATAGCTTTCAGAGCATCGTTCCAGATTGCTTTCCAGAATGGTTGTACTAGTTCACAAATTCACCGACAGTACATTAATGCACCTGTTTTCCCATATGCCCTCTTGCATTTATCATTTCCTTTTTTTTCTTATCTTGGCTAATCTGATGGGTGCAAAGTAATACCTCAGAATTGTTTTAACTTGCATTTCTCTTATTAGTGATTTAGAACATTTTTTTGTATGATTTTTGATAGCTTTGATTTCTTCCTCTCTTCATATCCCTTGGTCATTTATCAGTTGGGTCCTCTCCCTCCATTCTCTAACAAAGAAGTTGTCTTTTTTCCTTTTGAAAGCCGACCTCTGTTTATACATCATTGATCCCATAGTTTCCCAATCGCCTTGGCAGATTGATCCCACTGTTATCCCCACTCTTCCTCTCTTATCGTCAATCTTTTCATATCATGGCTCCTTCCCTTTTTCCTACAAGCATGCTCATGTCCCCACATCTTTTAAAAAAACATCATTTGATGTTATCTTAACAAGTCATTATACTATGCTTTTCTCCTCTTTTGCACTAAACAATTCCTGCTGTGTGCAGAGCACCCTCTTAAGTATTTATGGAATTAGTGTAGATGAAGGCTATTTATGTTCTACTGGGGACAAATCACACAAACCCACAGATAAAAGAAAGCCTTAAAAAACAAACAAAAAACCTGACTCCCTTGTTACCTTTTTTAGACATCTATAAGCATTGAATAAAGTTGCTCAATGTAGTAGTTGCTTATCAATTAAGATAAACAAAATCAAGTGAATTAGCCACTTACTACTGAAGTAAAAGAGTAAAGTTACAGAAATTATCTGAGATGAAAATATGAGCTGCTTAAATTAAATGTAGAAATTTTCTAATTAATAATGTAGAGGATGTAGAAAGTCATATTGTTTCTTGTAGTGAAGAGAAACAATTCCAGATTTGTAAGGTGAAGTTTCTTGTAACAAATTCACTTTTGTGTGAATTATAGGATAAAGCTTTTGATTTCCTCTGGTGATTTTATGCCAGGAGAACAGAATTATCTCTAGTTAAATAAATTTCTTTTCTTGATAGCTGCTGATCATGACAAGTGTGATCAGCACACAGACTGTTACAGCTGTACAGCCAACACAAATGACTGCCAGTGGTGCAATGATCATTGCGTCTCTATGAATAGCAACTGTACCGAAGGCCAGGTAAGAAATTCCTAGCCCTTTGTTTCCAGTAATAGGATCTTCAGGGTTGTACATCAGCAAAGACATCCTTAGGGTCACATTTTTCACCCTAGTGTACCTGCTTTGGTGGTGGTAGAGCTATAGCCAAAGCTCCTGAGCTATTTTAAAATGTGTAAGACACCAATATGTGTTTTTGAGTTCTCCAGGTTTCTTTTTTGGAACGTATTTTTGTCTCTCATCCCTGTTAGCTGCTGGGCCTTGGTTGCTGTGGCTGCTATGGAGTCAGGAACTTGAATTTGAGTCTTATCTTTTGTAATATTTGCTACGTGATAGTGGGCAAGTCATTCCCTCTTCTCTTCCTCTGTTTTTTCTTCTGTGAAATGGAATAATAGCATTTGTATTATATATGTTACATCTTAAAAGAAGAAAGAGACTCCATGAGGCAGATAAAAGAAAGGAGTGCATTCTAGGGATAGCAGCTAAATTTGGATATGGTAGGTAGAGTGTTGTGTGTGAGGGGCAAAAAAAAGGCCAGATTGGCAAGATCAGAGTGTGAGGGCAGGGGAGATGAGACTGAAAATAGAGGGTATTTTAGCAATAAGAGAAGAGGGCCTGACACCTTTATAAAGATGATCTGACACTTATTGTATTGTTATGATAAGTGATATTTGGTGGTTGTTACTGAAAAATTAAAATGTTATTTTGTAAAATAGCAGTTGTTAAAATATGATATATTTCATAGGACCATACCTTTTAGACTTGGAAGGGACCCTAGAGAGCATCCTGTTTAGACCTTTCCTTTTCTAGATGAGGAAACTGATTCTCAGGGAGGTTACTTGAGTTGTTCAAGGTCACACAAGTTATTGACAGTGCCAGGATTAGGACCTAGATCTCTTGATTTTTGTCACAGTAGTCTTTCTGCTATGACTTTTAATGCCTGTCCATTTCTTGATTCTTTCATTATTTATTCCTAGTGACTCATCTTCTCCCTCTATCCTGTCTCCTCCCCTTTCTCCAGGCTATAATTTTCTGCAGAATTATACACTAATCATTAAATTTATGAACAGACATTCTAGGAAAATGCTTAAACTGATTTGTATTTTAGGTTTCTATTTCCAAATATGAGAATTGTCCAAATAATCCAATGTATTACTGTAACAAGAAGACAAGTTGTAAGAGCTGTGCCATGGACCAGAACTGCCAGTGGGAACCCAGGAATCAAGAGTGTGTTGCTTTGCCTGGTAAGTGTGGATAGAGATAGCTAACTGCCTATGAATCTATTGATTTAATCCTAGGTACTTTGCTTGTCCCACAGATTTTATGTTGAACTATAGGGGAGGAAAGAATTGATTCCTGTATTTCTTAATAAAAAAAAAAAGTGTGAGGCTACTGTCTTTGGAAAGAATTATAGCATCACTTATTCTAATTCCCACAATCTCTGTATTACCTGTTAAATAGTATGTATAACCAAATAATACTGGAAACTAGGTACACTTTTATTAATTTGTGAAAAAATAACACTTTGGACTTCACTTTTCACCTCTATTGACCAGTAGGAGATAGAAACTATTGATACTAGCAATCAGTCTCTTCAATGCTTTTTCTCTTAGGTTTACAACAGGTTGAGGTTTGAATGGCCAAAGGTTTCTTTGATGGAGTGAAGTGGTA
>CM053583.1:54220466-54233285 GCA_028627135.1 Pseudochirops cupreus | reverse complement strand
GCCCCCCCCCCCCAATATTCAGGAAAGAGATTTTTGTAGCTAATCTTCACACCTCAGGTTATTGTAGAGACAGTGGACCAGGTAGATAAATCTGGTCCCCATTATACTTCTGATCAGAGTTCTAACATATAGTATGGTTTTGTTTGTTTTTGAGGCAATTGTGGTTAAGTGACTTGCCCAGGGTCACATAGCTAGTGAATGTCTAATGCTGGATTTGAACTCATGTCATCCTGACTCCAGGGCTCTATCCACTGCACCACCTGGTTGCTCCTACCTTGTTGGATATACTTCAGACTTCCTCACCTTGCCTTGCCATAATGGGTCTCCTTTCCCTTGTCCCTGTGTAACTTTTCTTTTTTGCATAGTAACCTCTATCTAGCTGGATTTCTAGTATTATTTAAGAGGCATGTTCCTCTTAGTAACAATTCTGATTCTTCAGAGGTCATTTAGCCTACTTGGTTCATCTCATTTCCACATCATCCAACAGAGAAATATCTTTTGTTCATTGCCTTCTGTATGCTCAAGTGGATTAGAAGTAGTGAACTACTAAATTTCAAGAATCATATTGTACTGCCAATTCTCTGTGTTCCTTCAAACTGGATTCTTCTAACTCATAGGTAGCCTCAGCAGCATAAACCAAAAATTACCCAATTTGGGGGACAGAGAGCAGTGTGTGAGTGTGTTGTCTTCTCTTATTTTTGTATAGAGGGCAGCACAGTTCTTTAGAGTATGAAGCTAGGCTTGCTCCTGAGCTTGTTTGAAAGTTGGGGCCGAACAATCACGATTTGTCAATGGTTTCAAATATTGCTGGGGTTTGGGTTTTTTTCATATTTTTATTCTTAAAAATTTATTGTCCTTCCCTACTACTCCTCTCCCTCTGAATACACATTACTTGAAGTTTTCCAAAATTTTCCCTGAGAATACTTGAATTTTGCCTGCTTTTGTAAAAAATTTTTTCCCCTTTTCCTTTTTTAATACAAGAAAATATCTGTGGTGCTGGCTGGCATTTGGTTGGAAATTCATGTTTAAAAATTACGACCACAAGAGACAATTACGACAACGCTAAATTGTCCTGTAGGGGCATGAATGCCGTCCTGGCTTCTCTCACCACCCCGAAGAAGGTGGAGTTCGTTCTTAAACAGTTGCGTTTGATGCAGTCAGCACAGTCGCTGGTGAGTCCTGGAATACCCACTGCATGGGATTTGGGGTTTGGGGTATGGTGGATGGCACTCTGCTACTCAGAGGTCTGAAGAGGAGAACTGGAGTGTTTTACTTCCGTTTTTTAAGTTGTACAGTAGACTGACATCTAAGTCTTGTTTTAATTTGATGCTTTCCTCCATGTGGCGGTTCTTTTAAGATGTTTTGACCAAAGGCCTTCATTTACCTTGTATATAATGTTTAAAGCTGGGAGATGGTTAAAATAAATTGCACATTATAAAAGAATCAGGGTGTATTAACATCTTTTTTTTTTTGGTGGTAGATGATGACTTTTATATGCTTTCTTCCTAGGTTTTCCTGGGTGGGATGGTTGGTTAATTCCTGACCTGTTGTATTGATCTGGAGCTCTTCAAATTGAAAACTCTCTGAGACTATTGTAGTGGTAGCAGTGCTGCTATTGAGACAAGATTCAGCAGAGTCAGAAGCTTCTTCTTGGGTTGTCTGTCTTACATGGGGCAGAGAAAACCATATGCTACAAGTTATTCCAGAGAAGCTCCACCCTATTCTCCCTTATTCATCCTATTCCCCCAAATCCAGTTGGCTAGCACCCTGAAATTGCAGGTCAGAGCTTCATCTCTTTCCCTTAAAAGCTTAATACAGTAATAGTTCAGTTAACCAGTTTTCTAGGAATAAACCTCCTTTGAATAAGATCAAGCTATATAGCTTACATTTTGTCTTTGTCTGGCAGTTGCCATGGAGATTGAGAAGATGGTGACTGTGATGCTAACCTCTTAAAAGTGTGCCCGGTTCTTGGTCTTACTGAGCAGAGGACTGTCATGTTCATCTCATACCTCCTAGTCCCTTGAGTAGGAGAAGTGCTACTCTGACTACATAGAACTTTTCTAGGAAGGGAAGGAGTAATCTCACTGCAGCAAAGAGAAGGTCTTCACATACTAGAATATATCCTGTGCCTCAGATTTCTGCTTTTGGGAATGACATTCCTAACAATAAAAATCCATCTCTCTGGTAACTTATCCTGAGAGGAGTAGTCCTTGTATGCCTATAAAAGTTCAGATTCCCCTCAGAGAGGTTTTTAGTGTAACTGAACTACCTGAGAGGAGGTTTGAGGAGGGAGGGATGGAAGCAAGCAAGCAAGCATGAGGACACTAGTTACTGGCAAGGGAAGGGGACAGATAATCTATAGGCAAAATTAGCTAAATCCCAATTTCTTCTTTATTGGCCCTGACCCTAGGTATGACTAAGACATTTTTGGAGGTGCAACAATTCTTTTATTTCCTTAAGGAATATTCCAATGCCAAGAGGAGCATTTTGATAAATAGCATGCTTTAGATCCCATTTTCTCTTAGTTCATCAGAGCCCAAATATAAGCTTTCTTAAAATGGACTTTTACCCAGAAAATAAAAAACATAAAAGCATGAAAATGGACGATTTGTGGGTGTTTCTTGTTCCTAACTTAACTAAAGCCTAGCAGTAGGTTTGACTAGGATCTTAATCTTTAAATCCTTTTTCTTTCTTTAACTCTAAAAGCCCCTTTCTTTCATTATTGAATATTACCCACCCTCATAGCCCTCTTTGCTTTCTTCTCTCTACTTTTGTCTCTTTGTCCATTGGAGAGACTGGGAGCTCCAAACTGGTTTCCTAATCAAGTAGAAGAGTATACTATTGGTTTATGGCCTAGAACCTTTGAAGAGAAAAGCTATTATTTGTCAGTAGCTGTGCATTTATTTCATCAGGAAAGATGAGTGACACCAGAGATGTGCAGAGATCATTCGTAATTTTCTCACCTACAAAATGAAGGAGGTGGACTAGGTCTCTGTAGTCTTCTTCATCTTATGATCGTACATTCTGTCCACATGACTGCCTGGAGGTCTTGGCAACAGCTGATTGTCTTTGAGGAAATCTAGTATTAACAACTCGTTTCATATTTTTTTCACCATCAATCACATTACTATTTTCGTGCTGCTAATTCTAAACTTTGGAGTTGTTTTAAACTATGTGAGATTGAGATGCATGGAAAGTCCTAGAAATAGAGTTCTGGGTAATTAATCAATTTATTAATTAGGTTATCCAGTAATCAATAAATTAATGGTCAGTGGTTTCACTTGGTAACCAAAGACAAAACCAGGGAGATCACCAAATGCTTAAATAACTTTGGAAGAGGAAGTGCCCCTGACAGGCGAAAATCAGCCTTGACTGGCGAACAGTTAATGAGAGGGCAGACCTTCCAACGAGAAAGTGCCTGAAGACTTTCAGCTCCTCCTGATGAGAACATGATGTGATCACAGCACTCACCACCTCTTGGCAATCTGGACAAAGGGATCCACCTCTACCCAGACCACTCTGCCTGGTTTTCTCTTTCATGAGCTGGGTTACCCTAAACCCTAATGGAGGGGAGCCATAACATTTTCTTTTCATTTCTTTTCTTTTTTTTAAATTTTTCTTTTTTGCTTTTTGGAGGGCAATTGAGGTTAAGTGACTTGCCCAAGGTTGCACGGCTAGTAAGTGTTAAGTGTCTGAGGCCGGATTTGAACTCAAGTCCTCCTGACTCCAGGGCTGGTGCTCTATTCAATGCGCCACCTAGCCACCCCGGTGGGCTTATTTCTTAAGGAGAAGAATTCACTTAGATTAAATTCTCTTTACACTCTAAACAGAAGTAAGCTCTCCTAATTAGGTGTAATCTTGCCCAAGATTAAAGAGTTTGTTCCCAGAGAATTTGGGCAAACTCATCTATCAATAATGTCCTTCAACAACTAACTGACAAGCCTACAGGGGCTGGTTCCTGAATAAGCAATTTAATAGAAAAAAACCTTATTCTTAATTTAATTATTGGTTATTAATATAATAGAAAAAATGATCACTCCTCTCAACATAGTTTGCCTACTAATTCTTTCTCCCCACAATCTCCTAGTTTTTACCTTTTCTTTCAATTTCATTATCTACCTTTTTTAGTTCAAGTCCCTCTTACCGTATTCCTAGATTATTCTAATATCTCGTAGTGATACGGTTTAGGGGTGCTGAGAACCCCAAAATGTCCAACTGTATGGCAGTGTTGCCTGAAATGAATTCACAACTCAAACCTCTCCCGGTCAAGTGGCAAAGTTTATTGTAAGTAGGTAAAGTTCCTTAGGGAACTTGCAAGCTAATGAGGATGATGCTAATGCTTATATGCAAAAAGAGACAGGAAAAAGAATGTATTCAGGGAGTCAGCAGAGATAGTTCTGTTGATGCCAGATGTTGGGGGAGAAGGGAAAAGAGTTCTGTGCCTGCAATGATGGCTTTTATCTGAGGAATTACAGAGTCAGGTCTGTATGTGCCTGCAACAAGAAAAGAATTTCCCACAGGGGCCCACTGAGATATGGAGTTGCTTCCAGAGACATGGTCTTTGCCCTTTGGGGTCCAGGTCCCATCACCCCATCACTAGGAGAATTTGAAGATAATAGTCTTCATACAGTCTTGCCCTGGGCCTATTCTGTCTTTTTATAGACTCACAGAGTTGTAAGAACACAGTGTGAAGTCATAGTAATATAGGATTTTAGAAATGGAAGTGACTTTAGAGATCATTTAGTGCAGAAGTTCTTAAACTAGGGTCTATTAAATGTTTTAAAAAATGTTAACTGTATTTTGATATCATTAGTTTTCTTTGTAATCCTGTGTATTTTATTTTATGCATTTAAAATATTCTGGGGGCGGCTAGGTGGCGCAGTGAATAGAACACCGGCCCTGGAATCAGGAGGACCTGAGTTCAAATGTGACCTCAGACACTTAACACTTATTAGCTGTGTGGCCTTGGGCAAGTCACTTCACCCCAACTGCCCTGCCTTCCCCCCTCCAAAAACGAAAAAAATTTCCGAAGAGTATCTAGGCTTAACCAGACTGCCAGATGGGACTGTGACAAAAAAAAAAAAAAGTTAATGCCTGATCTATCTTAATCTTCTCATTTTACAGACATAGAAACTTAGGCCCATAGATAGAAATTGATCTACTAAAATAATGGTAGTAACTGGGGAAGCTAAGGTTTGAGCCCATCCATATGTGCTAGCTAAATCCAGTGGTCTTTCTACAACATCAAGTCTAACTCTCTTTCTAATGGATGAATTCTGCTTGCCATTAACCGATTAATAATTCTTAAAATACTGTTTTCATTATATCTATTTCCTGCTTAAAAATCTACAATGACTTGTTTTTATTTATCAGGTTAAATCTGAATTATATGCACAGTCTGCTGTTAACTGACTGTACTGCACCTATTCTGCATCATCTCTCAGTAGTGTATCTTTGCTATCTAATCATTTCATTCTCTGTATATACTTTTTTGTTCTGTCTTCTATGCCTTTACTTATGTTGTTGCTTTCACTTGGTAAGAACTGTTCCCCTCTTTTCCACCACTTCTCTCATATTTTTTCTTCTCATTTCACTGCAGGACCTACTTCCTGTGCTGTCTATCCTCATTAACTGTAGAAATAATATTATTTTACTTTTTATTTCCTTAGCTCTTATATCTACAGTTCAGTTTATATTATCATGTAGATGGTGTATGTCATCTTCAAATCATGTTCTAGCTAATAAACATACTTTTACTGTCAACCTTAATTTTTACTCCTTGAGGGCAGGAATTTTGCCTTGTACTTTGTGAGGGTTAATTCAGAGGGGAGAGGTGCTGCTATGTAAGCAGTAGTTATTTTAAAATTGCTTGTTGGATTATCTGAATTAGTTTCCTCTCAGTCATGACCACTCCTCCCACCCACCCTCACCCCCAGAGAGAAGGCAAGATTATTAGCTGTGTGGCCGGCACAGTTACAGCTTTGATTATATACCCTCTGTAGAGAATTTGGCAAGTTACATTTCTTTCCCTTCTCATCCTTGTTTTTGTCTTTTGTAAAATACAGCACAAAAGCCCTGCTTACCTTTTCACATTTCTGGCTAAATCTGTCTACCTGTGTCATGGGGTGTATGTGCTTGACTGTTGAAAGTGTCTCTTGTGGATAATAGAATTTAGGATCTGATTAGCAACCTCCCCTTTACAGAGATCAGATGGAATAATTGTTGTTTCTGTTTTATTTATAGTCCAAAACAACCTTGACCCCATGGGTAGGGCTCCGGAAGATCAATGTGTCATATTGGTGCTGGGAAGACATGTCCCCATTTACAAATAGCTTACTTCAGTGGCTGCCATCAGAACCAAGTGATGCTGGATTTTGCGGAATCTTGTCAGAGCCTAATGCTAGGGGCTTGAAGGCTGCAACCTGTATCAATCCACTTAATGGAAGTATCTGTGAAAGGCCTGGTAAGTATGCAGTTCATTCATTCCTTCCTTCTTCCTTCACTCTTTCTGTAATTATTTAAGTACCCACTCTTTGGAGGACTTTGTGCTAGGCCCTACAGCTACAGAGAAAAATAAGATCCCATATTTTTCCTTCTAGTGTTTTTTGTCCTATTGGGGGAGAGAGAGAGAGAGAGAGAGAGAGAGAGAGAGAGAGAGAGAGAGTGTGTGTGTGTGTGTGTGTGTGTGTGTGTGTGTGTGTATACAGGCCTCATGTATATATGTATATTCCTCAGATAACATTGGCTAGGTATCTACTAACCTGTTGCCCCAAAAAGAGTATTAGATATGGGGATGGAGGGTATGTTTAAATACTTTCTTTGCCTCTCACTACCTTTGTGACCATGGTCAGTTCACAACTTTTCTCATGAAGGGATTGGCCTAGATAACTCTTGATATGCTATCTAGCTTTAAATATTAATAGAATATAGGCAGATAGAAAATAGATTCCCAGTGGGTCTACAGTATTCTGGGGGGAAAAAGGCACCAGGGATTTTCAAGACAGCGAGGGGAGAAGACAGAGCGTTTCAGGCAAAGGAGATAGTGAGTGCAAAGGCATAGAAATGAGAAGGGCAGGGGCTCTGTGTGAGAAGTAGCAGCATGTCAGCTTGGCTGGACTCTAGTGTACTTGAAGTGGAGTAACATATAATGGGCCCAGGTGTGAAAGTCTTTAAGGGAGGAGTAGAGGGCATTATATGTGATCTTAAGAGGTAGCATGGTGCCATTGGAGTTAGTTGAGTAGTGTAGTGACAAAAGCAGACCTGTACTTTAGAAAAATCACTTAGGCAATTGTGTGGAGCGTGGCTTGGAGTGGAGTGAAACTTGAGACAGGGAGGAGGTTATTGCATTGGTCCAAGCAAGAGATAAGGGTCTTGAACTGGGGTGGTTTTGGTGGGAGCAGAGAGAAAAAATGTATGATAAGCATGTAGTGGTGGTAGAAACAGCAAGATTTGGCAACTGGATCTGTGGGGTGAGTGAGAGCTAAGGAGGTTGTTTGAACAGGTGCCTTCTTTAGTAAGTGCTGGAGATCCAAGCAGAACAAGACCAAGTCGAGTGTTCATATGTACTGATGGACAGTTAGACTCTGTTACCCTTTTGGGGTTCTCAGAAAGTTGATGGATTTACCTCTGTGTTACAGAGTGCAGTTGGATGTATAAATGGACTCAGATTTTTCCTCTGGTTCTAACACATTCCTGAACCTTCAACAAGAGATCAGTTCAGAACCATAGACTAATAGGAGGAGAGTAACTGTTTTACTTCTAAATAATGATCATGTGATCACCTCCTTGGTTTCACCTGTTCCCCCAACCCCAGCAGAGTTAATGTCTTTTAACATTTTTGCCATTTTATGTTCTTCCTCACTGATTTAACTTATAGACTAGAATGTTATTTGGAATATAACAGATGTTAATCTAGTGCTTGTATAGAGGCCCTGTGCTAGTGGCTAGAGGAATAACATACAGTGCCCAAGAGCATTTAGTGTGTGTTTAGAGAAGTGAGGATTTAAGGGTCAGACAGAATGTGATAGATGATCTAAGAGAGGAGCAAAGTGCTGGGGAAGTTGAATCAGTCCATCAGAAAGCTTTTATTAAATGCTTTCTGTGTGCCACACATTGTACAAAGTGCTGGGCATACAAAAAAGGCAAAAACATTGTCCCCCTCCTCAAAGAGGTCACATCCTAAAGGGGAAGACCACATGTAAATAACTAAGTACATACAAGATCTATGCAGAGGAGAATCATAAATTCCATGGGAAACTTCAAATGCTTCATGAAATATAGGGAGCACTTAAACTGCCTTTTAACAGATGACTAGCCTTTTGACAGGAGAGTAATATTGATTCAGGTGGACAAGTGTCCAAAGACAGGAGGAGGTTCACGTATCTAGACCATTTACAGAAGGGCAGTTGGTCCAGCCGGAATTTAGGATGCTGTTAGGGAAATGGGAGATTATAAGGCTAGAAAAGTAAACTGGAATTCCCAAATGGAGTCCTTTAGCAGATACCATGGAGCCATTGAAGGACTAAGATGATTAGAACATGTAGTGATATGTAGAATGGCTAAGAGGTATAGGAGGAGTCTGTAGGACAGATTAGAGGATGAAGAATGTGTTTATGCCTTGATGACTTTTTGATCTCATAGATACTTCTTCCAGTGATGTAGGTTGGAACCTATCTATGCCTTTCTTGGAAATGTGGATAGTTTTGGACTTGGAGTATGAAAGTTCAAGGATTTGAATTCTTCTAACACTTAGCTCTGTGACTATGGGAAAGTCAGGTAACCTCTCTGAGCCTTTTTCCTTTCCTTGTCATTAACCCATGTCACAGGTTTGTTGTGAAGCTGAGATGTGATATTATTTTTAAATTACTTTGCAAACTTTAAAGTACTATTTAAAAGTCCATTATTGGTATTATCATCTTGTACAACTCTTGTCCACATTTTCCAGGAAATCCTCCATTGGATATTTCACCCAGTGTGTTGGGGGGCCTTTCTCTTGTCTTTATGACAATTCAGTGGAACATATGGACCATTTTTTAACCTTTCTCTGACTACGTTACCCATCCACCTCTTCTTTATACATCTCTGATTGTCACTGAACACGGTTCTCATTTAAGTTAGTGTTTATAGATAGTCTAAAAACTATGATTCCTCATCACTTTAGTGTCCGTTTCTGCCACCTTGCCATTCTGTGCAGAAGGGTCTACATAGGACTCAGGGCACATCTGCCTTTTTTTAATGTCCAAAGAAATTGGCCCCTTGTATCTAGCTTCTTGATGGTGCATAATTCTATATTTAGCTTGGCTTGTCCTTTGAAGGGGCAGATCCAGTCTTGATTAAAGCAGGGGTAGAGATTCTTCATGATTGGTTAGAAATAAAGGCTATGAAAGGTAATTACAGATTCAATTTTGTGAGAAAATGACTTCTTCCACAGTATGGTTGGGAACTAGCCATATAGTACTTTTAGTTTCATTTTAACATTTAAGGTACTTTTTTTTTTGGCCTGAACTAGAATTAAGGGGGATCAATAAAGGTTTCCGATAGAAGATGAAATTTTAGGTGAGAATTGAAGGCACAGAAGAGGGAGAGCATTCCAAGCATGGGAAACAGCCAGTAACATGCCTGCAGTAGGGTGATGGAGCTTCTTGTTGGTGAAATGGCAGGGAGGTCAATGTTACTGTGCGTAGTGTACAGAGGGGAGAGACGTAAGGAGACCAGCCAGGCGGCAGGGGCAAGGGCAAATGAGAGCATGGATTATGATGAGCTTTGAATGCCAAGTAGAGAATTTTATATTTCGTACTGGAGGTGCTGGGGAGCCCTGGGAGTTTACTGAGTAGTGGAGGGGTTGGGGGGAAGGTTGACCATAAAACAGTAAGTGTCAGTTATTACCACTTATTAAGTGCTTGCTATGCACCTGGCACTATGATAAGCACTGGAAGGGATCTTCTTAATGATATAATGATAATTCTTAATAATCATGAAAAGGCCAAATTATAATCAGGATACTTTGATAGCTAAGGCAGAGAAGAGTTTAATTTTTAAAGTGTCTTCTTTGAAATATTAAAGTTTATATATTTATAAGATTAAATTTAAGGTAGGTAGAAAAAGAGGGGTGATGCAGTACATAGAGTACTGGTCCTGGAAAGACCCTTGGCCACAAGCAGTATTAATCCTGGGCAAGTCACTTAACCCTGTTTGCCTCAGTTTCCTCATCTGTAAAATGAGCTGGAAAAGGAAATGGCAAACCACTCTAGAGTATCTTTGCCAAGATAACCCCAGATGGGGTCAGGAAGTGTCAGACATGACTGAAAACAACTAAAAACATAGAAAAGCACATTTATTTGGAATATCTTGCTGTCAGATAAATGAATTGTTTTTGTGTTTTATATAAATATATATTTTAAGATACTAGGTAGTGACACCAAATATAAATGTTATGGCTAAATCAAATCTAATAACATATATTGTGGGTATCATTATAGCAACATTTCAGTTTTGTTAAGTCCTATCTATTGCATTCTTGCCAAATACCTTCCTGGCTTTTTGTTAAAACTTAAATTGAATATATCATGTATTTGTGCTAAATAGAAATGTTTTTCCTTTATTGCTGCTAGTTTCATATGTTCTGTTTCTCAAAGTTTTACTCTAATAACCTGCTAGAAAGTAATCAATTCAACAGAAATTTCTAAGTACACAAAATCCAAAGGTATATTCTGTTTAAGTCACTATTGGTTGTATGTGGTACCATTTTGCTTTCTCTCTCAGTTGGTGGATTAAGAAAAAAATCCTGAAGTTTACTATTTGAAAGTGACCTAACTTTGAAACCACCTTTTTCTTTCTTATTTGTCTTCTTCAAACACATAATATCTCATTTGTGAATTTTGCTATGTGTCCTGTAATTAACTGTAGTTTTTATGTATTGGTTGATTCTAGTTTGCTATAGTAACATTTGCTAGTTCCATACCAAATCTATAGAAGAAAAGTAGTGCCTACCTTCTCAGATCTTGCTAGCCAAGGTGAAACTTATTTGGGTATCTCCGTTCTGATTAGACCAAGGTTCCGTTATTTATTTTGTTGGATTACTGTGTATTTTATCACATAGTAGGCTCCTACCTCCTCCAGAACAACCTTCCTCCTCCTCCTCCTCTTCCTCCCTCCTTTCTTCTTTTCTTCTTCCTCTCTCCTTTCCCTTCTCTCACCACACCTTCCATCCTTCAGCCCGTTTTGAAAATACCTTCCTTTCATCTT
The DNA here is from genome assembly GCA_028627135.1 of Pseudochirops cupreus. NCBI lineage: Eukaryota > Metazoa > Chordata > Mammalia > Diprotodontia > Pseudocheiridae > Pseudochirops > Pseudochirops cupreus. Next base: position 54,222,041 of record CM053583.1, on the reverse strand, counting down.
AGCAAATTGGGCCTGTGAAATACACGGCCAGAGCCTAGCTTATCACACAGGTGCTAGAAGCTCCAAATGCGGAGTTGATGTACTTTTCCCTATTTTTTCCCCCTCATCCAGCCAACCACAGTGCCAAACAGTGTCGTACCCCCTGTGCCTTGAGGACAATGTGTGGAGAGTGTACCAGTGGCAGCTCAGAGTGCATGTGGTGTAGTAACATGAAGCAATGTGTGGATTCAAATGCTTATGTGGCCTCTTTTCCATTTGGCCAGTGTATGGAGTGGTACACCATGAGCAGCTGTCCCCGTAAGTAATCTATTCAGTTCATAAAATGAATTCTTGGCTTAGAGCCTGTGCATGTGTGGTGTGTTTCTCTGTATGTGTGTGTGGTGGGTGTAGGGCTATATGTAGGTATATGTATGTGTGTTCGCCTACATATGTATTCACATGCAGCCATAAATTAACTATGGGCAAAATAGGGCTATGAGTTAAAATTGGTAACCTCTGAAGGCCTTCTTTCTGATCTGATTATGTTGGTTACTGTTCAGAGATGACCCTAAAATCACACTTCTGTCTTACAGAAGCTTACTGTTAGATTGGCATTCTGTCATAGATAGATAAATATTTGAAAGGTAACAAAATAAAACCACCAAGTGAATAGTCTATGTCATATATAAGTCTGGGACAAATATACTTTAAGGTTAGGAAGAGAGTGTGTAATTGGTCCAATAGTCAGTGAGAACAACCATTGGAATGTGACTTCTTTGCAGAGTACAGTAAGGTGCTATTGTCAGATCTGATTATTTCAGGGACTGGTGAAATTGGTGGGTTTTCAGTGATCTTTGATAAGAAATTTCTATCTGCCCTATCTGAGTGAGATGTGTTGGCCCCACAGTATGGTGGGGACTCACTGGTTGGTGTAGGTTTGTTGAAAATGAAGTGGACCATCTCAGAAAAATCTATATACTTAAAAAAATCATTAACAATATTCTTATAATTAGTTAAAATGATAGAGGTTTTTATGTGTTGTTTTACCTCTGCAGAATCCTCCCCCTATGATTCCTCATGATTACTCTGGAAGGCTATACCTTAGAGCATAAGATATAGCATATTCTATGGTACTAGAAAGTATAATTTGCTTGCAGGTTAAAACAAAATGGCAATATATGTTAGTTAATAGTGTTTTATGCATTTTACTTAAAACTAATGATGTTATCATTTTGGTATATTCTACCAACCTTAAAATTATTAGTCTTATGTATGTGTGCATATCTTTTTTTCAGTAATTCCTTGACCTCTTACTTTGAGTATAGTTTACTATTAAGTTAGAATAAAGTATTTTTATTTCTCTTTTGGGGAAGATTTTTTAACTTAGATTTTTTCAGTGTAGTTCTCTAGGAGGCCTTTAGGAATACTTAATAAAATTTAAGTTACTATTGGGGGGGCAGAGCCAAGATGGAGGCGTAGCAGCAGCAACATATCACAGCTCTCACATAGCCACCCCAAAATACCCATAAAATAGGACTCTAAACCAATCCTAGAACTCCAAAACGCACACAAAGATACTTCCCACTAAAGTCAGCT
>CM053583.1:54189736-54219966 GCA_028627135.1 Pseudochirops cupreus | reverse complement strand
GAGAATAGACTGGGGGAGGGGGGACACACTGGGATGGCTGTTTTGGGGCGGTGGGTGGGGGAAAGACGGGGAGAAAATATGTAACTCAAAATCTTGTGGAAATGAATGATGCAAACTATAATAAAATTAAAATTAAAAAAAAAGTTACTATTGGAAGTAAAGTCTGTCATTATCACAGTGCTAATACTCTTGATTTGAGTACAATTGGATATCAAGAGCTTTTATTTTTACTTATTGATGAACTCGGAACAGGTCATATATTGGTTGACAATAGGAAAGCAAGCTGGAATAGTGAAAGTGCTCATGAAAGATGATTTAAGTGCACTAGATAAATTTAGATTTGGAGGTTCTGGTGATACTTATGTTCTAGGGTAGTAAGAAGCTAAATGAGTGTGGGAGATAGAAAGAATATCAGCATGTAAGAGCAATGAGAAAATTCTCTATTCTCAGATCTTTTGCTAAGTTTCCCAACACAGTTAAGAGAGATGGTAATTGTAAGAGACATTATAAACATGAGGAAAGGTGAAAAGAGAACTCTTGATGTTGTGAGGAAAACTAAAGGAATTTGGTATTTACTTCCAGAGGAGAGAAGGCCATGGAAGACTGGATTATTTTCTTCTAAGATCTGTTTTTTGTTTTGTTTCGTTTTCTGTAGGATTAATTGTCTTCCACCTGCACTAAGGACTAAGGAAGGGATCTTATCCTGAAATTATAACAGAAGGGAATTAGATATAAAAAATCTTAGGACTCAGAATCAAAAGATCCTGGGTTCTGGTCTTGGCTTTTCTTTGTCATAAAGCTAGTTATTGCCAAAATTAGTTTGTCATCTGCCTCAGTTTCCATATTTGCAAAGTGACTGAGTTGGCATAGATGATCTCAAGTGTTGCTTCCAGCTAAAAAATTAGGTAATTTTCTAGTGGAACTGTTTATTTTCTGTGTGGGTGCAATAGACAAGAGTCAGCAAAAGAAGACTATACTGAGAGTAGAAAACCTGTTTCCTCTTCTCAGCTTTGTTACTGATTTCCCTTGAGACCTTGAGCAAGTCATTTCCAGTTTGTGGACCTTCATTTCCTTCTTTGTAAAATGAAATAGGTTATATTTGGTTTGTAACCTAAAGGTTAGATGTTTTGACATTGATAGCTATAAAATACTTCTCTTAAAACATTTAGAAACAATTTCCAGCTTTCTGCCAAGTGATTTGTCTTTCCCTTTCAACCCTGATTCTTCTATTTAAAAAAAAACCAAACCCTCTATTTTTCATTTACTAAGTAGCATGTGAGGAATTTTTGTAACCTGCTGTTTTGTTTTTGTAGCGGAAAATTGTTCTGGTTATTGTACTTGTGGTCACTGTTTGGAGCAGCCTGGCTGTGGTTGGTGTACTGATCCGAGCAACACTGGCAAGGGGACGTGTATTGAAGGCTCCTACAAAGGGCCAATGAAGATGCCATCCCAGGCCCCCGCAGGGAATTACTATCCACAGCCACGTCTTAATTCTAGCATGTGTCTGGAAGAGAACAGATACAACTGGTCTTTCATCCAATGTCCAGGTAACAAATTGCATTCACTTTTTTTTAAGTTGATTAAAAAACAAGACATTCCTTGTCCTATTTCTTTTAAAAGTTTGGAGTTTTAAAGCAATGTTACTTCCCTAGATTATATTTGGTAATGGAAGAATGGTTCAACTCAACTTTGGAGAGTTTATTTTATGTAAGATTGGTTTCTTCTAGTGGCAAGTGATGATGCATTTCAATAAGAGCTCTGCTCTTCAGTTTGCTGTTGTAGAATAAGTTGCCAGTTTTTTCCTGCTGCCTACTTGCACATATTTTCTGCATGAGCAAGATGAAATCATTTGCGCCCTCGCTAGGTAATACTCCATCAGTAAGTCTGATGTAACCTTTTGAGAGGTTAAATCTTGTTAAAATCTCCACCAAGTGTAAAATACTTAAGTGAGCTAGGTGATACAGATATAGAACTCTGGGCCTGGAGTCAGGAAAAGCTGAGACAAAATCTGGCCTCAGATACTTGCTATCTTATGACCCAGGGAAAACCATTTAGCCTCTGTTTTTGTCAGTTTCCTCAACTGCAAAATGGGGTTATTAATAGCATCTACTTCATATGATTTTTTTGAGGATAAAATGAGATAATATTTGTAAAGAAGTACTTAGCACAATGTCTAGCAGGTACTGTATAAATGCTTGTTCCTTTCCCTTCCCCCAAGTTCCAGGTAATGGTTATACTCTGGAGTCATTTTCAGTTTGACAGAATTCTAAAATACTAACAGCCATGTAAATGACCTTTTTTAATTATAGTAGAATTTGGTTTGTATTTTAAAAAATTTGGTTTGTATTACATAAAAGTTGCTGTGTAATAGCTTTGGAAGGGTTATTTCCATGCATCTATTAATTCCAGTTTTATCAGAGACTTTTGCTGTAGGCCAGTGTGAAGACTACTTGATTAAAGTCCCTTTTCTCCCATAATCAGTTCTGTTTATATTATTCAGTATTTTCAGAGAAATAGAATGGTTGCCAAAAACTACCAATCCAACTTTTAGCTGAGCAAGAATTCCCCCTACATCATTTCCCCCAAGTGGTCTCCAGCTTTTATGTAAAGAACTCTTCTATACTTCCCTAATATTGTAATTATGAAGTTATTTTTTTTAATCAGAGTATAAGACTTGACATTTATTCCTATTCAGTTTCATCCTAGTGACACTGGCCAAAGACTATAAAGGTCTCTTTGTATCTGATTTTGTCATTTAATATTTTCTCCATCTTTCCTTTCTTTCTCCTTGGCCCTACGGCTTTGTGCCATTTGCACATTTAGCAGGATTGCTGTCTATGCCTTTATCCAAGTCATTGGCAAAAAATGTTAAATAACATGGGGCCAAGTGCAAGTCTGTGGGCACTAGCTAGTCTAACCCTTCCAGGCTGACATCAGACTGTTAATGACTAATTTTTGAGTCTAGCTACTCAAACCATTCTAGGTGAAAACAGTGCTGGATTTGTCATTAAAGGAACCTAGATTTGAATCATAACTTTATCATCATTGAGTTAAACTTTCTTGTCCTCACTTCTTCCTGGGTTGAATCAGGTGAAAGACTAGATTATCCACCAGCATTACTTCCAGCTCTGAATCTGTTATCCTAGGATCACATAATCTCATAACTCTTGTCTTCAAGTCTAACAGGAATTAAGTGCTTTGCTATTATATAGCTAAACTATGGGTACGTGTCACATTCCTTAAGCTGCTAGTCTAGTAGTCCTTTCAAAAAGGCAGTGAGGTTTATCTGACATGAACTGTTCTTGAGGAAGCCATACTGAGCTTTTATAATCAGGGCTTCCTTTTCTATCTGTTTATTACCTATTACTTTAATAATTAGAATTTTTCCAAGATTGAAATTGGAGTCACTGGCCCGTAGTTTGCTGACTCAATTCTTTTTTCTTTTGAAAATTGGAATATTTGTCTTTCTCTAGCCCTGAGACACTTCTTTCCTTCTCTACTAACTTACTTTCTTTCTTTCTTTCCTTCTTTCTTCCTTTCTTCCTTCCTTCCTTCCTAACTTACTTTCTTTCTTGCTTGCTTGCTTGCTTGCTTTTTGGAGAGGGGAAGGTAGGGCAATTGGGGTTAAGTGACTTGCCCAAGGTCATACAGCTAGTTTTGTGTTAAGTGTCTGAGGCCGGATTTGAACTCAGGTCCTCCTGACTCTAGCACTGGGGCTCTGTTCACTGCGCCACCTGCCGCTCCCTCTGCTAACTTTCAAAGATCATTAACAGTGACTGGCTGTTACATCCAGTTATTTCTTCCAGTTGTGTCAGGCCCCTGGCATTTGGTTTATCTGACACTGATTACATCAAGGGCAGCATTTTACAGTAGAAAGAGCGTTGGATTTAGTCTTAGAGGACCTGCTGCCTAGCTTACCTTGAGCATGTTACATAACTGGGCTCCTGCTCCTTGCCTTACAAAGGATAGCCACCAAAGTCCCTTTCACCTCTAGATCTTGAGTCCTGGGATCCTGTTATCTACATACTTATATCTTGGGATTTTCTATATATTTTTATATACTTGGGATTTTTTTCCTGAGAAAATGGAAACAAAATAATGCTTGAGCAGAGCCATTGTGTTTCCATCAGTAGTTAGTATCTCATTCATCCAGAGTAATTTTTCTCTTCTTTCTTTTCAGTACTTTTCTCCAGTATAGCTAAAAAACAAAACAGGGTTATTAACTTTTCTTGTTAGTCTTAGCTCAGTCTTATTTTTAGTGTTTCTGACATTATTTCTACATTTTTTGTTCATTCTTTATTACCTATCATTGCTTTCATCCACATAATGCCTTTTTAAAATGTAAGTCGGTTGGTGAGCTCCCTGTGCATCCACATTATTTTCTTTAGACAATTCCCCTTTTTTCAGCAAAATTTTTTCTCTTTTGTGTCTCCAAAATTTCATTCTTGAGAGCTTTCCATCTCTCTTGGGTTAACATTCATGTGAAATTTTAGGTGACAAGATCCTATCTTTTCTTTGGACACTTTTAAATCTTTTCTTTGAACCTCTAGGGTGAATGTCTGACTATGCCCAACAACCTCCCTTTTCTGTATCTCAGATGCTGAGTTAGAATGGTCACTTGGCATCACCAACATGAGTGCCATCTTACACTCCTCACAGTCTGACTCCTTCATATCCAAGCCAGTATCAGTGCCTTTTGTCCCTACCTTTGTAACATCTTTCATACATGCCTTCTTCTCTCCTCTGACACTGCTGCCACTCTAGGACAGGTCCTCAGCCTCCCATGTCTGGACTGCTACAAGTAACCTGCTGGTTAGTCTCCCTCCCTCAAGGCTCTCCCCACTCAGCTGAAGCACAGGTCTGACTATCTCATCTCCTCTATTGATAAACGCCAGTGATTCCCTGTTGCCTCCAGAATCAGATATAAAATCCTCTGTTTGGTCATTAAAGCCCTTCATAATCTTTCCCCTTCCTGCTTGTTTTATTATACCTTACTTCCCTCCTGTACTGGGTAATCCAGTGATACTGGCCTCTCACATGACATCCCATGTCCCGACTCCAGCCTCCATGCCTGGAACTCTACGCCTCCTGGGTTTCCCTGACTTCCTTCAAATCTCAGCTAAAGTCCAACTTTGTGCAAGAATGTCTCCTGGTCCTTCTTAATCTAAGCTCCTTCCTTCTGAGGTTGTTTTTCCTTGATCCTGTCTGTACTTACTTGTTTGCGTGTTGTCTCCTCTATTAGACTGCGAACTCCTGGCAAGCAGGCACTGGGGTTTTTTTGCGTTTCTTAGTATCCAAAGTACTTAGCACAGTACCTGGAACATAACAGGTGACTGTTGAATGCTAGTTGATGACTTTTCCCCTCAGGTTCCTATTCATTTCTGCCTGATTAGTGTAAGTTCTTCCTTGTTGGTGAGAACGAGATATAGAATTATTCCTCCTTTAATTATTTCTTTCACTTTTGAAGGTTGAAACTGTCACAAAGGCAAGCCAAGAAATAGCCATTCTGCTTTTGGCCAAGAGAATTTCAGCAGATGTCTGGATAATTTAATTATCTAATCATCATTACCATGTTGTGGCTCTGTCAGCTTCATACAGAGCCCAAATTCTTGATCTATTTCCACTTTTCCCCTTGGCATTCTATAGTATAACATGACGGTCTGTAATGTTAATGGGATGTAAGATCTTTCCTGTCCATTAACAGGCCTCACATGGAGCTCATTAAGGGAAGCTTGCTGAGGGGAGGCTTGCTTGTAGGAAGGTTTTCACACCTTTTGCTAATTTCTGATTGGGCACTGAGTCATGAGGGAGGGTTATGATGCATTCTGACTCTGAGAAGTGTATGTATATACTCTTAAGTTGGTATTTTGCTTTGGGGGCTCACTTATGAGAAGGATCTTATGATTCCCTTATGATTCTGAGTGGCCATATGTTCAGAGCTCCCCAACTGCTCAGATATAAAGGCTGTTTTCGATCCAGGGATGTATGTAAAGTGTATAGTTGATTCAGGCAGTCAGACCCCTCTCTATTTCTCTGCTTGTATTTTCTCTGAAGTTCAGGGTGCTGATTTCTCCCCTGAACTAGTGGATGTATTTTAAAAATACATTTAAATATGCATGCATTTAAATATAAATGCATTTTTAAAATGCATTTAAAAAAGATTGTTGACCCCTTGAAACAGCTCTCTTTCCTAGTAAAGCAGATCTAAGAACCTATGCTAGCAGCCATCCTGGGTATGTCATTGTGGGATGCTGCTATACTGTCTCTTCAAATAGGCTATGTTCCAACCCCGATAAAGTCTGTATTTGGTATGTTTGTTTTCTCTTTTAAGTCTTTCTCTGTGGTAATTGGGCTGCATTTCTTTTTTGATGAAATAGTTCTTTATATTTTGCTTTCTGTTCTTATGACAAGTAGTATATCCAGCAAGCTGCTTCAGATAGCTATGACTTTGGGAGATCTAGGTCAGTGGTTCTCAACCTTCCTGATGCCACGACCCTTTAATGCAGTTCCTCATGTTGTGGTGACCCCCAACCATAAAATTATTTTCGTTGCTACTTCATAACTGTAAATTTGCTACTGTTATCAATCATAATGTAAATATCTGATATGTAGGATGTATTTTCATTGTTACAAATTGGGAATAACCCACAGATTGAGAACCACTGCACTAGGTAGTCCAAGTCTGTAATTTTTGAAGATTTGTTACAACTTTGCTGTGTAGTTGTTACTATCCTGAATCTCTTTTTCTTTCGCAGCATGCCAATGTAATGGACATAGTAAATGTATCAATGAAAGCATCTGTGAAAAGTGTGAGAATCTGACAACTGGGAAACATTGTGAGACGTGTATATCAGGCTTCTATGGTGATCCTACTAATGGGGGAACATGCCAACGTAAGTGAAATCTAGTTTTGTTAAATGTAAATCTAATAATGCTGTAATAATTAAATTATAAAGACGAGGAGGACAAGGCAAATGACTGCTATATGTCTTAGTTAAGCATTTGTTATTTTCAGCATACTTTTAAATCATTGTGAGTTTTCCCATCTATGAAGATTAAAAGTATAAAAGCAGTATCCATTTTATATTTGGAGGAAAAAGCACTCACAGTTCATTGGTGAGCATGTAAAATTGAAAAATAGTATTAGCTGGATTCTAACTTGTTTTCCTATTAACTGTATTGCTCATATCAGCTTGAGGCCTCCAGTATTTAAATACTGTCCTGCTTTTCCTGATAGAGTGAAGTGGTTTGCTACGACTCTGTGCAAACCGGCCTTTTTCCTCCTGTTACTGGTGATAAAAGGAATGCGCTAAATGAAAATACTTTTTCAAGGCCTCTGAACATAAGAGAGGAAGAAAGTACGACTTTGTGGTCTAGAAAGGACCCCATAAATTGTGAGGAGACGCCTCGGGACGTGCTGGTGTCACCCTTGGTGTCTGCAGTGATTCCAGGGGCATGGAAACCTAGTGTGGTTGTCAAGCCTGATGTTGATTCAGTCTGTTATGTCTCTTAAGAAGCTCTGACAAAGAGACAGAGCCTTACAGCCTCCTTTAAGTTCTAATGTTCTGTGATCATGACTCTAATAGTCTTGGAAATTTAAAGGCAAAGGAGATAAACGTGGCCTGAACTGATCAGAGAAGACTTGGTGAATGAAATACGATGTGAGAGAATTTAAAAGGTTAGGAAGGATTTGGATAGAGAGAGGAGTTGAGAGGGCATTCTAGATAAAGGAAATAATTTAAAGGACAGGTAAATGTATCATTTGAAGTTTTCGCTTGAAATTGGAATCATATGAGGGTCCTTCACTGGAACCAGAATCAGGAAAACCTGAATTCAAATCCAGCCTCAGACCGTTTTTAGCTGTGTGACCCTGACCAAGTCACTTAACCTGTTTGCCTCAGTTTCCTCAATTGTAAAAACAGTGATAATAATAGCACCTAACCTCCCAGAGTTGATGCTAGCTCTTATACACAATACAGGACATGGATGATCAGGTGAAGGGGAGGTGAGAAGAATTGATTAGGCAGATAGGAAGAGTACCACCACAATGAAGTGGCACAAAAAGAGAGAGCATCTAGCACAGTGTTTCTCAACCTAGAGTTCATGAACTTTTAAAATATACATATATGAAGATATATTTTAATATATATTGTTAGCTATTTCATTGTGGTTGTTTTTCTTTGTAATTCATTGTATTTTATTTTACGCATTTTAAAACATTCTGAGAAAGTGGTCCATAGGCTTCACCAGACCAACAAAATGTTCCATGACATAAAAAACTTTGAACTTCTGCTCTAGAGAGGTGAGGTGGTTGACAGTGTCAAAGGCTGCAGAAAGGTCAAGGAGGATGAGACTTGAGAAAATGCTATTCAATTTAATAATAAAGAACTCACTGCTGATCTTGAAACAGTTTTCAATTGGGTGTTTTTCCTTTTATCTTTGTTTCATCTGAATCTAACAGTGCTTGATACTGTATTAAGTAACAATAATTACTTGACAAATGCTCACTGATTATTTATGGGGTTTTCAGCATAAAGAAGAGTTGCAGTTTGTCAAAAGCTTTTTATGAATCTATTGATTCAAATATTATGTGATTTTGGATGTTTTTGCTTTCAATATGATAATTATATGTATATCAATTAATATGATTAACTAATGATATTAATTATTTTCCTAATGTTGACCCAAACTTGCACCCCTGATATAAAACCTACTTGCTTACAGTGAGTTTAATAAAAGTAAAATGCTATAATCTTTTTAACCAGGATTTTATTTCAGACTTTTGAATCAATATTCATTAATGCCGATGATCTATAGTTCTTTTTTTTTGCTTTATCCTTTTTAAATTTACATATGAGGACTATATTTGTCTCATAAAACTAGTTTGATGGAGTGTTTTCTTAATTTTTGAGAACATTTGTGTCATAGAGGTATTACTAGTTCCTTAAAGGTTTGATAAAACTTTCCTCTAAATTCATCTGGACTTAGGGTATTTTTCTTTGGTATTTCTTTTATAGTTAGCTGAATTTCCATTTCTGAAATAAGATTAAGATCATAATATGGTGTTCTCTTCATTTGAATATTTTATATTTTAAGGTGATTCTCATGACACCTTTCTAAAGGCAGACTATGTATTAGGGTATAGAGAAGTTATAAATAAGTTAAAATAGCATAAATGCTAGATGCATCCTTTACAGATTTGCCCTTCACACGTTCTGTTTCTTATCCACTTTCTCCTAGAAATCTACTTCTAGAATCCTTGAGAGAGAATTAAATTTCTAAATTTGCTATGATGTTGCTAAGCAGACCTCGATTATTTTTCCCACATCAGTTCTGAAGACTAGGGGCTATATTTCAATTGAATTTTTTTGTTTTTATCTTGGGTTTTTCATCAGAATAAAAACGGACTATGGTCAGATGTTTCTTAGTAGTGAATAGTACTCCTGATTCACATTTTGCCGAAACCAGCAGTTGTTGGCTTCCTGCAGCACTCAAAGTTATCAAAAGAAACCATTACTTTGGGGTGGTCGGTAGAATGCACCCTCAGCGTTAAAGGTCCTCTCAGTCCTTTGTGCTCTTTGAAGACAGATAGTTAAACCTTATTGAATCACTAGAGGAATAGAGACCATGGATATATATGAATGTAATGGAGTCATATTACACCATAAATGAAGGTGAATAGGAGACATTCAGAGAATCCTGGGAGAACTTGTATGAACTGATACAGATTGAAATGAACAAACCGGGGGAACATTTTATACAATGACATGGTAACATAAAGGAAATAGCCTTGAAAGAATGAAGAGCTATGATGAGTGATCAGTCATCACTCCAGAGGACTGATAGTGAAGGCTGTTTGCTACTACCTCTTGGCACTACAATGTACTAAAGGTACAGAATGAAATGTTTTTAGATATTGCTAGCATGTAAATTTATTTTGCTTAACTCTCTTATTTGTTAGAAGAGGGAGGGCTTTTATTTGGGAAAGGGATAAATGTTGTAAGAGGGAAAGGTAGAGATAATAATAAAAAAAAAAGGAGGAAAGTCAGTGAAACATTAAAAAATACATAGTAGATAGAAGAAAATTCAGAAAGGCACACAGAGAAACAGTTTTGTTACTATTATGTTAAATTTAATTTATATGTTTTAAAAACTATATAATAGAAGTTCAATTTAATATACAATTCTCTTTTTCTGTTCTTTGTATATTGAAATATTTACATTTAAGCTTTATAATTAAAAAAAAAACAGGAGATCAATAAATGAAGGAACTGAAAAGGTCCTGAAAGAATAGTAATTGTTGGAAGCTTGGAAAGGTAGTCATGCTTGTAGAAAACGCAATAAAAGTTGACTGCCTCCTGAGAATAACTGGAGTCAGTCTTCAGGTCTCTACGGAATTTATTTCAGTACCTTCAGTGCTTGACATTTGTGGTGAATTTCATCATCCAATTTTCCTTCAATTCCATTTTCCAATTAAAGTGGTTTTATTGGCAGAATGAAAACTGATTTTTCTTTAGCCTAGTGTAATCTGTGTGTGTTTTTTTTTTCATTTTCGCAGCTTGCAAGTGTAATGGTCATGCTTCCCTCTGTAATACAAATTCAGGCAAATGTTTCTGCACCACCAAGGGAATCAAAGGAGATGAATGCCAATTGTGAGTATCACCTACTTGTACCATATACTGAATTTTGAACCCTGGTGGAGAAATTGATTTTTAACAAATATAATTACAGTGATTCTGCATTTACAGTCAACTAAATCTAAGTGATCTTTGCTAATGATGGGGAGATGAAGAGATCTGTTAAAGCTATGATCAAAGTCCCTTTAGACTTAAGATTTACCTCCTTTCACCATATTTATTCAAAAACTGACCAAAGAGTAGTCATAGGATAGTAATGTAGAGTTAGAAGAGGCCAGAGCAACCATCTAGGTTTAGTCTTCACATTTTATAGCCAAGAAACTGAGACCCAAACAGGTTAAGTTACTTGCCCAAGGTCAAATGGGTATTAAGTGACAAAACCAGGATTTGATCCCAGTCCTTTAGCTCCAAGTCCAGAGTTCTTTCCTGAAAAATTGACTGATTTGAAGTTTCACTTATACTTTATTCTCAACTTCAGCTGGAGAATACTAAACTCTAGTAGAGATGGTCACAAAGTGGGTAGTATCAACTCTGGGCAATCCATATCAAGAGAACCTTTCTATTGACTATCACCCTTACCCATAATTGAATTGGCCAATTCTCCTCTTCAAGGAAAGAAAGGAAGTGGTTGTCTTCCAGTATAGCAATATGCAAAATTCATGCATAGTCCATTGGTCCTTCTGAGTACCTCAGCTTTCCCCTGGACTTGATTCTACCTTAGAACTGTTTTAGGGAGGGAGAGGGGAGCTGAATTCTCTTTTTGGCCTATGACAGCATTCTCAAAAAAAATGATCAGGGACCCCAAAGGGGACCCCAAGACCCTTTCAGAGGTCTTTGAGGTCAAAACTATTTTCATAATAATCCTAAGACATTTTAATTTCTAGTATGGTAAATCTTGATAGATTTGACCCATATAAATAAAAGCTCTCTAGGGAGGTGGTCCTCAGTAATTTTTAAGAGTTTAAAGGGGTCCTGAGACCAAGAAGTTTGAGAACTTTTGGCTTAAACTTTCTTCTGACTATGCTCTAAACCTTTACTGATATCTAAAATACACCTTTAGATATAGAACCCGGCCCCTGTTGATCCCTGAGGTTTCTTAATTTCTTGGGTTCAGAGATTTCCCATCTTTTATCTTTCCTCCCTTCTTCTGCTGCTACCATCCCTATGAGCCTTAGCCAGGGGTAAGGTGCTCACTCCCTTTTTTCTATTTTACTCTTGCTGCCACCTATTCCAGATGAAGAGAGTGTATTTTTTAGGCCTACTCATGAGGACAGAGTATTAATGCAAAATTCATATATGAGTAAGATGATTCAAAGTCTATATTAAAGAAACTGGAAAGTGATTAAGTTATTGACTGAGTGCTACCATGGTTCCTCTTTCAGACCAAAAGTGTCTTCTTTACCCCTCCAAATGAAAATACCTTTTTTTTTAAACCAGAAATCCTGATCTACCAAAATTTGGTATTCACTGGCTTGTGCTTATTGGAATGAACTTATTTGTGTTCTACAGTCCCACACTTATTTTTAGGTAGTCAGGATTCTCCCAACTGAACCAGAGAGGAAGAAAGACTAATTTTTGTTTAAAACAATTCTCCTTGCCACGTCTCTCATTTCTTGGAGAAGGGAAAACTAGAGTATTATGAATGGAGTGTTTGGAACAAATGGGCCAAAGAAGAAACATCCCATCTCTTTGTGGTGCCTAGCTGGCATAATACTTGGGGGAGGACAGATTGAGAGGAAAATATCATCCAGCAAATTATTTTTTGTCCTTTTTCTTTACAAAAAGGGTTTCAAGGATGAAAAGAAGTATTTATGCCTACCATAACATCTGGCTGGGTATCTTTCAAATGAGCATGTGTCACTTGAACTTGCTGTTATTTTACAGATAATAAAACTGTCACCATAATAGACTGCCAAGTTCCAATTTATTAGGCTGAGCATCTGTGTTATAGCAGAATTGATTGATTTGGTTTTAGTGTTTACTAAAGTCTATTAGTTGCATGCTTTACATTGCTAATAATTTCTGAAGAGAAGCTACTGGTGAATCCCATTTTGGTTTTTGAAGCCAAGATTCCAAAATAAAAGAGGTGATATAATAAAACCCACTATGCATCTCTTCCCCTGGATTGGGTACAAAGTAATAAAATGTTGATGCTTGTTGAGCTGAATGTGTATAGAATTAAAATTTCCCCTCTAAGAGGATCTTTATGTAATCCTATCATATTCTTCCTGGATCTTCCTTAAAAGTGGGACAACATCACTTTTTTTTAAAAATTGATTTGAGCATCACTTTTTCAAAGCAAAGAGACTGCCCTACGTCTCTACCTCTCAAAGGTGTAGTGAGCACAGCGTAGCACCCTGGTTCTTGTCAGAAGTGATCTTCACCCATAACTTTGGCATTGTTGGAGATGACAGTTGTGGAAGAATACAGAACATTTGCCCATCTTGGCCCTCCTGGATTTGCTACATAGATTGCTAGGTTTGCTGCACTGAACAAGTTTTAAATGGGAATTAGTGATTTGTGGTAGACTGGTGAAAATTGAGATCTTTATTGAATATGCTTCTCCTTAAATATTCAAGTTATTTTTCAAAGGGGAAACAGGTTTATCTGAGTTTAAATAAAGTGTAAGATTATTTTCCTCATTTGACATTTATGGAAATGGAAGCAAACTACCTAGAGAGCATAGAAAGTAATTTAGAAAAGACAAGTTGGAAAGTATTTTCACTATGTAACAGTCTCCTTTGGAGATGGTATTGATTTCCCAAAGGGCAAAAAATGACCTTGCAGGCAGGAGTAAAATCCGTTTGTAATTTAAATTTCTCTTTTTTATGGTTTGTA
The DNA here is from genome assembly GCA_028627135.1 of Pseudochirops cupreus. Lineage (NCBI taxonomy): Eukaryota > Metazoa > Chordata > Mammalia > Diprotodontia > Pseudocheiridae > Pseudochirops > Pseudochirops cupreus. The sequence goes on along the minus strand of CM053583.1, from coordinate 54,206,491 downwards.
TTAGGCTGTTTTGGTTTTTCAGTATTTATTTAATGTATGGTGTGTTTTTTTACAGTACCCTGCTAGATGTTCTCTCAGAGAACAAGTATTTGTCTGGACTGGTGGAGGGATAGTTATAGAAAGAGACAAGAAGCACAAAGACTGTAGTCTGATGTGATCAGGACTGAGACATAAGTGAAAAAAGGGACTTTATTGCCTTGAAAAATATTTTTTCCTTGTTCAGTATAGATGAGACTTGAGTTCTGAGTCAGAATTTAAATCTATGAATCATATAAAAAATACTTTTTCATCGAAGAAGGAAAGTAATAAATCTTAATAAATTTTTCTAGATGTGAAGTAGAAAATCGTTACCAAGGAAATCCTCTCAAAGGAACATGTTACTGTAAGTGTTTCTACTTTTCCCTCCTGTCTGGGAACTGTGTAGCTGGTGCTGTTGCATGTGCTTGAGTGTTTACCAGTCATCTCTTTAAGAAGTCAGCAGAACAAGGGGCCCTGATAGGAATCTGAGTATAGGGGCTTTTGGCTTCTTTACTGAAGGCTAGTGCCTTAGGTCTTAATCAATCCTTTTGATGGCTCTTGATTTGAAGACCATCCAGGTCACTTTCTGCTGACACTCTAGGATCCTTTTTTTGTAATTCTACTTGCTGATTGAACTTTTGGAGCACATGTTCAGAAACCAAAATAAGCATTAAGATGCAAAAAATAAACAACCACACTTAAGGTTACTTAAAATTATGTTTATAAATACAGTACATGGAACACAGTTGGGCTCTACTAGATGATGAGGCAGAAGCTTTGGGCATTCTCTGGAGGCTGACTGTGGATAAGAGCCTCTATGAAGTACATTAATTTTCTTGGAAGAAAAATGCCACATAACTGCAAAGCAGGAGTTATCTGAGTTGCTAGGTTCACTTCGGGTTAGCATTTATTCAGGGCCTACTCTGAGCACAGTGTAGAGCTCGTGAGCTCAGTTTATGTTCTGCCTGTAAAACAAAGCCCCACACACTGTCTTCATTAGTCTCAACTTCAGCATATTTGAACTGCCTTTAATTTTTCACTGTTCTGTCAAAAATAATTACTCACATTTATTTAGAACTCTAAGTTTTGTGAATGAGAGCCTTGATGAGTATTATTAAATTCTGCACTCTCCATTGTTGTCCTTCGGAATTGAAATATATAGATAATCCTTATAAAAATAAAACACTAAATATTGGACCTGAAAAATAGTTCAGAATTTCACACCAACTCTGGAATGTATTTTTTGATCCCTTGTTTTAAATAGTGATTTCTCAAAATAATCTGTGTATTCAAGGCAGTGTTCTATAAACCAAAAAGCAGAACTTGGGGTGGAGGAATGACCTATTGGTATCAAGAAGCTTTTTCAAAGCTGGAGATAAGGACAGAAATCCTTTGGGAATTTAGAAGGGCTTAGTCCATAACATTCAGAAAGCTCAGCAAGGTGGAAATAGGGAATTGGCTAAGAGATCAACACTGGGAGAGTCCTTGCCCAAATTGAAACCCCAAATCCAAAATTAAAGACACAAAACAGAGCAGTGGACCAGCTGACTAAGGATGGGTGGTAGGAGTTAATATTAGGACAACAGAGCCTCCTTTCAAAAGAGCCTTTGGCTGGTGGCCTGCTTCTTTGGTGAGGATGAGCTAAGGAATTCTTTCTGGCTGTTGAGACTCAGGACGTGAGCTGAATAGAATAACAAATAACAGTAACCAGGCCTCCCTGTCACTGTTACGTTAAGGGTCATTTTGCCTACGTTGTTTTCCTTTAAATGCTAGCTAGTTGATTTACTTTCCAATTTGTTGCTCTGTGGGTATCTTTGTTTCTGAAGCTGCATAAATTTTTTTTCCCACAGATACACTTCTTATTGACTATCAGTTCACCTTCAGTCTGTCCCAGGAGGATGACCGTTATTACACAGCTATCAATTTTGTGGCTACACCTGAAGAGGTATGATCAGGGTGACCTAATATCTCTCTGGATGTTTGTGGTGATTCTTGTTTGTATGAGGTCAGTGGTAAAGGCAGTGCTATGCAATGGTTTTCAGTGTTGGTTTTCTTCCATTAGTTTAAAAAAGATAGAACTCTGGTTAGAGGCACTGCTTCTGTCATCACCTGGAATCTTTTTTTTTTTAATGCTTTCTTGGACCACATGTCCATTTTATGGAGCAGTAATTCCTTCATACCTATATGGCAGGGAAATTGAATTTTATTTTGGATCTGTAGCTCAACTTAAGGAAAATCACCTGGACATTAACTTCCCCCTGTCAACACTTGTTCTTCTCAAAAGTTTTAGGTTTCTTATGAGACACTAGTAAAATGTAAGTTCATCTGTAATTGGGAAAGTTGATAGTAATGAAATTTAACTATAACTTTCCTATAAAGTCTCAGAATTGTTCTAACATCACTTAGTAATGTGACTTTCTCTTTTCAATCAGCAAAACAGGGATTTAGATATGTTTATCAATGCCTCGAAAAACTTCAACCTCAACATTACTTGGGCAACAAGCTTTACAGGTAAGTAAAACTCTTGGTTATTGCAAAGAACTAGAATGTATTTGGCTTTAGAACCTGGAAGTATGTTACATCCAGTCTTCTTATTCATGTGCCCAATTGTGAAGATATTTTGAAGGTTGGAAAGTGAGAAGATGAAAAGAATACAGATAGGAGAGACAGGGTGCTGGAAAGATTCCTGGAGTTAGGAGCTGGGACCCCCAAGTTCAGTTTCTGGTGTTGCCACCTGCTAACTTTGTGGCCATAAGCAAATCAACATTTTTGAGCCTCAGTTCTCTTATCTGTGAAATAGTCAGGCTGATAATACTTGAACTGCCATAAATCACTGTAGAAAAAAAACATTACTATTGAATTGAAAAGTTAGCATAACTTTCCATTTTCTGTACTTCTGCTCAGTGATCCTTTCATTTCCAGACTCTCCAGAGCCTGAGGTTTTCCCCTGAATTATGATCCCCTACTGTGGTTACTTAGTAGGAGAGACTAGGCTGATGATTTACTTGCATGCACCATAAACTGCTTCCTAAATAATCTAGGACTGTATGAGTAACAATCCTGACCATGCATTAATGGTTCCTGACATTGCTTGAGAGGAGAAGACTTAAATGTTCTCAGGCAAGATGGAGACCTAGAATGATTCTAAAGGCAAGGAAGTTTGGAGGGGTCAGCTTCAGGCTAATGCCCTGGTTGGGGGGAAGGGAATCAAATTAACGAAAGACTAAGAAAAGACAGGTTTTACGTATAACAAAGGCTGGTTTACCTTTTAACATCTAGCAAATATTTCTATGCAGAAAAATGTATGGGAATTTAAAGGTTTGAGTCCACATCATTAATGGAATTAGTCCAGTCAAAACTCCCATAGCACGCTACTGGTATCCAAAAACTCATCTGTGGTCATCCCATGTAGTCCTAATCACCTCGTGCTTGCATCCTTATAGAAGATTGTGTAGCAGTTCTGAAGAGCTTAGGGAGCAGTAGATAGATAGTGAAAGGTGCCTATGAGAAAAGCTGTCAGCCACTGGGCTTATTTGCCCTTGAAAAGGAAGCTGTAGTGACTTCAAGGCCTGATGATTGAGTACTTACTGTTCAGAGGACAGGAATGACCAAATTACCAATTACCAAAGTAACTGGTGCAGTAAAAAAAACATTGGATTAAAAAATCAGAAGTCCTGGGTCCCCATTCTGGTTCTGCTGATTATGAGGCAAATCACTCACCTTCCCTGAGTCTTTGCTTTATTATTGTAAAGTGGCAGTAATAAATGGCACCTGCAGTGCCTTCCTCATGGTGTTATTGTAAGTATTACATACATACATACATACATGTATTTTGTTTTGTTAACCTTAAAATGCTGTGTAGTCTCTATAATAATAATAATAATAATAAAATAATATATAATAATATAATATAATGTGTAATATATATAATATACAATATAATAATAATAATAATAATAATAAAAAAACCCAGGAGTCAGTAACAGAAAGGGAAGTCACATTCAAAATAACTGCAGCATGCATAGAGTCTTTAGGAATCATTCTGTCTAAGCAACTCAGTATCTATATAGAGTAAATTACAACATTTGTTTAAAGAAATAAAGACCATGGAAGACTATTCAGTATTTGTGACTCTGCTGTGCCAATGTAATAAAACTGATGATATTACCAAAGTTAATTTTTGATATATTCATTGGCTTTCCTAAATTTTTTGTCTTTCCTTCTTTGTAATAAGTGATGGCCCTGTAGGAGGGATGAGAGGAAGAATACGGGGGAAATGTAGGCGATGTAAAGACAAGAAAAAGCAATATATATGTATATTTACATATATATGCATACATACCTATATATTTGTGTGTATACAGATACCCCCACACACACCCTCCCCACACTGAGAGACATAGAAAGAGAGAACTGAAGTCAACTTTCAGGCTCTCTCAAGGTCCACAGTTTCCTCCTGTAAAATGAAAGGTCAAGCAAGATGATCTTTGAGACACCTTCCAACTCTTTTATATCCTAGGAGGACTTAATTACTGGGGGATTAAGTTGGAATTTGTGAGGGGGGCCTTAGAAATAGATCTTCATCTATCTGGGAAGATCTAGGCAGACTTTTTGCTAGTAAGCAGAAGAATAGATTAGGTGACACCTCAAGCACCTTTTTAACCCCCGCTAAGATCTTTACAGTTGTCAGTTTGAGGGATACAGATGGACCCAGAGACCTAGCATACATGTTTTAAGGGGTTTTTTAGACAGTTGGTGGCAAAATAAGTTGAAAGTAGAAAATTTGACTTGAAATATTGCAAAAAAAATAGTGTTAGTGTCTCAATTTAATAGTATTTTGAAAAGCTTTTTATTTTTGATTTCTGTGGTAAAGGATATAAAGCAATTTTTAACATGAAAGAAATATATATTGTGTCATTACAATGCTTGTCTTCATAATATTACCACAAAAAACATATGTTCTTTTGGTTATTTGTCTGAATGACATAGTTAGGAAGTAGTACAGATGCTTATATCTGAGGGTAATCTGTGGTAGACTATAGTATGCAATGTACTTATTCTCCTTTCTCACCCGACAGCTGGGACACAAGCTGGAGAAGAGATGGCTGTTGTTTCAAAAACCAACATTAAAGAGTACAAAGATAGCTTCTCCAATGAGAAATTTGATTTCCGCAGCCACCCAAATATCACTTTCTTTGTTTATGTCAGCAATTTTACTTGGCCCATCAAAATTCAGGTAACATTTGCCTCTGGTCATTAAGTTACATTTAGCTAATTTGGAATTTGTGACAGTTTAATTTTGTAAAGTCTCTTTTACTTTTGTAATGTTTGTGGGAAAAGTGCATTCTGGGCAGATAGGTCTAACAAAAAGTGAAGGGGGATAGACTTGAGCCACTTAATAGAATGGCCTATTTTTAATTTGATTTATAGATCTTGATCTGATACTTAACCATTGCCATATTAATCGCATAGATATTAATAACAGGTTCCAAGTGTTCTACTCATGTTAACCTAGTATTGCTATGAACTGAAAAGTAGTTAAAAATTTTATTTTAATATTGCATGTTTCAGACTAGGCCTACCCTTTATTTTGTGTTAATAATAAGGCTGCAATCTATTTAGACACATTAAAGGAAATTGCATTCTTGTAATTCTGCTTTGCCTACCTGGTTCTCTGCCTAACCAAATTTTTAAGTGGGTGGTATATTAATGAGTGATTGTAACACAAGAACAGAGGAATAGACTCCCATCTTCTCTCTCTTGTTCATTTTATTTTTCATTGAATAAAAAGGACCTAAAATGATCACCTCATAGCATTGTCTGCAAATTCTGTGATACAGTGACTCTTGTATATTACATGCTTAAAAATTTTTTGTGTAATTGAATTAAATTGCCTCTTTTAGTGCCCTGGATGGGAAAAGATTGAGATTGGGTAAGATGACATTTCTTAGAATTATTGTATAGCAGTAGCCAGTTATAGTAGATCCCTAGAGAAGGGCTTCTGACAAAGATGATAGTATGTACAATCAGCAAAAAAAAAAAAAAGTTGTTTTTCCGATACTTTGAATAATCCTATGATTTCCTTAATGTAGATGGTCTATATGATTTGATATTGCTACAAAATTTTAATTAGCTGTCAGCCAGTCTTTTGTTGGCAAACTTCTAATGATAACGAAGATAGCTGGTATACAGATGACAGGCCCATGGTTCATCCTTCAGGTCTATTCCTGATAGTGGTTGGGCTGTGCTTGTAGAGCCTTCAAGAGCCCAGAGTCACCTGCATATCGTGTTAGGTATCAGACTGTAATGGAGGTGGCAAAAGGTGGCATTTATCCAATTCAGCAAACATGAAGCACTTACAGTGTAACACAGTGTGATTTAGTGGGAAGGAATTGCACTGCATCTGCAGTTGGAGATTTGGATTCAGAACCTTTGGACGCTTACTAGGATGGAGAGTTGGCCCAGGACTCAACATTTTTTGCTTAGCCAAAATTTTTTTTTTATTACAGCCATGCAGGAGGAGGAAATATTTCAGACACAAAGAGTCTGAGTGCCCTGATGTTGTTCCTCCCTGACCTGCGTGAGGCTCAACATTTTTGTGTTCTTTGAAGAACCTAAGATCAAACAGGGGTAATAGAGGAGATAAAAGAGGGCATATAAAATTGGGAGAGAAAATGAGAGTGTATAAAGTTGGGTTAGAGACCAAGTGACTGAGTTGTGATCGAAATGTTCTGGAAACAAGTAATACTTTAACAGGGAACTTTATTACTACAAGTAATACTGAGTGAGTGCTTTTCTATAGTTCTGCCTGGAGCTAGTCAAGATTTCTCATGAGAAAGAAAAATGTTCAGTCCCTTAAAGTAGTGATATCTAGTATACCCTATCCCTTGTGGTAACAAAAGGGCCTCTAGAAGCACAACAAAATACAGAAGGCTAGAGACCTATTTCTGCATCCTACCTTTTTGTACTTCTGGTGACAAAGGTCACTATTCTGGAAATCAGGAGCAGGTGAGCCTTCTAAACTCCATCAATCCATAGCTGTTTTAACTGAGAGCTGTGCTCAATGCCTGAGCATTGGGGATACAGTGACAAAAATGAAGAGGTCTCTGTTCTGTCAGGAAGACAAAGATCATCTCAAGGTGGACCTCTGGTTTTTGAGAGGATTTAAAAGTATGACTGTTTGATGAAGCATAGAAGTTGCAGCCACCAAGGAAGATAATACAGAAAGAATTAGGAAAATACTACTACACCTGTATCTCAAAGAGATCAAAGAAAAACAAAAAGGACCTATATATACAAAAATATTTGTAGAAGTTCTTATTATGGCAGCAAAGAATTGGAAATCAAGGGATTGCTTTTGGGAAATGATGAGGGGGGTAGTTTCAGAAAAACATGGCAAGACCTATATAAACTGATACAAAGTGAATTGAGAAGAACCAGGAGATGATTACTTGGCTACTCTGGTCAATACGGTAATCTAAGAAAATTCCAAAGGACTCATGGTGAAAACTGGTATTCATCTCCAGAGAAAAAACTGGTGAATTTTGAATGCAAATCGAAGTATAATTTTCTTTCTTTATTTTTCTTTCTTTTTTTGGAAATATGGAAATGTTTTGCATTATTTTGCATGTATAATTGATATCACATTGCTTGCCATCTCAGTGGGTGGGGAAAGTGGTAGAAAGGAGGGAAAGAATTTGGAACTTAAAATTTAAAAAGAAAAGTATGTTAAAAAAAATAATAAAATATTAAAAATTATAGTGGGGAAAAATTAGTGTATATTGCATTTCATGTTGCTCTCTCGAATGTAAAAGGTATTTTTACCGTCTTGCCTACCCTTAAGACAAGGCATGTTCAAGGTGATTTTCTTTTAGAAAAATAGCTACAAAAGAGACAACGTGGTTTTGCAGTGGTTCTCAACCTTCCCAATGCCATGACTCTTTAATACAGTTCCTCATGTTGTGGTGACCCCAAACCATAAAATTATTTTCATTGCTACTTCATAACTGTAATTTTGCTACTGTTATGAATCTATCTGATATGCAGGATGTATTTTCATTGTTACAAATTGAACATAACCCACAGGTTGAGAACCGCTAGTTTAGAGGGTATTGAGCTAGCCGTAAGTCAGAAGGCCTGGATCAAGTCCTTCTCCTTCCATGTAGTCATTATGTGTGGCCTCTCAGTGCCCCAGGCACCTCTCTAGGGCTGTGCTTCAGAGCAAGCACTGAATTGCAGTGGTAGATTTCACTCAGGTTATAAGCCATGCCTTGGACACTTGGCCTTTTCACTCCCAGAGCCCCAACCCTCAGCCTCACTACCTCAGGGGGCAGCCTCCGTCACTAGCTACCGTGTAGATCAGGCTTCAGCCTCATATCATTTCCCTCCCTGAAGATTTCCTCGACAGGTGCAGTGCCACCAAACATTCACCTTCTGCACCCCTGACAGTGTGACTTTCCAGTTTTATAACCATAATTAAATAAAATATATCATTGGTCCTAGAAAGAACATATCAGTCTATTTTCCTGTGCCTCTATTTAACTTCACTGTTATTTTCAGAAGTAAAATATCCCTTCCTGATCATCACCTTCCTCTATATATTGTCTTTCTCTTTAGAATAGAAACTCCTTGAAGGCAAGGACTGTCTTTATTTTTTGTTTTTGTGGTCTCAGCACTAAGTATAGTATTTGAAAGGATCTTCATAGACCCTCTAGTCCAACTCTTTCATTTTGTAGATGAGGAAGCATCCCCATTCCTCCCTCCCCACCTAGGTTGAGTAACTTATCCAAGGTCACCTAGGAAGTAAGTGACAGAGGCAGGATTGAACCCAGGTCCTCTGACTACAAAGCCAGTTCTCATTCTACTGAACTACTAATAGCATCACTGAAAATATTTTTGGAAGAATTCCAGTAGCAGATAAAGTGATGGGGATGTGCAACTCATCTTGTTTCCACTTGGTTTTCTTTTCTTTCTTTAGGTGTCCTTATTTTGGTTTATTACTTTTATAATAATACTTCATTATTATTGTTATTTATTGGGCCTCTAGGTTGTGAAGGGGATAGAGTGCCATTCCTGGAATCAGGAACCCGAGTTCGAATATGACCTCAGACATTTCTTAGCTGTATGACCCTGGGCAAATCACTTAACCCTGTTTGCCTCATCTGTAAAATGAGCTGGAGAAGAAAATAGCAAACCACTCCAGTATCTCTGCCAAGGAAGCCCCAGATGGGATCATGAAGAGTCAGATGTGACCGAAATGACTGAACAACTTTTTTTGTTATTGCCATCAGTATAATGCTGCTGATGGCGATGCAGAGATATTTGAGACGAGGTTTCTGCCCTTGAGGAACGTGTGTTCCCCTAGGAGAGATGAGACGTGTACATAGATTCTTATAGCACAAAAGTAACACAATCAACATAATAAAAAGTTACATGATTAACCTGAGACAACTAGCAGAATGCTGAGCAAGGAAAGATTTTTAATTGAGGGAAGCTGGAAAGGGGATTTGATTTGATCTAGGCCTTGTGAGGGAATTTCAGGAGGCAGAAGTAGAATCAGGAGAGTGAGCATCATGTGTTGGTGTAAATTTTAAAAATTCGAGTTTGAATCCTGGTTCTTATCCTGTCCACTTTTCCAGGCTTATTGTGCATTACTCTGACTCATGTAGTATACTTTCCATCCCTGTGCACCTACTTGCTTTTCCTGTACATAATTCTACTTTGGTGTCTTTATACAGACACAGTGCCATGTCATACATGTGCCAGTCCTCTCCTAGACCTCCTAGAATCCTTATCTTTCCTTAAAACTCAACTTAATACAGCTTCCAATATGGTACCTTTTCTGATCCCCTACATTAATACATCCCTCTCATAAAACTGCCTTCTCTTTATTTTTATGTAGTCTTTGTATTTTCTTGGGACATGTTGGTTTTTTTTTCTTTATCCTTTCCCCCTGCCCTGACAAGTAAAGTATAGCCCCGTGGGTGGAAGACAAAGGGGACACTCTTTTTCCCTTATGTCTGCAGCTCCTAATACTGAGCCTGACATATTGTGAGTACCTAGTAAATCTTCATTGATTCATTGCCATTAATTGGCCACGTGAGCAGCCATGTACTTCACCTGGCAGGGCCTCCTCCTCCTAATCTGTAAGGAGGTTGCTCCTTGTCTTAAAAGGCAGTTTAAAGGAAAGCATTTGTTAATGTTGGGGGCTAACATGCCATCACTTGACTCTTGTCAGCCCTGTGTCTCCATCTGTAGACTCAAGGTGATAACTGAACAACACCAACCTCACTGGGTTTCTGTGAAGAACCACTGAGTAAATTTTAAAGTACTATAGAAATAGAAGTTAATCATGCTGAAATGAATTACTGAAGGTGAGTATAAGACTCCATCCCCAGAGAGCTTTAAGAATAGAGTAGTTCTGGATCACAGTCTGATCATGTGGCCTCTTGAGGTAGCTCTGCTTCTGGTTGCTTTTTGAGGGCCACTTGTTAAATAAACCTTTACTCCGTTTCTTCCTCATTTTCTGACCTTCCCTGTTCTTCTCAGGATCCTTATGAGGATAGGTTTCAAACAGATTATACATGTTTATTCTAATTTAGTCTTTCCAAAGAACCTTGTACAATTCTGACTGACTGTAAGAGGGGAATGAATCATGGAAGAGCTCAGGAGAAGTTTCAGAAGGGCTAGACCTATCTGGATTGCATATCTATCTCCAGTGTAATGGTAATGCCTTTACTGCCTGAAATCTCAGATGTGGCTATGTCAGTTGGTTTTGTGTACCTTCTTTGTTGTGAGACCAGTCTTAGCAGTAGTGGGTAGGTGGCATATCCAGGAAAGTTAAAAACAAAGGCATCATTAAAGCTTCTTTTACAAAATATGCAGAGAGAAAAACTAGATAGTTTGGTGGAAACGGTATTATCTTCCGTGTTCTTAGATAGCATTTTCCCTAGCCTTATTGAGGGGAACTGAGGGAAAGTAGGATGAGGGGGTCTTAGTTATGAAGATTGAAAACAGGGATCAAGTATTAGATATGAGCTGAGGAAACTGAGAAGATGGATAAGGAAACTGGAAAGGTTTGTGTAATTAGGTTTTTCAGTGAAAGTAAACTAATTTGATCTGAGTTTGAATTAATAGATGTATACTTTCCCAAATAAGGACGTGGTAGTTGTCCTGCACTCTGCACCAAACAAACCACTATCTACAATGTTTATAGTTGTTGTTGGAACCACATTTTTTAGAAAATGTTCACAGCATGGAGAATGTCTAGAGAAAGGTGATCATGAGAATGAGAAAATTCTTGCAATATGAAGAATTGTTGAGGGAACTAGGCCTGCTTATCTTGGAGCAGAGAAGATATAAGAGAGCTGATCACTGGCTTGAATATTTGCAGGACTATCATGTGGAATTTCCTTGGCTTTGTAGGAACAAACCAAAATTGATGAGTAGAAGATGCAAAGAGGTTTTTGCTTATTTTAAGTAAAAACTTCTTAGTACTGCAAAAATGGATGAGATTCTTAGGGAGATTGTAGAAAAATCATATAGCAGGATGATCACAGGGAGGCTATAGAAAGGAAATCTGGTCAGGTGTGGTTTGGACTAAATGCCCTCAAAGTTCTCTTCTAATTTTGACATATGGTGATATTAATGGGAAGAATGTTTGGGAGTGTTTCTAGTAATCAGACCTGCCAAAAAATGAAAGTACTTGCTATGTAGTAAGATAACTATCACTAGAGTTGTTAAAACTGGATCTAAATTAATACTTATCAGGATTGTTGTGTAGTTAAGGGTTTTGGACTAGATGGTCTTTGAGGTCCCATCCATCTCCAAAGTTCTATGATTATTTAATTCTTTGCATGATATAAGTCTGGGCATAAGAAAGACCATAGTCTTAGACAAATAAGGAAGGGGAACAGAACTGGACCTGTAGGTTAAGAAAATCTACTCATTTTAAGACTAGGAGTAGAAGGAGGAGGGAAAGAAGTGTCTGTAGAGGAAGGTTTTCTTTCTAGGGGCCTGTCAGGTAAACTATAATTTAGGGAAGATGAGGTAGGAGCAGAGCTCGAGCCCTTAAGTATTTTCCTGGTGTGGGTTATAGTATTTTTCCCCATATAGGTTTGCTTAAATAGAAAAAGGGAACCAGTTGGTAGAATAGAAGTATGGGAGGGTGGGAAAGAAAAGAGCCCAGGATAGACTAAGGGGCATTCAGATTTGGTGTGTGTTAGGGAAACCCCTGGAAGGTGTTCAAGAGTGCTGTGGCAGGAAGGTGCGGCTGACAGTTTGTGGAGAAGCCTGTTGGTACAGGAGAGAGAAAAGTAGCAGATAGCTTAAGTTAGCTCAAGTGGGGGAGGAATGCTTCAGAAGAGAAAGTTAAAGACATGTCAGAAAAATAAATTTGTACATAGGGCAAAGGATGGGACTGAAGAGGGAGTGTAAAGGATCCTCCTTATAGTTTGAATACTATACCATTAAACTTGCCGATTAACTGTGGTAAGTGTTGTTTTTATTATGTTAGCACAGCACAGCCATGCACACTAAATATTTTTCCAGCTATTTAAGATAGTCTTTATTTCTTTAAGGGACACTTTTATAACTGCATCTATACAAGTCTTATATGTGACTGATCCTCCAGATAGTTAATATATTTTGTGGTTCTTTTGAATGGAATTTCCATTCTTATTATTGCCTCTTAGATTTTGTTATTTATTACATAGAAATGCTATTGATTTTTATGGGGTTTACTTATTTACCTGCAACTTTGCTAAAACTATTCTCTCATTTAGTATCTTTGTTGGTTCTCTGGCATTTTTTTTTAAATAAACCACCATGGTATCATCAAATTTTAAATATTATTTGCCTGTGTTTATACATTTAATTTTTCCTGTCTTATTGCTACTGCTAGCATTTCTAAAATTGTATTAAATAATAATGAGAGAAGGGACATCCTTGCTTTTCTCATTTATTGGAAAAACTGGTATATGCCCATTTTAAAAGATACTTTGCTTTTGATTTTTTAGGTACTTTTTATGATTACAAAGATCCATTTTTAGAGGGTTAAGAGCATACTTTGTCTAAATATTAAGACAGAAGTGCGGTTCTAGATGTTTCTATTTCTTACATTGGTTAATTATGTTGACTATTTTCCTAATGTTGAACCATCCTTGCATTCCTAGTATTAACCCAAAATGGTCATAATGACTGACTTCTCAAATGAATTGCTACAGTCTGTTTGATAATATTTTACTTCAAAATGTTGAATTGATATTCATAAGTGATGTAGTTTATATATCGTAAATGATATCTATAGTTCTTTGCTTTATCCCTCCCTGGTTTAGCTATTAGGACTGTATTTGTCTCATAAAAGAAGCTTGCTCTAGTGCTTTATTTCTTAATTTTTGAGAATAATTAGTATAATATTATTGCTGATTGTTCTCTAAGAGTTTGATCGAATTCTCCTGTGAAGACCAGAAATCAAGACCAGAAATTCTTTGCTTTAGTTGTTTTTTTATCAATGTTTTTTTAAAAAGAATTTATTTTTATCAATTATATATCAATTATTAAAGTTGAGGTATATTTTTGTGTGAAGTCCTGTTATTTTGAACCTAACAAACATCAAATAAGATGAGATTTTCATATACAAAGCAGAAAAGTAAAAAGAGGACTGCACATGCAGGCCACCTTTGCTCCAGGTGCTTCTTGCTTCTCCCTTTAAGTGTACAGCACATTTAAGATGTTATTTTCAAAGCTTTCCTTATCTGTGTTCCTTACTCACCTTTCTTTTGTTCTCTTCTGTGCTTTTAAAGAATGTTTCCATGATCTTTTTTTCTTTTCTTTTAAAAAATTTTTAGTAACCCTGCTGCATGCCACCCCCTTCTCCCCTCAGCCACTGTCCCAAATTGAAAGAAAGAAAAACAAAACCTTTTTATCAACTATGCATACTCAAGACCAATTCCCAAATTTGCCTTGTTCATAAAATGTCTCGTTCTGTACCTTGAATTCATCACCTCGTTGTTAGAAGGTGAGCAGTATGTCATACCACTACTCTTGAACTCATGGTTGATCATTGCAGTAATCAGAGTTCTTAAATCTTTTAGTTGTTTTTCTTTACAAAGCTTGTTATTGTTTAATTTTTCTTTGGGTTCTATGTGTTTCACTTTGCATCAGTTCGTGAGTCTTCCCTGGCTTGTCTGAAACTATCCTGTCATTTCTTAAGGAGCAATAGTATTTCATTACCATAATATGTTCAACACTTCCCAAATTCCCATGGTTTCCAGGTCTCTACTGCTATAAAAAGAGCTGCTATAAATCTTTGTATACACATCTTTCTTTGATCTCTTTGTATTATAGGCCTAGTAGTGGTATCACTGGATCAAAGGGAGTGCAGAGTTTAGTGACATTTTGTGTAAAGTTCCAAATTGCTTTCTAGAATAGCTTCTCCAATTTATAGCTCCATTGTTGGTTCTATTAGATACCAGAGTATCTAATATCTCTTTTAAAGTAATCATCAAATTGAACTTTAGACCACTAATTATTACCAAAAAGTGATCATAATTTTGAAGATTCTTATTGAAAATCTTCCCTTATACTACTCGCTTTTTTCTCCTTTGGAAAGAGGACGCTGTGCATATAAATGGGCTTTTGTACTAGAGATAGCTGTTCTTTTGCCAGTGCTGAGTTCTGGGTTTTTTTTTTCCATACCCCGTTGCTCCACCTCTTAAAAGTAACTGAAGTGGCTTTAGAGAGTATATTGGTGTAGAGTGTCTCTTCTCCCCTGGCCCCCATACACACTTTTGGAAAATAATCATTTTGAATGTAAGAATCAAAGCTGCATTATGGAGGAAGATAGTTTTTCTCTTTAATTTGTTGGTGCCTGTGCCTGGGTCGGATCGCTATACAGAGTAAGAATCACTTAAGAAAGCAGCACACGGGAGGGAGCATATTAGAAAATAAACTATGATATGCTAACCATTTAGTTTGCCAAGCTTCTTTTGAAAAATCAGGTAAGTCTTGTTGCAAATGCAGCTTCATACTCTGGTACAACTCCAGTAAGTATGCTAGGGCAATTTTCCTAGATGGGGTGGTATGTGTGCTTGACCTTGGGAGAGAAGCCAGTTAGTTTTAGTTCCCTTTGCACCCCATTAGGTCTGTATGAGATGTGCTCAGAATGGAAACCAGTTTGCTACTATTCCTCTTCCCATGGTTAATGATGGTTGCACAGGTGTGAGCAGCCCTCACAAAGTGAAAAAGGGGTGCTGTGATCTTCATGTACTATTTCACTCATAGACCTATCCTTGTGTAGGTGGCTTATTATCCTTTTTCATGTGAGGTCAGTTCCTTAGGCCTTAGAAGTAAGTAGTCCTACAAATGTAATCCAAGGAAGATAGTGAGAAATTTATAGCAAAACAGGTAAAGTTGTTTAGTCAGATTTCATTTCTGGTTTTCAATATAAATTAAAGCCTTTTCTGTCCTACACTTTCATTTATTAAAAATGGAAATCGTATTGGATATGCAACTAACTAAAGGAACCACCTCAAAATGTATGCATGAGCACTTATGCTTTTAAAATGCTAATCCTTAAGCAAAGGGCCTTGGGGGCAAAGCCCCAAATTGTTTTTCATAATTAGAAACAGTTCAAATGAATAACTGCTTTAAAAGATGGAATTTGAAGCTAAATCTAGCATCTCTGCAGACACGGTTTTTAGTGTTTTTACCCTTGAACTTTTTAATCATGTAAAAAGAGTGTGTGTTTAATTATGTCTATTTCTGAAAGACTGATATACATATGCTTCATCTCTTGTAAGTGATTCAGACTTGATTCTTGGGAGTCAAAGCACCTGAGCTGTTCTCTCTTCTTGATTTGTACAGGTCTGATTCTAGGCTAAAGGATGGACAGACAGATGGACTTACTTGGTTAGGTAGGAAGTAGTTCAGGAGCTCTATTTTTAGTACATAGTGAATACTACACAAAATGTGTTAAATAGATGGAATTGAATTGTCTCAGGAATGGAAATTGATTTCTGAATGTGGAACAAATATTAAAGCCCTATCCGTGGAGTGTCTCCTAACTGCTGTTTGTCTAAGATATCTATGGTTTGAGACCAGTGGAGCATAGATTTTATTTATTAAAATATCCACTCAAACTGAAGACTAGACATTTTTTGGAGTTGTTGGGATTGATGTTTAGCAAGCACTCACATATGGTTGTTTTGAGTAAGAAGAAAATTTTGTTGACCTAACCAGTATGACACCAAAGTTCTCTTTTACCAGAATGCTCTTAACTGACACCTACAAGTGAAACTATTTGCTTCGGATCATAGTAGCTTCTACTAGATGGATATAAAAATTAGACATACAGCATTTTACCATTTACAAAACTTTTATAATGCATGCCCTGAGCAAATGTTCTTATTCTTATCTTTATTTTACAGATGGGAAACTTCAGGTTGAAAGTGACTTGCCAGTAGTTATGTAGTGTGAGTTCATGCTGAAGCTCAAACCCAGGCTTCAGATTTAAAGTTATCAAGAATTAGGATTGAGGGGGGCGGAGCCAAGATGGCGGCGTAGCAGCAGCAACATATCGCAGCTCTCACATAGCCACCCCAAAATACCCATAAAACAGGACTCTAAATCAATCCTAGAACTCCAAAACGCACACAAAGATACTTCCCACTAAAGTCAGCTCGGCTACAAGGAACCATATCAGCACTGCGAACCAAAACCAGCCTGCCCTGAAGCCGC
>CM053583.1:54164835-54189236 GCA_028627135.1 Pseudochirops cupreus | reverse complement strand
GTTTAATTAAGAATTCTCCTCATATCTATAATTCTATAAGGTATTTCACTCCCATTCTCCTCTATTTAAAAAAAATGCTGTAACCTTTTATATTTTGTCATGTGCCCATTTGAAGCTTTTTGTGGTATACTATATAAAATATTGCCCTAAACCTCATATCTGCTAAACTGTTTTGGTTTTCCTAGCAGTTTGGTTTTTTTTTTTTTACTTTTAGGACCCTTTTACACTCTCAAAAAATTATCTAGAACCCCAAAGTTTGTTTATGTGGGTTACATCTATATTTACCAGATTAGAAATTAAAATTAATGAGTTTTTAAAATAATTCATTAAAAAATAATAATAAACCTATTTCATGTTAACACAGATTATATATTTTTATGAAAAAATGTCTAAGACAAAAAGTTTAGTGAAAAGAGTGGCATCGTTTTATATGTTTTTGCCATTCTTTCTCATGATCTACCTTTATAGAAGACATCTGGATTTTATATCTGTTTCTACATTCATTCTGTTTTAATAGGTTCTTTTGGTTGAAATATATGAAGAAAATTTTACCTCATTTAGATATGTAGTTGGAAGAACAAGGAATAGTTTCATAGGAAATGTCTTAGTATTATTATTTTTTTGCTTTGAATCACTTTATATAGGTATCTTAATTTTTTTGGATGCTTCAGAGATAACATTACATAGTATATTAATATTATAGTACATTAATATACTATATTAAGTTGCTTTACAATTATTGGGCAAGTGGGTTAAGTGGGTTGTTTTCCATCTTTTATCTGTTACAAATAGAGTCGTTATGTGTATTATTGTGCAAGTAGGTCCTTTATTCCCTTTTATGATAATCATAGAATAAAGCCTTAGCCAGGAAAATTTAGAGGTACAAAGTATGTTCAATGAAGTTGCTCTCATTGGATATTTTTATGTTAATTTCTAGAAGTCTTTACACGAGTCAGTAGTACCACCACCAATGTAGGAGAGTTCCTATTTGCCCCCAGTCTCATCAGTACTAGATCGAATCTTTTTTCTTATACTTTTTGTCACTATAACAGGGTGGTATCTTAAGGTTGTCTAGATTTGCAGAAAATGTCTTCGTATTATTATGAAAATAGTTTTGACCTAAAGAATTCTCCGAAAGGATCTTGAGGGACCCCTGGAGGTCCTTGGACCACACTTTTAGAATCACTAACTTAGGGAATCCTCACTCTAGTAGGTGATAATTTGGACTTATTGGTCATGTGGCTACTATGTTTGATTACTTCTGGGTTTTGCTTACCTGGTCTTTCCCATTTATCAACTTTTCTATTTTTAAACCATTATGTGATAGTTTGGTGATTATTGCTTTATGGAATAGTTTTAGATTAGGCAATGCAAGGTCCACTTCATTTTTACTCTTTTTTTAAAATTTCCCTTGGTATTCTTGCTCTTTTGCTCCTGTATATATATTTTTTTCTTATTATTTTTTCTAGTTCTCTAAAGGCACTAAATTCACAAGTTAATTTTGGTGATATCTTTTTTTTATTATATTGGCACAATCTACCTACAATTATTTATTTTAATTTATTCTTGTTAAAAAGTTGTAGTTGTGTTTTATATAAGTCTTGAGAGTGTCTTTGTAATTTGACTCCTAGATTTTTTAATGCATTTTGTAGTCATTCTGAGTGGATTTTCTTTTCAGTCTTCTCTGACAGATTTTTGTTAGAATTTTATAGAAAGGCTAATGATTTTTGTTGCTTTATATCATATCCTGCTAGCTCTAATGATCTTTTACCTATTCCATCATTTTTTAGGTTTCCACTACACATAATTTGAGTATAATAGTTGGATATATATATTTGCTGTACTGTAAGACCCAGTGTTATTAGCTGTTTACAGTTCTTGGTAGTTATATAATTAATGTTCATTTTGGAATTCTGTGTCACTCATTATTTGATCTATTATTGCTTTTTCAAAGGGAAAGATAAAATGACCTAAGAAATACAATATTATTAAACACACACACATACACACATACACACACTCCCCCAACCTGTTAGCGCCACAAACAGAAACATCAGAATTTGAAATATTATGTGGTGCTAGAAAACATGTAAAGGGAGTGAGGTCACCCATGAGAAAAATGTAGAGGAGAAAGGGAAAGATGTCCAAAACCAAATTCATGATTTTTCCCCTAAAACCTGGCCTTTTTATAGTCAAATGAAAAAAATGCTCTAAATCACTATTAATTAGAGAATTGCAAATTAAAACAACACTGGGTACAACCTCACACCTATCAAATTGACTGATATGACAGAAAAAAATGATAAATGTTGGAGAGGATATGAGAAAATTGGGACACTAATGCACTCTTGGTGGAGTTGTGAACTTTTCCAGCCATTTTGGAGAGCAATTTGGAACTGTGCCCAAAGGTCAATCAAACTATGCATACCCTTTGATCCAGTAATACCATGATTAGGTCTGTATCCCAAAGAAGTAATAAAAAAAGAAAAAGGACCTGCATATACAAAAATATTTGTAGCAGTTCTTCTTATGGTGGCAAAGAATTGGAAATCGAGGGAATGACCATAATTTGGGGAATAGCTGAACAAGTTGCAGTATATGAATGTACTGTGCTATAAGAAATGATAAGCAGGCAGATTTCAGAAAAATCTGGAAGGACTTACAATGAACTGATGCAAAGTGAAGTGAGCAGAACCAGGAGAACACTGTACACAGTAACAGTAGCATTGTGTGATGATCAACCATGATTGACTTAGCTCTTCTCAGCAATACAGCGATTCAAGACAATGCCAAAAGACTCATGATGGAAAATGTTATCCACACCCAGAAAAAGAACTGATGGAGTCTGAATGCAGATCAAAGCATACTACTTTCACTTTGTTTTTTTAATGTTTTTTTTTTTACTTTTGCAAACTGTAGTTTTTTTGCAATCTGTTTCTTCTTTCACAATGTGACTAATATGGAAATAGGGGGGAAAAAACAACCCTACTCTTCTGCCTCATTCCCTTATTTATTTTCATGGCACCACTACCAATCTTCCCAGTCATCCATACTTGGAGTTATCATTCACTCTTCCGTCTTCCTCACCTTCTATAATGAACCAATTGCCGGGTCATTCAATTTTCTATCCAGTCTCTCTTCCATCACTCCCTTTTCTATTCTTATTGCTATTACCTTCATTATCTCTCACCCAGACTCTTCAGTTCAATTCAGTAACCACTTATTAAAAACTTGCTACATGTAGGGCATTGTGGCAAGCACACAAAGTTGCAAAAAATTACAATCTAAGCCCACAAGGAGTTTGCAATCAAGTAAGGGTATATAATATTCCCACAAATAAATATGATATAAGGTTGACTGTAATAAGGGCAAAATGGGTTTCTTTTATCCTAATGTGCTGGAAGAAAATTTCTAGAGGGAGTCAAACCTAACCCTAAATCACTTTCAGCTTCAGGAATTAGGGAAAGTTTCTTGGAGAAAGTGATAGTTGAGTTGAACTTTAAGGAAGAGAAGGATTTAAGCAGAGATGAGAGAGTATGTGCTAGGGTTGAATCACCTTATATAAATGTATGAAGGGAGAAGATGGCATAA
The DNA here is from genome assembly GCA_028627135.1 of Pseudochirops cupreus. Taxonomy (NCBI): domain Eukaryota; kingdom Metazoa; phylum Chordata; class Mammalia; order Diprotodontia; family Pseudocheiridae; genus Pseudochirops; species Pseudochirops cupreus. The sequence goes on along the minus strand of CM053583.1, from coordinate 54,185,645 downwards.
TGAGATCAGGGGACAACTTCTGACAATATCAGTAACAAAAAAGTTAAAATGGGAGCAGATGGTGAAGGGGGAATATAGAGGTTTTGGAAGATGCTCAGAACTAATCTAACCTCATTTTGTCTTTATTTTGGGGTGTGTGTGTGTGTGTGTGTGTGTGTGTGTGGTATTTAAAACAAATGGCTTGTAAGTGCTCCTTGGTTGGCCCTGTTGTCAATAGTACTTAGTCTTTTGGGGTTGACTGAGAGACATCAGTAGAATTTATCCTATTTCACTGAGAGCTACTTCATTGAGGATGTAATATAATGGGAAAAACTCTGGTCTCATTCAGGACTCTTGGTTGTAGAAACAACTTTGCCAGAAAGTTTACCTTGTAATCTTAAACAAATCACTTGCCCTACTCTGGGCCTCTATTTTCCTATCTTAGATAACAGGAGTTTGGCTAGGCCATCTCTCACCCTCCACTTTCCACAGCATGATTCAGTGACTTCCTGCTTTGGTGACATCCTATACAATATGTAAGCTCTCTTGCTGATCTAGAACATTATAGAATGTCATAGCGAAGAATTCTTTCGGATTTTTTTTAATTTGCTTTTTGAAGGGCAATTGGGGTTAAGTGACTTGCCCAACATCACATGGCTAGTAAGTGTGTTAAGTGTCTGAGGTCGGATTTCAATTTAGGTCCTCTTGACTCCAGGGCCAGTGCTCTATTCACCTAGCCACCCCTCTTAGGGATTATGTTAATCCAACCTCATTATATACAAGTTGAAACTTGAGTCCAAAAGGAAGTAAATTACTGAAGTTTACTTGAGTAGTAAGAGTAAAGCTAAGATCTGAACCTAAATTCTTTGATTCAATATTCATTTTTCTATACTATTACTATACTATATCACTGTATTCTACTATAGCACTATGGAAGTAATTTGTCCAAGATCTTAAGGTTAAAAGGTAGAGGTAGGGCAAGAGTCCATGTTATTTATACCTTTTAGAAACAATTCTGGCTTTTTGATGAATAAAATTACTTAGTGATCTGGGTTTTTATTATGAAGAATGTGTGCCTTTAAAAGAGTATGAACTTTAAAAAAAAAGCATCAATCCTACTTAGGCATTGTCTCAGTTTCCATGTACATGGAGTATGCATCCTCATGATGTCCTATGGCCCTTGATTTAAATTCTTTCCAAGACTTAGGACAACAAAAAGTTAATGGCCACAGAATGGACTGTTCTGGGTACCAACTCGGAGCTGCAGACTCATGATTTCTGTTTTAGGATGAAGCCAAATATAGCACAAGACTCATAGATGCATAGAATATTAGAACCAACAAGAATTTTTTAGATTATCTACTTTTAACTTATTTTGTGTCATGGATTCTCCATTGGAAGACTGGTGGAGCCAATGAACCCTTTCTCAGAAGTATTTGTTTAAATGCACGAAATAAAATACATAGGATTAATGGAAAGCAATTACATTGAAATATGGCTAACAAAATACTGTTTAAAAAACAAACCAGGTTTCCAGTTCTCAGGTTAAGAATATTTGATTTAGTCTACCATTTTTATTTTACTGGTAAGGATACTGAGGTCAGGGAACTTATCCAAGAACATGCAATTAGTGACTGAGCCAGAACTAGAATGTGGGTTTGCTAACTTTCTTCCAGTCCCATGTTCTTTCCACTGCCTAAACTCTTAGAAATGCATCTAGTAGCCTTTCCCCCAAGATGGCACCAAAGGCAAAGAAGGAAACCATTGTCCCCTACCCCCCAAGAGAGAAGCCAAGTCTAAGACCTTGAAAGCTAAGTAGGTAGTGCTGAAGGGTGTCCATAGCCACAAAAAGAAGATCCCAACATCCCCCACTTTCCAGCAACCTGAGACACTAAGACTTCAAAGGCAGCCCAAATACCCTCAGAAAAGTACCCTTCAGAGAAACAAGCTTGATCACTATGCCATCATTAAATTTCCCTTGACCACTGAGTCTGCTATGAAGAATACTGAAGACAACACCCCCCCTAGTCTTCATTGTGGACATCAGTGTCAACAAGTATCAGATCAAGCAGGCTGTGAGGAAGCTGTATGACATCAGTGTGGCCAAGGTTGGCACACTGATCCAGCCTGATGGAGAGAAGGCCAATGTCCAACTTGCTCCAGACTCCCGGCTTTAGATGTTGCCAACAGAATTGGAATCATCTAGTCTGTGTCCAGTTGTCCCACTTCACCTACAATAAAAAGTTTTCCAGTTAAAAAAAAAAAGAAATGCATATAGTAGGTGCTCAATAAATATTGAATGAATGTGCCTTTACGTTTTCTTTAAAGTTAGTCATGTTTTTCCAGTTAGTTTCTTAACTTCCGTTCTTTAGCGCCACCCTGTTTGCAGAGCACTTTCATCACAGTGCACCGAGGAGGTAGAGCAGCTGTTAGTTGTGTTTGTGTTTCTTGCATAGCTTTCATAATATGTAAATATTAATAATTGTTTGCCATTTTACTCTCATATCACCATTTCAAGAAATGGAATCTACTGACAGTAGCTGATTATCTAAGTCTCTAGGTTATAGGAATGCCTAAAGTCAGAGTTATCACGGGAGGCTTCCTGAAGAGGAAGAGTTTGAACTGGCTTTTGAAGAAACTAGGAGAACATGGACTTTTAGTGATGGAGTCATGGCAGGGAGAGGGGAGTGAGAGGAGAGAGCTGAAGGTATGAAGTCTGATGAAAGAGAATAAATAGTATATGTGCAGAGGTACAAATCAGTATTAAATATATTTTATTTAGGAGTTGTTGGATTCATTTGGCTGCAGGTCTGAGTATGAGAGTCAGAAGAAATTTGCAATGAGGGAGCAAGTTAGTTGTAGAATCTTGAAGTACCAAATTGAGGGTTTTGAATTTTATGTCAGGGGTAAGTAGGGAGCTATATAGTGGGTTGTGTTGCAGTCTTGGAACAGGAAGCAATCATTTGGGTTAGCAACTAAGCAGAATTAAAAACCAAAACTTTGAAACATCAATTCAGTTTTTCCATGAAAACGTCTTTCCTTTAGTTTAGATGTGAGTTTCTTTTCCAGTTTGGAGGTGAGTGAGAGACAGGACTGAACTGACCCTATTTCTGTCCTTCCTGAAACAGTAACATACACTTTGTTTTCCCTTTGCAGATTGCATTCTCTCAGCACAGCAACTTTATGGACCTGGTACAGTTCTTTGTGACCTTTTTCAGGTACTTGTATTTCTGAATACTAAAATATTCTACTCTTTGGATGTTGGGCAGTTGGGGTTCTTAAACAGAGTGACTCAATTAAGTCAAGAGTAATTACCCTTTATCTCTAAGGCAGGTGGGTCTTACTGTGTTGAGTAGCTGTGTTCTTGGAAAATTGGCTGTTTTGAGCTGGGATTTAAAGGAGACAAAAATAAACCCAGTTCAATCTGAAAAATGCTTGTTCTCCTTTATAAAGTGAAGAATCTTTTTGGAATGTGAATAACCTCCTTCAGGATACCCATAGAAATATGGTTTGCAAATTTGGTTTGTGTCTCATTTTTTCATAACATTGAATGAGCCCACCTGCTCTAAATTTTGAATGATTAGGATATTTCTTCAGTTAAAGAGAAAGTATTTCCATTTTTAATAATATAAACATGCATGTTAATTTTAAGGTGATCTTTAAAATGCAGACCTGAGAACATTTGCAGTTTTTCTGATGGAGAGAAATCATGTTTTCCAATTAGCAGCCTCTCTTTATTCTCCAATACTAGACTCAAAATTGATTATCAGATCATAGATCTCATTTTCCTGTCCCCACTTCACGTGACCCCACGTGGTGTTTTAGTTTACTGAATTCTAAGATAAACAGTCAAAACCAAGCACAGCCAGGGGAGCCCCGACTGTGGCACCCTGATGCTGATGATATTTCCATCTCTCTTTATTTATGTTTATATATACACATGTGTATGTGTATTTATTCTTTGAGTGTATGATATATGTGTGTATTTACTCATAGAACAAATAAAAGACATTAAGATTCATACAAAATGAGCTGCACACAAATTACTAGTTATACTTTCTGAAGATGTAAGGCTGCTTGATTGCTTTAGTTACAATATAAGGACAGGCCCTTAAAGCATCTGTGTTTTCATAAATGTAATGCCTACATAAATCCTACATTTAAATGTAGGATTTCCAGCTTAGGAAGGCACTGTCAAAAGAGGAGTTATTTCTCTGGGTTAGATGGCTTGGGGGTTTTATTCAGGACTTTACTTCCTCTAAATATATCCAATGAATGGGACAGGAGTTTGGGAAGAGAAATCAAACCTCAGTAACAAGTTTTGATTTGGATGGAGCATCCCATGCTCTTACTACCAGGAAACTCCTTGGTTGCATCTTTGTCAGCAGATTATATAGTTCTTAGTTAGCAGCTAGACAACACAGGAGGTGGAGAACTGGACCTGGAATCAGGAAGACCTAAGTTCAGGTCCAGCCTCAGGCAAGCCACTTAACATCTGTTTGCTTTAGTTTCCTCAACTCAGAAATGGAGATAATAAGAGCACCCACTTCCCAGGTTTATTGTGAGGATCAGATAAGATATCTGTAAAGTGCTCAGGAGAGTGCCTGGCACACAGTAGGCACTCTATAAATGCTTATTACCTTCTCCCTCAAATTCATTCAAGCTTTTTAAGCACAATTGGTGTAGTAGTTTATAACTACATAGCTAAAAGATAGCTTAGCTCCTCTGATCAAAAGACGTCATGATTGTTGACTGTTGGTGTAGCACTCTGTACGTTCTTATATACCGTCTCAAAACACTGAATTTTTGCCAGAGTGTAGAGAGATTGCTCTCAACTTTTAAAACATGGTTTTAAAATCATTTTGGCTTCATTTTCAGTCCATAAGGCCCATGGAATCATCAGCACGTATTTCTTCTCATTAGCACTCTTCCAGAAGATTCTGTGCTGACTCAACATTCTCCATTTCCAGTCCCCTATTTTCCCTCCCTGTACAAGTGCCTTCCACCCTCTTTCTTCCTACCAACCCAAGGCTTATCCATACCCTACTTTCTCTTGAGATATAACTACATTTATGATACTAAAAGTTTCAGTTAATCTAGGATACCAGAATTAGGACTTCATTCAGCAAATATTTATTAAGAAATTACTGTGTGCAGCACATTATGTTATATGTCATGATAGAGGTCCAAAGTTTAAATAATATGCAGTTCTTGCCCTTGTGGACCTTACAAGGGATAAAATAGCACAGATATGTGTAAACTTGTTACGTGTGGCCTCAGGATGCAAAATCAGGGTCAGTGGGTGGGAATTGTAGAGACAAATTTAGTTACAATATAAGGACAGGCCCTTAAAGCATCTGTGTTTCCATAAATGTGATGCCTACATAAATCCTACATGTAAATGTAGGATTTCCAGCTTAGGAAATGGTCTTTGAAAGATGCCAAGGCTGCAAATTCATCACCCGTAGCCATCCTTTAACTTTAATGTAAAGTTTTAAATGACAAGTGCATTAGGGAATGAGCAAAATAAAGTTTTATGTGAAGTCTGGATGGGAAAGAGAGAAGTTATTATTATTGTTAGGGATCAGGAAATACCTCATGGAAGATGTGACCTTTGTGTTCAGTTTTAAAAGATGTCTGGGGATTGAACAGGCAAAAAGGGAGAAGGAGAGAATATTCTATGTATAGGGAGAGGGAAAAACAAGAGTATTTTCAGTGGTAATACAGAAACAGTCCAGTTTGACTGAAGCATGGCAATACCCAGTAAACCTGGAAGAGGAGAATGGCACTAGGTTCTGGAGGGCCTTGAATAACAAATAAAGGAGTTTGAGTTTTCTTAGACAGAAGTAAACCAATTAAGTTTTTGTTCATAGATAAAAGACATCATGATGCAAAGACATAATCTCTTTGTAAGAGAGATTATTCTTTTAAAATTAAAGATGGAGAGAAAATAAAGGTGTGGAAATCGGTTAAAAGGTTATTCGAATAGTCCAAGTAACGAGGATCTGTAAAACAAAGTCAAAAGACTGAAGGAAATAAAGAAAAAAATATAAAGTATTTCATAGCAAAAACACTTGACCTAGAAAACAGATCAAGGAGACAAAACTTAAGAATCTTTGTACTGCTTGAATGCCATGACCAAAATGAGCATCCTGTTACAAGAAATTATTAAAAGAAAATCGCCCAACTCTCTCAGAACCCCAAATGAAACCCCAGAATGAAAATTCCTAGGAATATCATAGCCAAAATTCAGAACTTCCAGGTCAGAGAAAAAAATGCTGCAAACCACTAGAAAGAAAGAATTCAAGTACCAAGGAGCTATAATCAGGAACACATAAGGACATAGCAGCCACCGCTTGGAAGGATCTGACATCTTTGAATATGATATTCCAAAAGGCAGAGTATGCGGCCAAGAAAAACTTGCCCAAAAACATTGAGTATAATTCTATGGGGGATAAATGGGTCTTTAATGGAATAGAGGACTTCCAAATATTCCTGATGAAACTTTGAAATTCAAGCTCAAAGTTAAAAGAAACAGAAAAACATACCAAATAATCATAAAAGGATTAAACAAATATAAATTGCTTACCTTCTGATATAAGGAGATGTTACACGTAGCCCTCTTAACCACGTCAGTGGTCATAGAGCCAGTTTAATTAGACAGAAGGCTGGGAGTGGTTCTCTTGGTTCTCCTGATCTCAGAAGAAAGGAAAGAAGCAGAAGAAGAATATATTGGGATTGGCAAGGAGTAAGAAAGGAAAGTTAGGACATCTTTTCTGGATGAACTAATCTAATGGCACCTGTGAATCTACACAGTCATTTCATGAAGAACAAGCAGCTACTTCCTCCTTAGAGATCCTATATCCCTCTGATTTGGAACAAGGATGTACATGTGTGTGTGTGTGTGTGTGTGTATACCTTTCCTCACAAATATGTGTGTGTTTATATATTTCTTTCTAGATATATGTGTATATGTATATTACATACATATATATGTGTATACACACACACATTTCCTTTGGGACATAGCCAGTGTGGAGATCTATTTTGCTTGACTATTCATGTTTATAACAGGTTTTGTTTTTTATTTTCTTCTCAATTAAAGAGGGGGAGGAAAGAAGACAGAATTTTGCTGATTAAATTTTTTTTAAATAAAAAGCCTTCATTGTAAAAATAAAGAAAAAATATGAAGAACAGAGAGAAATCCTGTCTTCTGTCAGAATATTGGAGAGTAAAAGAATATGACACAGACAGGAAAGGGAAGGCAGACATCTGAACCCTTGAAGCTAAGCAGCACATAATCAGTTTTGTTCCAAAACATTGGAAGCTGGGCTCTCTGAGGAGGAAGCAGCTGTTTGTGCTTCAAGGAATTCACAGGTGCCGTAAGATGAGTTCATTCAGTAAGGATCAGACAAAGAATATTCACGTAGTGGTATTGCTAGTTAGTAACTCTTTGTTGAAGAGAACTGAAGTGACTAATGCACATATCCAGCGCTTGGCATAAAATCTCCCCCAGAGATATCACACGTAATGACTACTGCTTAGCTCTGGTAGTTCACATGGTACAAACAATACTTCCAGAAGGAAGCCAGAAAGCATTGCTAAGGATTTCAATAGGATAATCTTGGGGAAGAAGCTGAAGATTCTTAGGGGTACAGGTTGTTATTTTCAGTCAAAAGCAAGAGCTTCAGAATAGATGTAGATTTTAGGAGTGAATAACTAGTTAAGAAAATGATGTTGTGAGTAGCATATCACAAATTAACATTATCTATGTTGTATTTTTATTTATTTTGTTAAACAATAACATTTTTCATCTAGTTCTGCTGATCGTGGAGTTGGGTCTTCCTTGAGTTTGACACCTGTCCTAGAGCATTGAGAAGTTAAGTGATTTGCCCAAGGTCACACCAATATTTGTCAGTCAGTCAAGATTTGAACTCAGGCCTTTGTCTCAAAGGTTGACTTTTTATCTAGTATGCTAACTTCATCTCTCTTGTTTAAAAAGAAAAAAAATGAAAGAAACAAAAAAAAAAGGCAGTTCAGCAAAATCAACACTACAATTATGTCCACAGTTTATGTAATATTCCACACCCTGCCTCGGAAAAGAGTCAAGGGAGTTACATTTCCTCAGCTAGTCTGAGGCCAAATTTGGTCATTATAAGTATATAAAGCCTGAGAATTCAAAGAAAATTTATAATTAAAGAAATGCGGTGAGCCCAGGCTGTGACAGGAAATAGAGAGCTAGAATAATTCAAACTTGGAGAAATTGAGGGAACCATAAATAAATTGCCCGAGAAGGAAATTGGGGCTGGGATTGTTTGATCAAATTATTCATCACATATTTTTATTAGAACTTCTACTGTATAGTTCCTACAGTCCTGATTCCAGTCTAAAATCCTTTTGATTTCTGAGGTTTGTCCACTTAAGTAGTCACTGCCTCACCTTGGTATTTGGAGTTAATAGAGGCAGTTAGGAGATTGACTTTTCATGGGTAACCCCAAAATGATTGCTTTGGGTTAAGTTATAAAGGAACATCGTAATACTATATTCTGCACCCCCTTAGGAATTTAGTAAATGCTAGCTAAAGGAAATGAGTAGTTAAATCATTTTAAGTGTTTGTGTATCTGTTAGTGAAAATGTTGGTATTTTGCCAATAAGGCATAGTCGCCAGAACTGGTCTGAGTAAAACCATATCTCACACATGGTTTTAAAAGACCACAAACCAAAGCTTAATTCAACACCTAATTATTTATACTCCTCTTACTTCCTTTTGCTTCACATCTACCTTGGCACCATTTCCTTGCTCATTCAGGACACCAGCATAAGGAGGAACAAAGAAAAAGTGAACACAGTTTGGTAGAAAGAGTCTTAGACTAGAATTCAAAAGTTCTAGGTTTTAACCCTAGTTATATCTTCTGTCTCTAACTAGCTTATATGACCATAGTGAAGTCACAAAACTTTTTTGAGCCATAGTTCCCAAGACATGAAATGGAGAGCAAAATACCTGTCCTTTGTTCTAGATGTAGCCCGCCCATTTTAGATGCTTAATGCCTTATTGTGAGTTACTTGATCCTCTCAGAACTGTTCAGAATACCAAGTAGTCACTTCTTTATGAAAATTAGTCTTAATAATTCACAAGTTCAAATCTCAGAGAAGGAAAATAAGTTAAGCTGATGTTTAAACACACACATACACACTCACACACACTGGATTCTTATCAGAAACACTAGTAATTTTTCATAAGTGGTTGGCATAGCATAGATATTCCTCCCGTTAAGGTCTCATTTTTTTTAGTAATTATGTTTCCTACTGTGTGATATAGTATATGAAGTAATTTATATGATTCATATTTCATCATTGTAAATGTAATCATCTACTAAGGAATGGATAGACAGGGAACTAGAAGCAGGGAAGTGGTGTTCCCATCATGTTAGGATCAATATTAGTGCTTTCTAGTCCCTGCCAACTAGGTTATGCAACCTGGAAACATGAGGCGTGGAGTCAGGAAGACTCATATTCATGAGTTCATATCTGACCTCAGACTTTTACTAGCCATGTGACCCTGAGCAAATCACTTTGCCCTTTTTGTCTCAATTTCCTCATCTGTAAAATGGGCTGGAGAAGGAAATGGCAAACCACTCCAGCATCTCTGCCAAGAAAACCTGAAAAGGGTCATGAAGAGTCAGACATGAGTGAAACAACTCGACAAGAAGTTCTTGCCACCTCTGCCCTTACTGCTTTCTCTCACAGAAAACTGGACTTACATGGGGCTCTCTACAGTAGAAAACATAATTACTAAAGAATGAGACCTTAACTGGAAGAATATCATTTATACAGTTCTAGCTATGCCAACCACTTATGAAAAATTGCTAGTGTCTCAGTGCTGATTTCATCAGTTCTTATGAGTTCAGTTCTCACCTCTGCAGATGATTCTCAGATCTGCTTATCCTGCACTAACCTGTCTCTTGGCCTTTAGTCTTGCATCATCAGCTGCCTCTTGGACATCTCTAATTCACCATGTCCAAAATACAATTCATTATCTCCCCCACCCCATGCCATCTCCTCCCTTCTGAACTTCCTTGTTACTGTTGTGAGCACCACTATCCTCCTAGTCACTCAGGCTCACCACCGGGGTGTCATCTTCAACTCCTCACTCCTACTCACCCTCTAGATCCAGCCTGTCACCGGGCTTGTCATCATTTCCTATATGTCACGTTCTCTCCCCCAGTTCAGGCCCTAATCACCTCATACCTTGATTATTGCAGTATCTGTCTGGTTGGTTGATATCTGTGCTCCAAGTCTTTACCCACTCCAAGGCATTTTCCACTTAGTTATGAGAGTGTTCTTCCTAAAGCACAAATCTGACTATGTCACTCCTTTCCTTCCACCTCCAATCCCCACCCATGTGCACACTCCATAAACTCCAGGGGTTCTTTGTTACCCACATGATCAAATAAAAAATCCCCCAATGGGCCCTTGTAGTCCTCTGTAACCTGGCTCCTTCCCACCTTTCCAGTCTTCTTAAATTTTAACCCCCTCCACATACTTAGCACCCCAAAACACAAGCCTCCTCTTTATCTCCAACTCTAGGGTCTTCACTAGCTCCCATGCCTAGATCTCTCTCTCTTTCAGCTTCCTTGACTTCCATTCCAGACTCATGTATGTATGTATGTATGTATGTATGTATGTATGTGTGTATGTGTGTATGTATGTATGTTGTTTGCAGTTCGTCTTCTTCAGAATTTAGCTACTTGAGGACAGGAACCATATTTTTTTAGTTTCTTTCATGTCCCCAGCATGTAATAACAGTGCCTGACTCGTTGTAGGTGCTAAATAAATTCCTGTTGACTGACTGATATCAGGAACTCCCCCATCAGTGCAGCTCAGCATCTCCTCTATAACTTCAAGTCTTAGACAATTTCCTGGAGCATCGACAGGTTCAGTGTCCTGCCTGGGGTTGCATGGCCGGTGTGTTAAAGGCGGCTCTTCTGTCTGCAAGGCCAGCTCTTCGTCCACTATGCCAGTGTCTTTCAAAATTAAATCTCGTTATATGTTTTTTCTCTCTTCTCACTTTTGGAAGAAGGTAGTTGGCTAATTCATATTTTAATTGTAATTGTTAGTATTTATTTAGCATTTAAAGTTTACAGAGTGCTTTATAAATATGATCTCATTGGATCCTTGCAGGTAGGTGCTACTATTATCTCCATTTTATAGATAATGAAACCCAAGGCAGGCTGAGGTGAAGTGACTTGCCTACTATCTATCACACAGCTTGTAAGTGTCTGAGGTTGAATTTGAACACAAGGCTTCTTGATTCCTGAGCCAATGCTCTATCTACTTCACCACCTAATTACCTTAATCATTTTTAAGGAGGTCCAATTTTGTAGGAAAAGTGTAATTAACCGCAATATGTGTGCTATTATTTATGAGACAACCATTCTCCATCCGTAAAGTCTTCTCTTTGAGTCTGAGTTGGCTATACAGTGGCAACCACCAAAACTGGAGACAGCCTTCCAAACCTGACTTGAGGCAGTGTGCCTTTTAGATGCAGCTTCTTCTGTGACAGACATGCCTGTGATCCTCCTCATCAGAAAGCATCAATGTGCTAGAGAGTGTACAAACTGAGATCTCCTAAATGCGAGAGGCCCATGCCCGCCTCTACCAGGAATGCCTTCATCATATCTATTTTCCAGTCCAAACTCAATCGGTCCTTCCTACCCCATCTCAGATCCTAGCTTTTTCAGCAAATCTTCCCAATGACAGGAGCCTACAGCAACCTCTACTTCCTGCCTGCCCACAGTACCATGTGTACCATCCACTGTAGAACCAGTCTATGTGGACATTGTTTTATGGTGTTTTCTCTACTTTTTTCAGGTTTCATCTTATCTTCATGAAAAGATTATAAGCACTTTAAAAGCTGTACTACATCATGGACTTCTTTCCCTAATATATCTGTTATCTTTTAGGCTCGCAGTAAATATTTGGTGAATTAAATTGAAATAGCTCCCTACCTTGTAAGTGCTGATAGATGCACTCATATGTGTATACACTCACTAAATAAGTATACAGATTTGTCAGTTATCTGGTTGTGTCCAACTAACTCTTCATGACCCCATGGACCATACTGTCCATAAGGTTTTCCCGGGAAAGATACTGGAGTGGTTTGCCATTTCCTTCTCCAATGGAATAAGACAACCAGAGGCTAAGTGACTTGCCTAGAATTACATAGCCAATGCATGTCTGAGGCCCTTCTGATTCTAGGCCAGGCAAGTCTATCTACTGAGCCACCTAGGTGCACCACCCCCCACCCCTATCCACAGTGGCCAGAGACTGATTTATTAAATATCCTAATAAACTACTCAATTGGACTGTCATTATGGCATAGTAGTAGTGCATAGTTAGATGTTCCTTTGAAACTCATAAAGTACTTTCTTCTTACTTTGTGGCATGTCATCAGGCAGATCTTCTCTTCTGTCTGTTGCTTTAGAAACTTTAGTCTTAGTTTTAGTTGTTGTACTGTCTCTCAATCCTTAGAGTTTTTCTAAAGATGGTGCTTTTCCTCTTTTTTTTTTCCAGTGTCGTAAAACTTTCTATATTAATTCTGTTTTCTGGATCATTTTTTTTCTGGTAGTGGTAGAGTTTGGGGACATACTGACTGGATATCTTGATTTTTTTTAAATGAACATTGGAATGTAACTTTGAGAGGGGACACAAGATAAGAAGCATCACTGATTATTGTTGTGGTGTTGTTTTACGATTTTTATCATCCCATGCTGAAGTACGTTTGGAGGAGCAATGTGTGCTTCTACTTGTCTACATTTTTATATTGGCTAAACATGTACATCATTGTTAACAGTGAATATTAATATGCTACCGTAATGGGCAGCTTGCCTGAGGCCTTTAGAAACCAAAAGATTTGCAGGATTTGGGAGAGTTCACTTAAAGGATATAAGTTCTACATTTCCTGAATTTGGAGACAGAGTGTTTTTCAAAAACTAGTATTAATAAATGTGTTGTCATAAAATGTTACATTTAATGAAAACCATATTTCCCTTGCATTTATAGCTACAAGTGACCCACTGAAAGTTTATAGCCTAGACATTGAAGCATTGTATTCCTGGGATTTCAGACGTATTCTGTAGTTAGTGTTAAGTTACATTTTCAATTGGGATACATTTGAAATGCTAACTTTGGACCATGCATTTCCTCCTAGCTGATGCAGACTGCCCACTGATATCAATGGAACCTCTGTGCTCAAATTATAGATAGACTGTGTCCCTAAGCTAGTAACATTTTTTCCTAAGAGGCCCCATAGATGCTCTAATAAAGCTACAGAACAAGAAGGCTCTCATATGGATTATGTATTGGCTTTGGTCCATTCATCTATTCAGGAAATTGTAGGAAATTGTACCTTATGTTCATTGACCTGATTTATGCCACACTATGTGTGATTTTGGAAGGTTCTCTGAAAAGCCTACTATTGGTTTATGCATTATACCATTACTTTCATACAAAAAGTTTGTGTCTTTCGCTACTTTTTTTTAAGAATGATCATTAAAATTTCTGCACTTTCTAAAATATACATTCAGTATAACCTGTGCCAGCCATATGTCATGGAGTTAAGGGGCAAAATTGGCACATACATAGTGATCCCTAGTGCAAAGAGTGAAAAAGCATGCCTCCCCCGCTGACTGTTGCTGGCATTTTGTAATAGTAATGTTTATGACAGTCTTCAGTCATACCCATCAGAATGCCAAAAAGGAAAGGATACTTGGAGTGAATTGTCTTTTTGTGTCATTGATAAAATGTTTTATTCCATAAGAATTCAAGATAGCTCTCTGATCCATAAAATCCCAACTTGTATGAATCACCTTTTCTCTACCAACACTATCCAACTGAAACCTCACCTAACATTACTTTGTTTCTGTGAATGCATGAATTAATGAATGAATGAGCATTTATTTTGCTATTTTACTATGTGTGAAGCACTGAACTGAGTACTAAGAATGCAAAAAGAAAATAGGGACAGGCTTTGTGTTCAAAGAGCTCATATTCTAATTGAAGGAAGCAGCACATACATAGAGGAGGATGGAAAGGCTTGGTGGTCGTTAGGGCATAGAAACAAGAGGGATAACAAGAACATAGGATCCTTCAGGGCATAAGTGAAGTAAATGGTAAGGCCTGGCAGCTGGGGGATGTAGTGGCAAAACAGATGGTGAGACCTGATGGTCATCCATCTTACTGGAATGTTTGGAATTATAACTTCTTGCTTATTAAAGCAGAGTGGCCATGTCTACCCTAAAGGTCTAGAGAGGCCTAGGACCACTATTTTGAGAAAGCAGAAAGGGGCTTAAATGTCCAAGTGCAGATGATGCTCAGTTCTCACATTGGGTGGGGATGGGTGGACCTGCTTCACAGGGGTGAGTGGGATTGTTAGAAAAGGGAAGAAAGGGAAGTTTCAGTGGAATGTGGGGAGGGGGGAATGCACTAGCCCAGTGAGCTGGTGCACCCCCCTCCCAGCAGCCTGTGACTGTGCTGCTTGTCCCAGTGTCCCAGTGGGCTCTGGAGAAAAAGATGGAAACTACCAGGCTGGGCCCCTGGGAAGTGCTCTTTTCTCATACTTTCTCAGGTATTTGTTATAATACTCCCTTGTGATCTGATCTAAAGAGTTTGGTGGACTCAGTTAAAAGGGAATCTTGTCCCCTCTTCTTCCTCAGCTCCTGCCATATTGCAAGTAAAGGTTATTAGAAAGTTTTTGCAGAATAGTAATGGTTTTAAAAGTTCTTTCCTGCCCTACACCTTCCCCCTGTCACTATGTGTAGTAGAATAATTCTGTCATGGAAAGTTAAGACTTTTAGCCATCTGTGGTTAGTTAAACTCCCCCAGGTAAACTTGAGCGTCAGTGCCCTTAGCATGGTTAGACATAGACCTATCGTAACACACCCTCTGTGCCAGTATAGCAGCAGCTACCCTCCCTGGCCTCTTCCCTGCTCCCCCACCCCCATCCCAGGTCACTTTCCTCAGAGATCCTGTTTACTTTGCTCTCTTACAGGTTTTCTTTCTTTATCTTCTTTTGAATCTCGACTCTCAGTCCTGTTATGCCCAGCTCTCTTCTTACTTTTCTTTCCTCTAACTTATTTCTTTTCCATCTCTCACCCACCCTTTATCTTTTATCTCTTTTTTCTATTTTTTTTACTATCACCTTAACAAATATCAGTAAAAATGAACTTTTTTTTCAAAGTTTTACATGTGGACTATATAGTTCCAAATTACTGGAAATGTATTCCACACATATTATATATTCTTATAGACAGCATACAACTGTGGATTTCTTATGATGTACAGCTTTTAAATATATATATATATACACATATATATGTATATATAAAATATGAAATTTAACATGCTGTACCAACATTGCTGCTTTCTGTCCCCTTCTGAACATCCTTCTGCTCTCTTCTTTGCATTCTTTCTTTGCATCATTATAATTTTTTACCCACTCCCAATCCATAACTCTTTCCCACACACAAAAAACAATCTCATGTAAAACAAATTCATACCTTATTAGTGCTTTTTCTTTTTCAGTTCCTATTGTCTTTCTTACTACATGTTATCTTTCACCATTTTTAGTCTGCAATGCAGCAAAACATTTGCTGAGGAAAAAAAATCACACTAGTAATAGAATAGAGCAGAATTTTTAGTGACCTCTTAGTTGAATGCACAGATTTGCTCCTGCCAGATATGGCCCCCTAGTGTGACATCTATTAACACAAAATCGAGAAAAAGAAGATACTAAAAATCAAGCTGAAAAAGATTTCTCTCTTTGCTGCTTTTGAAGAAAACTAGAAGAGAACATGGTCTCACCACTCTTAGTGAAATTTTCTCTTATTTTGTGAGGGAGGAGTTCCAGAGAAAGAGCAACATTTGCTGTTTTGTTTTATTTTTTTGTGCTACTAGACTCAAGAACTCCACAAGAAACTGGTCCATGTACAAACACTTATAGCACTATAGGCTACAAGAAGTACCCCCAAATCTTTAGTCTCATTATCCACTGAAGCTGATGATTTGTTCAGGAAGCACGTACAGGAAACATAAAAGAAATCATGGCCTGTGTGACAACCATCAGTGAGTTCTCTCTGAGCACATTTGTGGCTTGCCCCCACCAGGAAAGGCCTGGTTAGAAACCCAGCTTCTAACCTGCAGCACACACGCCTTTGAACATTCACCAAATTCTGCTCACCAGGTATTGTACTATCCAGTAAGAGAAAGATTGGCATATAGACAAGGTTCTTCCACTTTCTGGGCCTCAGCTTCTTTATCCGAGGCGGCTTAGTGCAGCAGCTAGGGCTAGAGTTGGAGTCATGAGGACCTGAGTTCAAATCCTGACCTAGTCCCTAGCTATGTGACTTTGGGCAAATTAAATAAATGTCAGCCTCAGTTTCTTTATCTGTAAAGTGGGGGTAATAATAATACCATACCCACAGAGTTGTTGTAATGATTAAATGAGATAACATCTTTAATGTGCTATGTAAATGCTACTTATTAGTAGTAGTTGTAAAATGATGAGTTGGACTGATTGCACTTTGAGCTCCCTTCCACTTGTAACATTCCTGCACCTTAGGTAGAGAGCATACTTGAAAAAAAAAAAACCAGCCTGTCTTCCAGGAGATACCATCATCCAGTTCAGTACACACAGAACTCCCACAGAACCTTTCAGAGCTGACATTCAAGGAGGACAGCGGTAGGATACGTGTACAGGAAAAGATACATGTAGAAAGTAGGACAGATGTTGACTACATATGGAAATTAGTCATGTAAGCTCTATGAAGGCAGGGACTGATCTCCTGCAGCACCTAGGATAGTGCCCTGCACACAATGTACCACTGCTGTTTGTTGAATGATGCAATAAAATGAGTATTTATGAATTAAGTATATGCTGTAGGGTGATGGGAATGATTGTAGTTTATATGCTTTAGGTAGAAGAAAAAGAATTTATACCTTCCCTTTGAAAAAAATGAAGAGGCCAGTTGGGAAAACACAAGAGAGACAAAATGAGTAAGGGCCTTGGAAAAGCCTTTGAAGCAGACGTTTTTAGGGCCTTGCTCCTGGTTCAAAATGCGATAGCCTGGATCAGTGACTTACCCTGCTTAGAGTGCTTTATTGGCCGGAACCCAATCCTGGGCTCCTCACTTATTAGGCCTTAGATGAAGTTTATATTTTTGAAAGAGAAGTCAAATGGTGGCTTCTGTGCCAAAGTCTTCAAGTAATCCCAGTGGTCAGTCACATTTCAAGCCATTATTGGGTGCAGGGAGGTTTGGAGATGCGTGGACTGCTGCAGGTTTTAGCCAGCTCCATCTATTCCAGCCTTTGCCTTGTCATACATGTGGGCACACTTAGAGCAATGCCATGGTGACCAACATTATCAAAGCCCCCCTTCCCCCAACTGTCTGTTTCTCAAATATATAGAGAACTGAGTCAAATTTATAAGAATACAAGTCATTCCCCAATTGATAAATGGTCAAAGGATATGAATAGGCAGTTTTCAGAAGAAGAAATCAAACTATCTCTAGTCATATGAAAAAATGCTCTAAATCACTTTGATTAGAGTAGGACAAATTAAAACAACTCTGCTGTACCACCTCATCTCTACCAGAGTGACTATTACAACAAGAAAGGAAAATGACAAATGCTCAAGGGGATATGGGGAAATTGGGACACCAAAGCAGTATTGATTTGGGAACTGATCCAACCCTTCTGGAGAACAATTTGGAACTGTGTCCAAAGGTCTGTAAAACCTTTGACTCAGCAAAACCACTACTAGATCAGTAATCCAAGGAGATTTAAAAAAGGAAAAGGACATGTATGTACAAAAATATTTATAGTAGCTCTTTTTGTGGTATCAAAGACTTGGAAATGGAGGGGATGTCCATAAATTGGGGAATGGCTGAACAAGTTGTAGTACACGATTGTGATGAAATACTTTTGGGCTATCAGAGATGATCAGGGGACTGCTAGGTGGCACAGTGAGTAGAGCACCGGCCCTGGAGTCGGGAGAATCTGAGTTCAAATCCAGCCTCAGACACTTAACACAAAAAACTAGCCATGTGACCTTGGGCAAGTCACTTACCTCCAATTGCCCTACCTTCCCCCCTCCAAAAAGCAAAAAACAAAACAAACAAAAAAAAAAGAAATGATCAGCAGGATGTTTTCAGAAAAACTTGGAAAACCTTACATGAACTGGCACAGAGTGAAATGAGCAGAACCAGGCGAACTTTGTACATAGTAATAGTAATATTGTATTGTATGATGATCACTTGTGAGTGACTTAGCAATTTTCAGCAATACAATGATCCAAGACAACTCCAAAGGACTCATGATGAAAAATGCTATCTGTCCACCTCCAGAGAAAGATCTGATGGAATCTGAATGCAGATTGAAGCATATTTTTAAAAATTTCTTTATTTTTCTTCTGTTTTTGGTGGGGGAATCTGTGTTTCCTTTTATAACATGACTAATATGGACATAGGTTTTACATGAGTACACTTGTATAATCTATATCAAATTGCTTTTCTTCTCAATGAGGGGGAAGGGAAGAGAGGGAGAACATTTTGCGCTCAAAATTTTAAAAAACAACTTTGTTTTCACATGTAATTTGAAAAAACAAAATAGATTTTTAAAAGGATAGAAGAAATCTTAGAAGTCATTTTATAGTCCAGCCCCTGAATCAAAGTAAATTCTCCTGACCAAAATCAAAGAGTCTGATTATGAAAAGGATTTTGTTCCAAAGTTCACTTTTCCTACCAGGAAAAACAACCGAAGGGTTAAGAAAGAAGAAATGTTGTGTAGACTCTTCTCAGATGTTCGTTTTAGGGTTCAGAGCAAATAAAAACTAAGTCCCATGGGAAAATGGAGCCTTTTCAACAGCAATTCTCTTGTGTTAGAAGGTTTCGTGTCACCTAAGCTATGTCTATTGCTATAAATCAGAATATCTGCAATCCACAGGCATAAGGTCTTTTGTTAAATAAATTGCAGAAAATCACACATCTCAGAGTTAAAAACACACCTGGAGTGTTCCAGACAACACTGAAAGCAAACACTAGTCCAGCAAAATCCAATCGTTCTCTTTCCTGAATTAGGTATTTTGGAAATTAAGGGAAATTCTGGGACAAAGTTTTATACCCTTGGTTGTGTAGAAAAGAATGGGAGTTAGTTCAGGAGGCCATTCTTCTCAGGAGTGGCATGGGGAGGCAGGTGAGCAGGCACCCAGTGTCACTGATGAGTTGTGCATTGATTAGTCAGTAAGCATTTATTAAGTACCCACTATGTGTCAGGCACTATTCTAAGCATTTAGGATACAGAAGGAGGCAAGACAGTCCCTGACCTTAGTGAAGATGAGTTCTCTGGAGAGGTTGTTGAGCACAGTGATTATTGAGATTCACTGGATTAGCTTCATGCATTTGCAGCTATAATATTCTGAGAAGTTGGATGTGAATTGTAATTCAGCAAAGCATTAAAAATAACATGCAGATAGCACTTAAATAATTTTTGCTTCATCAGAATGATTTGAGATTGTGTGTTTTGATCATCAGAGGGGAGTTTTTAAAAATTTCAAGCTATAACATCTGATACAATACATTTCCCCAGTAAAACTGTCACTTTTTTAGTAGCTGTGTTCATATGTAATAAAATGCCATGGTTTAGTCAAATGGTTCCTAATGTACTATTTTTTTTAATACTGTCCTGCTATGATGGTGTCCCTTACCCAGGAGAAAAATAAAATTAAGGAATAGTCTTTATGAATTACACACAACAACCAAAGTGGGAATTTTATATGTGAGAACACTAAACTAAAAGAAACGGAGAAGACCTTCAGCAAAACTTTGGGGGAAGGGGAGTGGAGAACTTAGCCTGGGAAATTTGATTGTTATTCTAAATAAGTGGAGTGACTCAGAGGTTTTCTTGTTGGTTAACAAGCTTTTAGTTGGAGAATCACAGAGTTTTAGAGATGAATGGGACTCTAGAGATTGTCTCATCCAGGGGTTCTTAACCTGAGATCTGTGAACTTGGCTTTTAAAAACTATCTTGCTAACTATATTTGTTGTATTCTTTTGTAATCCTGTGTATTTTATTTTATGCATTTAAAAATTATTTGGAGATAGGGTCCATAGGCTTCACCAGAATGCCACAAGGGTCCATAATCACAGAAGATTAAGAACCCTTGCTCTAATCTAAGACCTTCATTTTAGAGAGGGGGAAAATGAAGGACTTAATGATATAATTCAGCCAGTTAGGGAAAAAAGTGAGACTTCACACACACACACACACACACACACACACACACACACACACACACCTCTTGAGATTTAGCATTCTTTCAACTACAAGATAAATGGTTTTATCTTGGCTGTTTGGTGGATAGGAAAACCTAGGTGGGAATACAGGAGAATTTCTAAGATAGGACTTTGACCTTATGCTACTTTTGTAGCACACAGCTCCACTGATTTTTGTGATAACTTTCTATAGGTATAGGAAAACCTTCAAGTCAGGCCACAAAGTATGAGATTCATAATAGTTTTGAAGGTTCTTATAGCAAAAAAATGAAATAAGCTTTATAAAATTTTTTTTGTAATTTGTTTCAAATTCTTTCCGTCTCTACCCATTAAGAACACAAGAAATACAATACCCATTATACATACGAAGTCATGAGAAGTGCATTCTCACATTATCTGTGTTGTGGGAGGTAAGGAAGAAGCAAGAAATAAAGAAAAAAATACTCTTCAGTCTGCACTCTGAGTCCATCAGCTTTCTTTCTGGAAGTGAATGCCATTTTTCAT
>CM053583.1:54151666-54164735 GCA_028627135.1 Pseudochirops cupreus | reverse complement strand
TTTCCAGGATTCCTGAAATCATATGACAGTGCTTTGAAAACTTAATCACATTTTACAAATCAAAAGTGATATTATTACTTAAATATTTTGAGGATTGCTGGTTTTATTGATCTTTCCTTTTACTGATAGAGTTTGTAATTACTCTCTGTCTTTGTAGGCAGTGTCAGTATGGTTAAAATTTTTTCAGCCTGAGCAGTGCACTGATGACAAACTTAATCGGGCTTGTCCTCAAGTACAAATGCTGTCTTTTGCTGGGCCTCTTCCATCTTAGTTGGACCGGTCAGAGCTTGTGCTGTACTGACATAACCTTCAAAAATCCAGAGTCAGAGGGGCGACTAGGTGGCGCAGTGAATAGAGCACCAGCCCTGGAGTCAGGAGGACCTGAGTTCAAATCCAGCCTCAGACACTTGACACACTTACTAGCCGTGTGACCCTGGTCCAGTCACTTAACGCCAATCCCTCCAAAAAAAAATCCAGAGTCATCTCCATACCACAGTGAAGTGGCTTCTCACTGCTACACCTCTTTGCCAAATTAAACAGAAAGAAAAAATTGCCTTTATAGCAAGTAAGCATAATAAAAATAAATCCACACAATGACCGTATCTAAAAATGTCTATCTCCTTCAGAAACCCTGAGACCGTCATCTCTCCATCAGGAGGTGGGTAACGCACTTCGTTCTAGGTGCTCTGGAAGAACTGAACACTGAGTTCAACAAAGTCTTTGTGCTTTCACAGTTGTTTTTCTTTACGAGTGAATTGTCCTTATATAAATTGTTTCCCTAATTCTGTTTATCCTGCATCATTTCATAGTTCCTAGTGTTATCTGAAATTGTTTCTCATAATTTCTTATGGTATAATAATATCCCGTTGTGTTAATACTTCACAATTCATTCAGCTATTCCCCAATTGATGGGTACTCTCTTAGTTCCCAAGTCTTTGCCTCCCGCCTCGACCCTTTTAAATCCTCACTTCAGTATCATAAAGTTTGTTTTGCTTGGCAGATATTCCCTCACATGTTATCTTCCCTCTTAATCTGTAGCATCAACACAATATTCACAGCACCAACAGTGACTGTAAATATGCTGACATAGGTCTCAATTGCAAAATATAAGAGACTCTCCATATAGAAGACAGAAAAAACATTTATTCAGACACCAGAAAACCAAATCCCAATCCATTATAGCAACATAGAAGCTAATACACCACAATGCAGAAGAGAGCCACACCATCCTTTAGCCCTCCCACAAACAACACTCACAAGCCTAGCTGTCTGCCTGGGTGTGTCTTTTCTCTCCCACCTCTAGCTACTCTGACTTGCAGCTTCCTGTGAGCTCTGCTCTACCCTTCAGCAAACTCCTCCTAGCACAGGCTCCATGTGATTACATTTGACCTATTAGGGGGCAGGGAAGATCTTCAAATTACCATTACCATTACAGTACCCATCTCCACCTGTTTCCCTTTGAGTTTGATGCATTTCTACACTAAACTTCTTAAGTGTGTGTGTTTCAGATAAAAGTGAGAATAATGGAGCCAAGATGGTTGGAGCATTCACTCAGCTGAACTCTCCCAACATTTCCTTCCAAACAACTTTAAAATAATGCCTCAAATCAAATCTTGGAGTGACCCAGTCAACAAATGGTCAGGGTGAGATATTTTTCTGGCCTGAGAAAATTTAAAAGGTCAGCAGGAGAAGTCTGTGATGCCAGGGTGGAGACCTGTCTGGAGCGTACATACACAGCAGCAGAAAGAGCAGCAGTAGCAGCTTCATCTCAGCGTAGATACATTGAGAGAGTCAGAAAATTGGACAGAAAGAGATTATAGGGGACCCTTTGCTGGCACTGGGTACAGCTGACACTGATTGGCAACTCTATTGCCCATATGCAATTCTGGGTTGCTGTTCCAGGATGGAAAGAAGTGCTGGTGGTCAGTCACAAGGGAGCAGGAGCCTTCATCACAGTTCCAAAGCAGAGTAGTGCTAGTGCTTGTGGTTTCAGGGGATCATATCTCTCTCAGGGTCACATACCACCTTGGAAACACTAAAAACTTACCCCCAAAACTAGGTCTGAAAACAGCAGCAGAAAAAACCCCAAAGCTTGGGACAGTGCCTCCTCACCCTGCGGAGAGCCCAACATTAACATAAAGTTCAAAGTCAAGAAATAGGCTGGGAAAATGAACAAACAACAACAAAAAAGAATTTGTCTATAAAAAGTTACTCTGGTTGCAGGGAAGACTAAGACAAGCTCAGAAGAAGCCAACAATGTGAAATCAGCTACAAAAAAAGCCTCAAAGAAAAGTGTTAATTGGACCCATATTCAACAAGAACTCTTGGAAGAGTTAAGAAAGAGATAAGACTGGTAGAGGAAAAATTGGGAAAAGAAATGAGAGTGATGTAAGAAAATTATGAAAAGAGAATTAACAGCTTGGTAAAAGAGGCACACACACACACACACACACACACACACACACACTCTGAAGAAAATAACACCTTAAAAAACAGAAATGACAAAATGGGAAAAGAGGCCCCAAATCTACTGAAGATAAGAACTCCTTTGAAAACAGACTTGGCCAAGTGGAACAGGAGGTACAAAAATTCACCAAAGTAAAGAACTCCTTAAAAAGCAGAATTGGCCAAATGGAAAAAGAGGTGTAAAATCTCAATCAGTTAAAAATGAGGTTTATCTGATCCCTGCTCCTCCTATCCCTTCCTCCATGTTGTATATTCGTCATCTCACCCCCAATAGAAACAGTTAAGTTCCATCCCCTCTTCCTTCCTGTTTTCTAAACTAGTGTCTTCCTTCTATCCTCCCTTCTCTTTCTCCTCCTAAAACCCTCAGAACAGAAGTAATCTACCCCAAGTCTTCTGTTTCTCGTAATTAATTCCTCCACTACATTAAGGTTTTAAAGGGACACCTGTTTTCTCATTCTCTATTGGAATGTTGGCACTATATCATCATATAGTCCCTTCTAATTGCTCAAATAAATTTAGCTTTTTAGGTTTCCCTTGAATCTTATGTTTGCATTTTAGAGTTCTATTCAGCTCTTTTCTTTTCATCAGGAATGCTTAAGTGTCCTCTCTTCCATTATTCCAGTATTTCCTCCTGTAGAATTATGCTCAACTTTTCAGAGTAAGTTATTCTTGTTTACAAACCTATCATTTGTCTTTTGGAATATTGTATTCTAAGAGCAAGCTTAGATGCTGCAGTAGATAGAGCTCTAGCCTGGTGTCAGGAAGACTTGAATTCAAATTCACCCTCAGACTCTTACTATATGACCCTGGGCAAGTCCTTTACTCTGTTTGCCTCAGTTCTTCATCTATAAAATGAAGGTCATAACAACACCTACCTTTCTGGGATTGTTGGTGAGGAGCAAATGAAATAATATTTGTCTGACATATAGTAAACCCTGTGTAGACACTAACTGCTGTCGTTATCCCCTTTGGTTTACGCTGCCAGCTGAGAGGTCCCAACTGTGGCTTCTTGGTACTTGAACTCTTTCTGGTTATTTACAGATTTTTTTTTTATAACAAACAGCTGTAGTTTTTTCTTATTTGGGGTTTGTTTTTTTAGTATTCCTAGACTTTTTACTTTTGGGGTCTCTTTTAGGAGATGATTTTTTTTCTTTTAGAAAGTGATTCTCTTTTTTCACTTTGTTCTCTGGTTCTAATAGATATGATATATAACAGGTTCTAATAGTTCTATTTGTGTTTTTTTAACTATATAATCCAGACTTTCTCATTAAAAAATGATTGTTTTTAGAGTCTAATTCTTAAATTATGGTTTCCAGATCCATTTTTATAGCAATAAGATACCTTACATGTCCTAATATTCCAATCTTTTGATTTTGTTGTAATAGTCTTGATCTCTCATTAAGTCATTGATTTCTGTTTGGTCTCTTCTAGTTTTCAAGGTATCCATTTAACTTGGGTAAGGTTTACCACTTTCTGTTCTAAGCTATTTATACTTTTAGCTCTTTCCTCCAGAAATTTTCTTTCATTTTTTTCATCTTGCTGCTTTTCTTAGGTATCCATGTAATCCCTATGGAAAATCCATTATTTACTTTGAGTCTTTGCAATTGTTATAGAGTTACTCTGTCCTTCTAGATTGGAATTTTGGTATGTCTGAATCTATTATAATAGTGTTATGTATCTTCCTGTATTTACGCATTTCTCTAGCCTTACTTCCTGAAATGAAGCTTTGTAGTAGGGCCTGGCTCAGCTTCCTACTATACTTTTAGGTATAGTAGTCAGCTCTACTTACTCTCCACCTGAGTTCCTGCATTTATCTCCAGTTCCCATGATTAACTTTCTCTAGAATTGTGAGGTTCAGATTGCTGTGTCTCAGGACAGAGTACTAAGGACCTCAGAACCTATGGACCTGGGAGTGTCTCAGAACTGGTTGCTGCTACTCTTATTCATTTCACTGGTCCCTACATTGGGTTTCTGACCACCCTGGGGCTTTCTCATGAGGCTTATCCACTCATTCTTGTTTCTAGCCACTTATTGGTCATACTGGGAAGCTACTATTTTTTTTTGCACTGCCTTGTCTGGCAGCCCCTCTCCTATTTTCTATGGGCTTCTGGCTGACTTTTTATGTAGTTCCGGGGTAGAAATCACATATAGTGTCATTGGAATTCTTGATCATTATTCAGTCTGGTGCAGCTTTTAGCTATTTGCTAAAGTAGATATATGGGAGCTGGGATGCCTGCCTCCATTCAAACAAGCTTCTTGGCTTTCCATTCAGGAAATCCCAAAGTGGTTTTCCTGAAGCAGAGGTCTGACTGTTACTCTGGTAGAGAATGAGAGTGAGATCTTACCTCACCATACTGTAATGATTCCCTATTATTTCAGATCTGGATTTCTCCATTTGAAAGTGCACATTCTGGTCTTTTCCTCCCTCTCTAGTCTTCTTTTTATTAATATTATTTCTCTGCATGCCCTCTGTGGACTGGCAGCGTTAGCCTACTTGTTGCTTCTCATCCGAAATGCTTCAGCTCCCATCTCTGTACCTTTTCATTGACTGTCCCTTCTACCTACCCCCACCCTAGTGCTTAGAATGTTGTCCTTCTGCCTCTTAGAATCATATGTGCCTTGTACATACTTCTGTACAGACGTGTTGTTTCCCCCATTGGCATGTTGGCTCCTCAAAGGCATGGGCTGCTTCGCTTCTGTATTCCCGGCACTTGGCACATTGCCTATGCCTGGTAAACACTTCAGTGTTTGTTTGTTGATTGATTCTGTGCAGAGGAAGGAAGCTGTATGTTACGTTCTGGAAACAGCTAATAATCCCTCTGACTGTGATCTAGAATATTTGAAGAGGAATAGTGTGAAACAAGGTTGAAAAGAATAGTTGAGGTCACTTCGTAGAGACCTTTAATACTAGTCTAAGGAGTGTGCATTTTATCCTAGGAGAAATAAGGAGCAGCTAAGGAAGTAACAAGGCCGTATCATTTTGCATTAGGAAGATTATCTGGCAATGGTTATTCTCCTTCATGAATTCTATGGTGTAGCCTATGGTGTAACCAAACTGGCCTTCTTGGTGTTCCTTAAATACAGCCCACCAGATGGTGGGTTCTCTATGCTTTTGCACAGTCTGCTGTTCCTAGAATGCAGTCCTTCCCCTCCTGCGCTTCTGAAAAGTCCTCATTTCCTTCAGGGCCACCTTCAACATGAAACCTTTCTTTATCCTGCCAGGTTCTAGTGCCTACCCACCACTGCCCCCACGCCCCAGAAGAGAGAGAGAGACAGAGAGAGCCTTGTATTTCTTTTGTGTTCTCTCTGTGTGTACAGTTTGTGTGTGTGTGTTGTCTCTCCTGATAAGATAAATTCTTTGAGGGCAAGAGCTGTTTCATTCATTTTTGTCTTTGTAATTCCAGTACCTTAGGTTCCCAAATACTCAAATATAAAGTCAGAGAGGCATAGCTGGACAGCAGTTCATTTAAAAATACCATGGGACTACAAGAGTAATATGAGTTCACAGTCTGACATGGCAGCCAAAAAAACAAAGTTGACCTTAGACTGTATCAATACAAGCACACTGTCTAAAGCAGTGGAGATGGCATTTCTTTTATCTTCTGCTTTGTCCAGACCTATCAGCAGTATCGTGTCCAATTCTGGGAGGCACATGTTAGCAGAGACTATTGGCACACTAATGCATGTCTGAAGGAGGTAGAAAGGACTTGGATTTATGGGGATTTATTGAAAGAACTAGAGATGATTAGCTTGAAGAAGAGAAGATTTGGTAGGGTCCAGGGACAGAGTAGTTCATTATAGCTGTCTTCAAATATTGGAGAGACTGTTACAGAAAAGAATCAGGCTTATTCTGCTGGGCCCCAGAGAAAAGAAGTGCTACAATAGAGGCTGGAAGGAAGCAGTCTTCATTCACCTTAATATAGAGAAGAACAATCCAGTAATGGAAGGTACTGCCTGATGAGTTATTGATTTCCCTGACTCTGAAGGTCTTTAAGAAACCGTTGGTCATCCACCCTATCAGGAGTGTCATAGACCCTCCCCTTCCCCACCCCCACTTCCACATACCCTCTAAGGGAGGAAGAACTCAAGGATCATATTTAGAGGAACAGTCTGAATCTGTTAGTCCACTTTCTGTAGTATTGCTTCTAACACAAGCAGATGGAATGGACTGAGCTGTTGGCATTGAGACAAGTGCTGGCAGCATCCCAGAGTAGCTGTGTAACACTTAAAATGCCTGTTTCAGAATCCATCACTGAGAGCAGCCCTCAGAGACAGAGCTGAATGACACCAAGGCCTGGGGCTGTGTCACTGGGCTGACATGCTTAACCACAGAAACGCTGTTATATTTTTACCCCATTAAGTTTTCTCTTGTCAGGTTTAAAGTCCTTGCAAAGAGCTTGTCTTCTTGTTGACTTCCTGCTTTCCATATGGATTTGCTGCCTCCTTGTGTCTATCTAAAAACAGCAGCAATGTTTTCATCCTAGAAGTCATAGTGATTAAGTTCAGTTTGATGTTGCATTATTTTTAAAGCTGATCTTGTGGTCACTTTCCTGATTTTCAGTAATCAGTGATGTTCTTCCAGGATGTGAGTCTGGATTCAATTCTATGTCCCTGCTGGACATCCCCTCACTTCTTTGTTAGCTTAGTCTTTCAACCTCCTGAGCTGTGTGGCATTTTCATGCCCCCAAGCTCTTGTTTTACATCTGTTGCATTTGCAGCTTTTACCCTTTATTGTCCTGGTTTTAGCAAAAAAAAATTGTGTTAAAAAGGTAGACTAGATCCTCACAACCAGCTTCCTATTTTTCTTTCTGATGCATCATAAAATTCACAGATTAATCTCAACTGATGTAAAGCACCTTAAGGTCTCCAAAATACTTCACATACCTTATTTCATTTGATACTTACAACAGACTTGTGTAATAAATATTCCAAGTATTAGCCCCATGTTGCATTATGAGCAGACTGAGCTTCAGAGACACTAAGTGACTTTCCCTTGATAGTATAACCAGTAGGTGTTGAAGGAAATATTTGAACTCAGGTCTTTCCTGACTCCATGCCCATCACTTTTTCCATCATACTACACTGCCCTTCTGTTCCTAGGGGAACAAACCAAGAAATGACTTTAGAATTTAAAATGTCAGAGCTTGGAGGGACCATAGAAAGCAACTCAGAAATCATTCATTTTATAGAGGAAGAAACAGGTCTTAAGAGGGAAAGTGTAGCCTTGGACAAGTCATCTACCCCACAGGGCCCAGATATGTGTTAGTTCTAAGTGCAGATTCACTAGGTGAATATAAGATATAAAAAGAAGTTTGGGAAGTCTGTTGGTTTGAATTTAGAGAAAGGCTAAAAGAACACATTAGTGTGATAAGAAAATAATCGGTAAAATGAGGGATTTTGGTAAAATTTTTGGTTTTTGATTGGTAAAATCAAGGGATTACAGTATCACAAATTTGAAAAGGACCCCAGAAATCTTCCAGCCACTGAGCGAGCAACCCCGTCCATGACATACATAACAATTGGCTCACCATCTTCTGCTTGAAATTTTCCAGTATTGAGTAAATTCACTGACTCCCAGGTTAGCCAATTCTACTCTTGGGCAACTCTGATGATTAAAAAATTTTTCTCACATTCAGCTAAAATCTACCTCTTCAACTTGCACCTTCTACTTCTAGGTCTGCATAAGAATTAACTCTAGAAAGAATCTCAGAGGTTACATGATCTAAACTCATTGTACAGGTAAGAAACCCAAGGCCAGTGAGGTTACTTGACTTGCCCAGGGTCACATAGGTAATAAGTAGCAGAACAAGAATTCAAACCCATGTCCTAAAGATAGAGATCATATGCCTCCTAAGTTGTACAAGACCTGGGCTTTTAGCAGAAGACATAAGCACATGTCTTAGGGTATAGATGTAATTAACAGGTGACTGTTTTCTATCATACTTAGGTTAATTTTTTCAGCAGTTAAGGTGTAGGTGCTAATGAAGTCAATGTACATTAACTTGATCCTCATCCAGGCGAGTAACTCTGGACAAAGAAGGTTATTTTCTCAAGCCACAAGTCCCTCCCCTTCCTCATGTCACAAACCTATGCCATTTAACACAAGGAGATTTAGGTTAGAATGACTCCATGAAGATCTGACTCCCCTCTAGGAAAACCAACATCAGGTGTGCATTCATATTGACAGGAAACTGAGTGTCATCTGGGGATTCAGTTAATCTGCCAGCGTACTGTGCTGTCCTTTAAGAATGAATAACTATAAATGCCAGCCTTCAGACTATTTCAGTTGCTTTCTAAAAACATAAAATGCCAGGTTTACTTTTGCTTTAAAGTTAGTTAACTTCTTTGAATAGGGTCAGTCTTTCCTCGCGTCCTTCATAAGAAGTGAACATTGTGCTTTGCTTTGGCCTTGACAGCCACCCACAGTAGCTGTTAGAACCATCATGTGCCCTGAATGCATCTGAGAGACCGGAGTTTTATGGTTTAATGGGTTTGAGAGAATTGTTGGCTCACAGCTTAAGAAAACTAAAAATGCATTTTACCTTGTAAAAATTAATCTTTGTGTGATTTGTGCCCTCTTTTTCTGTATTTACTAAACCTTAAGTTACCTCTTCTTTCCATAATCACTATTGCTCTAACAGATGTTTTCTATGACTATAATATATTTTTCATATTTACTATTGACAGCTTTACCTACTTATTTACCGTGCTTTTCTTCACATTTTTCTTCTTTCATCCAAGTTATTACTGGCCATTCTGTTGAAAGTAGAATTGGGGGAGTCAGAGTCCTTCTTTTAATATTGCTTTCTTCCCTGGAGAAGGCTGTGTGACTTTGTGGTAAGGCCAGGAGTCTGCCCTTTCCAAAAACGTCTCCTTGCTTTGCCCTGCACGCCTCCTGACACCTCAAGAAGCCGTGGAGCTGTAAAGTGACCACATCTTCTTAGGGAAAATGGAGGGAAAGGTGAAGATGCCCTTTGTAGGGGAAAGTGCTTGTGTAAAGTCCTGGCAGAGTCAGGGAGGGGCGACATTAAATGTCATTCTGATTCTGCACTATTCTGGACGAGGTTAATAACCTGATGCTTTCTTTTCTTCTAGTTGTTTCCTCTCTTTGCTGCTTGTGGCTGCTGTGGTTTGGAAGATCAAGCAAAGCTGTTGGGCTTCAAGGAGGAGAGAGGTAAGCCAGAGTCATTCAGCAGAAGATCACTCCTTAAAGAACAAGGGCACTTTTCTGTTCTTTGCTTTTGTCTCTCTGTGATAAATTATATATATGACTTCATTAAAAAGTTATGCAGTATTTTCCTTCCCAACAACTTAAGACTAAGAGGGTTTTTATTTGAGCCATGAAACAAAGTCCCAAGTGCACCCTGAAGAATGAGGTTTAATTTTTTTGAAGGGAAGATACTGTTGCTGTTGTCTTTTGGAGAGAAAGAGCTAGAGAGCTGAGGGGTTGTTTCAGGCAAAGCCTTCAACTCTTTATCCTCAAGTTGCCTCATTCCTGAGGCAGCATCATGTGGTTTGGTTTTTTTTTTCCTAAGGAGTCAGGAGAGGAGAGTGTTTTTGCATTTTCTCCTTATTCAAATTCTGATTTCTTCGGTTCCTTCTACTTGATGGCCTTGATGATTCCTCAGTGTGGCATGGAGACGACTGGGTTTGCATGTGCTTTGTCAGCATTATATACAAGCTTTAGAGGAACTTGTGAGCCAAGTTGAGAAGGCCTGGTAACTATGGCTTAGTTGTGTGAAGACCAGCCCAGGCTGGCTACCAGGGCCTGGGTTTCTTTTTTTAGCCTCAGAAGCTCATACATAAATTTAGTCCACAGGGGCACAGAGGAGCCATGGTCTTCATCAGTGGAAAGAGATCCATATTGAGAAAATATATGAGCCCTGAACATCTATGCTTCAGGAGAGTTCCTGAGAGCTAAAGAGAAAGGCAACAGAGAAACATTCACATCAGAGTATAATTCCTTATTGGGCATAGATACAGTCATCATCACTAAAGAATAGGGTCCTTGCTAGTGGACTTAGAATAAACCAGAATAAAAATTCACCAGAAAGATAGTGAATCCTTAGTAAAATAGTGCACAAGAGATTTATAAAAAGATTTTCAGGCTGCTACTCTTCGGGGCTGGCCCTGAAGAATTTCTTTTTTTTTTAATTAAAAAAATTTTTTTTCTAGTGCAAGCTTTTCATTTAAAAAAAAATTAATCTTTTATTTATTTATTTTTAGTTTGCAACATTCATTTCCACAAGATTTTGAGTTACAAATTTTCTACCTGTCTTTCCCCTAACCCTCACCCCACAGGTAATAAGTAGCTTATTATAATAAGCCCCTTCCCCCAATCTGCTCTGTCTTATATCCTCCCCCACCCCAACCCTCAACTTTCTAGTGGGGCAAGATGGATTTCTATACCCCAGTGCCTGTATATCTTATTTCCCAGTTGCATGTAAAAAACAATTTTTTTAAACATTTGTTTTTTAAAACTCTGATTTCCAGATTCTTTCCCTTCTTCCCTCCTTACCTACCCCCACTGGGAAGACAAGCAATTCAATACAGGTTGTACATGTGTAGTTATGCAAAACGTTTCCATAGTAGTTATATTTTGAAAGACTAACTGTATTTCCCTTCATCCTATTCCACCTCCCACTTATTCTATTTTCTCCTTTGACCCTGTTCCTTTCCAAAAGTGTTTGCTTCTTACTACCCTCTCCCCCAATCTGCCCTCCCTTCTATCATCCCCCTCCTCTTGTCCCCTTCCTCCCTACTTTCCTGTAGTGTAAGATACCCAATTGAGTGTGTAGTGTGTATGTTATTCTCTCCTTAAGCCAAATTCAGTGAGAGTAAGGTTAACTCATTCCCTTTCATCTTCCTGTTCTTCCCCTCCATTGTAACAGTTTTCTCTTGCCTCTTTTGTATGAGATAATTTACCCTATTCTATCTCCCTTTCTCCTCCCATTATATTCCTCTCTCACCTTTTTTGTTGTTGTTGTTGTTGCTTTTTTGGAAGGGGGAGGGCAGGGCAATTGGGATTAAGTGACTTGCCCAGGGTCACACAGCTAGTGTTAATTGTCTGAGGCCAGATTTAAACTCAGGTCCTCCTGACTCCAGAGCCAGTGCTCTATTCACTGCGCCACCTAGCCACCCCTCTCTCTCACCTCTTAATTTTATTTTTTAAATATCCCTTCCTATTCAACTGATCCTGAGATCTCTGTCTATGTATACATGTACACACACTCAAATATATTTATACACACATACACCCTCATATACATACATATATGTATGTATACATATATATGCATATATATTGCCTTCAACTATCCTCAAACTGAGAAAAGTCTCATAAGTTACAATGATTGTTTTTCCATGTAGGAATGTAAATAGTTCAACTTTAATAAGTTCTTTATGATATCTTTTTCCTGTTTACCCTCTCATGCTTCTCTTGCTTCGGGTATTTGAAAGTCATATTTTCTGTTCAGCTCTGGTTTTTTCATCAAGAAAGCTTGAAAGTCCTCTGTTTCATTGAATGACCATATTTTTCCCTGTAGCATTATATTCAGTTTTGCTGGATAGGTGATTCTTGGTTTTAATCCTAGCTCCTTTGACCTCCAGAGTATCTTATTCCAAGCCCTTCGATCCCTTAACATAGAAGCTGCTAGATCTTGTGTTATCCGGATTGTGTTTCTACAATACTCAAATTGTTTCTTCCTGAAAGCTTGTAATATTTTCTCCTTGACCTGAGAACTCTGGAATTGGGCTATGATATTCCTAGGAGTTTTCTTTTGGGGATCTGTTTCAAGAGGCAATGGGTGAATTCTTTCAATTTCTATTTTGCTCTCTGGTTCTAGAATATCAGGGCAGTTTTCCTTGAGAATTTGGGTGAAGGATGATTTCTGGGTTCTTTTTTTGATCATGGCTTTCAGGTAGTCCAATAATTTTTAAGTTATCTCTCCTGGATCTATTTTGCAGGTCAGTGATTTTTTCAGTGAGATATTTCACAATGCCTTATATTTTTTTCATTTGTTTGGATCTTTTTTATAGTTTCTTGATTTTTCATGAAGTCGTTAGCTTCCATTTGCTCCAATCTAATTCTGAAGGAATTATTCTCTTCAGTGAGTTTTTGAAATTCCTTTTCCATCTGGCAAATTCGATTTTTTAAGGTGGCTTTTTTGGCCTCTTTTGCCATTTGAGTTAATCTACTTTTTAAGGTGTTATTTTCTTCAGTATTTTTGGGGGGTCTCCTTTAGCAGACCGTTGACTCACTTTTCATGATTTTGTTGCATCATTCTCATTTCTCTTCCCAATTTTTCTTCCACTTCTCTTACTTGATTTTCAAAATCCTTCTTGAGCTCCTCCATGGCCTGTAACCAGTTCATATTTTTCTTGGAAGCTTTTGATGCAGGAGTTTTAACTTCATTGACTTCTTCTGGTTCCATGTTTTGATCCTTTTTGTCCCCAAAAAAGGATTCTGTGGTCTGATTGTGCTTCTTCTGCTTGCTCATCTTGCCAGCCAATTACTTGACTTTTGAGCTCTTTCCCATGGTAGAACTCTGCTTCCATAGTAGAGAAATCTGTGTCCCAAATTACTGGGGTTTTCACAGCTGTG
>CM053583.1:54058107-54151566 GCA_028627135.1 Pseudochirops cupreus | reverse complement strand
AGGAGGGCGCCCTCTCTATAGCCACTCTAAGCTCTGGCACACTGGCCACACACCCCAGGACCACCATCTGAGACTGCAACCCTGATCCAAGCAGGTCAAAGCAAGAGTGATTATCCTCTGAATGGTCACTTGGTCCTCCTACGATCTGCAGGCCAGGAGCTCCAGAGGCAGCCACGTGACAGCAACTGCAGCTGCTGCACTGCTGTCATCTCTCACCCTGGGGGCAGGGGCCAGACTGTGGTCTTTCCATCACTGATTCCAACAGAGTTCCCCACTGACCTTCTACTTTCTCTTTGGCATTTATGGATTGAGAAGTCTGGAAAT
This sequence comes from Pseudochirops cupreus, assembly GCA_028627135.1. Lineage (NCBI taxonomy): Eukaryota > Metazoa > Chordata > Mammalia > Diprotodontia > Pseudocheiridae > Pseudochirops > Pseudochirops cupreus. The sequence goes on along the minus strand of CM053583.1, from coordinate 54,151,242 downwards.
AGTTACAGTTGCTGGTGATTCACTCTCCTGAAGTTTGCTCTGGCTGGTTTGGGCCACTGGTCCAGGCCACCCCAGCTGTGGGCCCCCAGTTCACACAGGACTGCACTCAGCTCCCAGCACAGTGTGATAGACCCCAGCACAGTGTGATAGGCCTGTCCTGTCTGCCTGCCAGGCTGCCTGCAGTGGGAGATTTGTTTCTCTCTATCATTTTGTGGGTTCCATAGCTCTAAAATTTGTTCAGAGTCATATTTTACAGGTATTGGAGGTGACTGGTACAGGAGCTTAAGCAGATTCCTGCTTTTACTCTACCATCTTGGCTCCACACACCCTGCCCCCCCAAAGAATTTCTACATTGCCTTCCCAAGGGAATAGAGCTATAGGAACCCTGGCCTTTAGATGAGGACTTTATCTACTTTAGGCATTTGTTTTGCTTTATTATATTTAATTTTTTTTCTTTTTTTTTTGGAGCAGGGAGGATAGGGCAATTGGGTTAAGTGACTTGCCCAAGGTCACATGGCTAGTTTTGTGTTAAGTGTCTGAGGCTGGATTTGAACTCAGGTCCTCCTGGCTCCAAGGCTGGTGCTCTATTCACTGTGCCACCAAGCTGCCCCTATTATACTTAATTTTTGCAAAGCTTTGATTTTTTTGTGGGGGAGGGAAGAAAAATAAATGCTTAGCAATTAAGAAATAAAATTTAATTAAAAATTGATTTAACAATCAGTTATACCTCTATTGTAAAATGTAATCCTTTAACTATCTTGCATAGGATTATTGTGAAGAAAACACACTGTAAACCTTAAAGTTCTCTGTAAATGAGTTAGTTCTTCTACCTCTCCTACCCTTCCTTCCAATCTTTTATTTTTCCTTTTTGCCTCCCTTCTTTCCTTTTCTTTTCCCTCTCTTCTCTTCCCCTTTCTCCTTCCTCCTTCCACCTTCCTCCCTCCCTCTCCTTATCTTCTTTATTCTTCCTTCCCTCTTTTTTCCACTCTTTTTTTCCTTCTCTTATCCTCCCCTCTTTTCTCCCTCCTTCCTTTTCCCCTTCTCATCATATTCCTCCTTTTTCCCTTCCTCATTTTCTGTTTCTCCTTCTAACTCATCTGCAGGAGAACCTGGCAGTAGGATATGTTTTCTGAATTCTGATTTCAGTGAGAGGCTTTGAGTTATAGTAGATGGAGAACTGGCCAGAGTCAGGAAGAGCTAGGTTCAGTTACGCCTCTGACACATCTTGATTATGTGACCCTTGACAGATCACTTCTTAACACCCCAAGCAACTCTCTCAGACTTAGTTGTACAGCAATTGCCAATCTGTCTTGGGTAAAGGGGGTTTCTTTGTTCAAAATTCCCTGCACCAGTGAAATTACAACTCTGCCCACTCCTCCCAATCTCTTTTTTTACTTGGGAACCTTGAAGTCAGAAAAGTCTTCCTAATACACAACTGAAAATTTCCTTTGAATCAGCTTAAGTCCCTGCTTCTGGCCTCTGAACATCTGTTCTTTAGCATCCATCTGTACAACAGTATATATGTGGTCTTATTGCTCATCTCATAAGGCTTGATAACCCTGGTTCTTATAGCTGTGCCTCTCAGCTCTTATTTTTCAGCCTGAATGAGATGAGGTTCTTCTCTTGGATTTTGTCCTCTTTAGACCAATGGAGTACATTGTTATTTTATTCTTAAAATTTGTGTCCTCTGAGAAAAAATAAATTTTTACTTTCAATATATTAAATCCTTTCTTTAAAAACATTCCACAAAACTAAGCTTTGAGATGAATAAATTCTGGAAATTTGTCCTCTGTATTGCTTCTATCAGTATTCGTTAGGGAAATTAGCCTATAATTTTCTTTCTCTGTTTTGGCTCTTACTAGTTTAGGCATCAGTACCATGTTTGTGTCATAAAAAGAATTTGGTAAGATTCCTTCTTTTTTTTTTTTAATTTTATTTATTTTAGTTTACATCATTCATTTCCACGAGATTTTGAGTTACAAATTTTCTCCCCATCTTTCCCCTACCCACCACCCCAAAACAGCCATCCCATTGTATAACCCCTCCCCCAATCTATTCTCTCCTATGTCTTCCCCCATCACCCCTCTGAGTTTCCGGTAGGGCAGGATGGATCTCCCTACCACAATGCCTATGTATTAAGATTCCTTCTTTACCTATTTTTCCAAACAATTTCTGTAGTATTGGAATGAATTGTTTTTTAAATGTTTGATAGAATGCACTTGTAAATTCATATGATCCTGGAGATTTTTTAACCGAGGAAGTTCACTGATGGCTTGCTCAGTTTTTTTTTCTAAAGTGGGGTTATTTAAGTATTTTATTTCCTCCTCTGATAATCTGGGCAATTTACATTTTTGTAAATATTTATCCATTTCACTTAGATTTTCATTTATTGGCTATATTATAGTTGGGCAAAATAGCTCCTAGTTATTGCTTTAATTTCCTCTTCATTGGTGATGAATTCACCCTTTTCATTTTTGATACTGGTAATTTGCTTTTCTTCTTTTTTTTTTTTCATCAAATTAACCAAAGGATTATCTATTTTATTGGGCTTTTTAAAAATAAAATCAGCTCTTAGTTTTATTTTATTTCAGTTTAGTTTCAATTTTATTAGTATTAATCTCTCCTTTCTTCTTCAGAATTTCTGACTTGGTATTTAATTGGAGATTTTTAGCTTGTTCTTTTTCTACCTTTTTTTAGTTGCATGCCCAATTCATTGATCTCTTCTTTCTGTATTTTATTCATGTAAGCATTTAGAGATATAAAATTTCCCCTAAGTACTGCTTTGACTATATACCATAAATTTTGGTGTGTTGTCTCACTATTGTCATTCTCTTTGATGAAATTATTGATTGCTTCTGTGATTTGTTGTTTGACTCACTCATTCTTTAGGATTAGGTTATTTAGTTGCCATTTTATTTTTTATCTGTATTTCCATGACCCTTTGTTATACATAATTTTTATTGCATGATGATATGAAAAGGATGCATTTAATATTTCTGCATTTTGTGAGGTTTTTATACGTGGTCAGTTTTTGTTTAGGTGCCATGTATTGCTGAGAAAGAGGAATATTTCTTTCTATCCCCATTCAATTTTCTCCAAAGGTCTATCATATCTAACTTTTCTAAAATTCTATTTACCTCCTTAACTTCTTTCTTGTTTATCTTGTGGTTATATTTATCTAGTTCTGAAAGTGGGAGGTTAAAGTCCCCCACTAGTATGGTTTTGCTATTTATTTCTTCCTGTAATTCACTTAACTTCTCCTATAAGAATTTGAATGCTTTATCACTTGGTGCATATATGTTTAGTATTGATATTACTTCATTGTCTATAGCAGGGCTTCTTAAACTTTTTATACTCGCAGCTCTTTCAGCACTTCTTAAACTGTTGATTCTTGGTTGTAATCCAAGCTCTTTTGCCTTCCAAAATGTCATATTCCAAGCCCTCTAATTCTTTAATGTAGAAGCTGCTAAATTCCATGTAATCCTGACTGTGGTTCTTGATATTTGAATTCTTTCTGACTGCTTGTGGTATTTTCTCTTTGACCTGATAATCTTGAAATTTGATCACAGTATTCCTTGGAGTGTTCATTTTGGGATCTCTTTCAGATGATCAGTGGATTCTTTCAGTGACTATTTTACCCTCTGGTTCTAGGATATCAGAGCAGTTTTCCTTGACAACTTCTTGAAAGATTCTGTCCAGGCTCCTGGTTTTTTTTTTATAATGGCTTCCAGGTAGTCCAATAATTCTTAAATTATCCTCCTGGATGTATTTTCCAAGTCACTTGTTTTACCAATGAGGTATTTTACATTTTCTTCTATTTTTTCATTCTTTTGATTTAATTGAACTAGTCCTTGATGTCTCATAGAGTCATTAGCTTCCACTTGCCCAATTCTAATTTTTAAGGGATTATTTTCTTCAGTTAGCTTTTGTATCTTCTTTTCCATTTGGCCCATTTGGATTTTTAGGGAATTATTTTCTTCAGTGGATTTTTTTTTCCATTTGGCCAATTATAGTTTTTAAGGAATTGTTTTCTTCAGTTTTTGTCTTTCCTTTTCTAAGCTTTTTTTCATAATTCTCTTGTATAACTCTCATTTCTTTTCCCAGTTTTTCTTCTACCTCTGTGATTCCTAAAATTCTTTTTGAGCTGAAGTTTCACATTTAGGCATTTTGACATTGTCCTCTTCTGAGTTTGTGTGTTGATCTTCCCTGTCATGATAGTAGCTTTCTATAATCAGGGGACTCTTTTCTGTTTCTTGCTTATTTTTTTTAGCTTATTTCATGACTTTTATAGTTGAGCTCTGCTCCTGGGGTACAGGAGGCACTGTCCCAAGCTTCTTGTGCTGGGGGCCAAGGGTCTGGTCACTGCCCTTCACAGGGGCCTCAAGTGCTGGCAGTTTGCCCACTGCACTGTGGTGATCTGGCCAATTGTGCATTGGATTCTGGGGCTGGCAATTTGCCTTTGGTGCAGAGGCTGGAGGCCTCACAGCTGGCCTGCCATGCCACTGGCCTACTGAGCTGGAACCACAGGACCTCAGTTGCTGATCTGTGCTGTGGCTAAGAGCTTCCTGCTTAATTGCCTGGTTACCATCTGTACTGGGCTGCCCTAGACTGCACTCCCCTTCTACCCAAGTAATACAGACCTTTCCTGAAGTCCCTCCAAGTTATCTTAAGCTAGAAAATTGTTTTACTTCGTCTTTTTGTAGCTTCTGTTGCTCAGAACCCATTTAGAGATTTGGTTTAACATTGTTGCTGAGGGAAACAAGGGAGAGCTCAGGCAACTTCCTGACTTTTCCCTGCTATCTTGGCTCCCCTCCCCCCCACTATCACTCCCTTCCTGTTAGCCTTAGTATTGCTTCCAATAAAGAAAATCAAAAGTTTTTTCTGAGACCTCACCATACCAGAAGCACTGAGAAACACTAGTTCACATAATGTTTGGTGAAGGAGAAAGAAAGATTGGTTGAGGTCATTTTGTTCCAAGAAAAGCACATACCTTGACCTCTGGGTCCGGAGAGCTTTGCCACTTCAGAAATAAAGGACTTTCCTGTCTCAGAGAGTTGCTGTTCCAGCTGCTGTCTTCTAAGGCAAAGACACAGCCTCCTATGCCAAGGACAAAACCTTTACCTGTCAAGCAAAGATTTAGAGGGCACTTACTCAGAGGGAGAAAAACAGAAACCTGGGTACTGTTTGCAGCTGGCTAAGTATGTGTTTCCTACACTTCTCCCAGGGTTGATTGCAGCTGGTCCAGTGATTTACACATTATGTTTATTCAAGGACAAAGGGGTGAAATCTGTCTGTTATGTGATGCCTGAAGCAGACTTACTTTTGTCAGTGCTTCTGTGGGCACTATAAAACGGTCAGTCACAGCTGTCATTCTTGCTCTCTCATTTGTGCCTGAGAACATAGAAGACTGATGGACAAGGACAACGACAGTTACTTTAATCTCCACATTTGCCATGAAGAACAACAGAAATGAAGAATTCAAATAATTATGAGTTAATCTTTCTAAAGCAATGCAAAATGAAGAAAGCTAAAGATCAACACATGGTTAAGCAACAAATCTCAGATAAAAGGCATTGGTAACATTGGTACTAACTTGTAAAGCTTACATCTGTTCTTTCCCTTTTAGCAAATAGTTTACTACAAAAGTGTAGGTTTCATACGCTATCACAATCCCTCCTTTATGCTGGTTTGTTCATCTGTTTGGCAGAATTGTATTTTATGGGGAATTCAGTTGTGAGTGTATTGAAACCTGTTTCTGTCAGTAGGATCTGTGCCTCCTAGTGTTGTACCACTCGCTGAGCCTTCACAAACTTCATTCACATCCTTGTTGAAATGTTTGAGTGGAATAGAGCTGAGATTTGGCAGAAACTGATGATGATCACATTCATTACCTGCTTTTTTTAGTACCCATTTTTATTCCAGCAACAGTAGCTCATATGCATGAGTCACATTTTATCTGGTCCCCTTGTTTGCAGTGTCACCTTCTCATCTTTATTCTCGCTTTCAGTGATTTTTATCACTTGATGTCGATTGTTATCTTTGTTCTTTTGGGTCACTAAACTACCTTTCACTGATTCTTATATGATTCCCACATCAGGAACCAGTCATTTCCTCTCCATTTAGGAAGTGACCAGTTTCATTTTTTGTGATGTGTTTGTTCCATATCATGTCAGCATTTTCTGAAATAAAGTGTTCATGATATATGAGTTTTCAGAGTAGTTTACAAGTCTTATTTCTCAATCCTGATCCACATTTTCCATCCAACTTTTCATTATCATCCCTGCCTTTGAATTGAAGGTAACTAATGTCAAAATATATATCGACTTGATTTGGAGAATCTTGTCAGGTTTTTTGTAAAATTTTTCTCTGTGCTCTTGCTTCACAAGCTCCAGTTGTCTTCATGTAAGATTAAGTTCTATGCTCATGATCACAGAAGCAGTAAACACTACAGGTTGAATTTCAACCCACATCCCCTAACTCAGCAGCCAGTGTTCATCAATCTGTACCATACTATCTCAGTCAAGATACTTGGATACCGTTAGTCTTATGGGAGAAAAGCAAAGAATAGCAGGCCCTTTTGTGGGCAGGGACTGTCTTTTGCCCTTTTTTTGTATCCCAGTGATTAACGCTTAAATGCTTACTGACTGACCTCATACTGTCTCGTGTAGTTCAACAGAGATGAACAAACAAGATTCTAATGATTGAGCATTGCTAGGCATTATATCTTGGCCCTTTCCATTGGGCTGCACTGTCCTAGAAGTCCTGCTGTGCTGTGGTTCTTTTGCTTATCATCATGAGCACTCCAAGACAAGATTACCACATGTACCACGTAACTGTTTCCTGATTCCTTTGATTATAGATCTTCTGTTTCCCCTCCAAGGAGAATCCATGAGCCTTCGTTTCATTTAACTGTACCTTCCTTTTTTTTGTTGTTTATCAAGAGAATGTCCTTATTGATGTAGTTAATTTCTTCTAGTAGTATTTCAGTTCATTGCTCATTGAACTAAAATCTTGTATTTGAAGTAGGAGTAACTATAGTTAAGTTGTATATGGTCTGAAAACTGTTTGATCCTTAGCGCTTTCTGCCCTTTCCCTTGCCACTATAGAAATATAAGAGAGCTCCACAGGATTGAGTGCGCTTAAAATTTTTTTTCTTAGTCTCTTGGCTTGCTATGGATAAAGGATTCATCACCCAATAGTTAGCTTACTAATGGTGAGTCTTTCTTTACATAGCTAAGTTCATCCTCAGAGAGAAGACTTTCTTTGCTTCTAGGATCATACACAAAGCCTCTTCATCTTTTTCTAATCCCCTCCGTCCTCTACTATGCCTCTTCTTGATTACCCTTTTGTTGGCATTACTGTTGTCCCATTTACCCATCCCTTAAAGCCCCAGAGACATCTTTCTGATATGGAAAATAGAATCTTCTCCCTTTCTTATCACATTATATTATTGTCATTGTACTAATCATCTCTTCTCCTATACCATAAGCTCCTTAACAACAGAGACTGTGTTTTCTTTATCTTTGCATTCCGCACAATGCCTTGCTTTTAGTAGGCATTCATTATGTTAGGCGAATAATGGTTAAAAAAAAAGTACCTAGCACAGGACTTCACATCCAATAATATTTACTAAATTTAATTGAAGTATATCATATAGTACTAAAGGGAAATAATTCAGAGAAAGATTTTTTTGTATAATAGAATTGAGGACAGGGTATCAGGAGAGATCTTGTGTAGGATAAAAAGGAGAGGGAAAGCAAAAGGAGATATTGTGAAGAGCAGTCAGCAGATCAGTCAGCAAATGTGTGTGCAGAGAATGGAAGGACAGGATAAAACAGTCTCTGACCACAATAGACAAGAAGTGAAGGCATATGTGGAGTGGCATGGACTAAGGAGATGGGATGAGGCGAGGCAGGCAGAAGGGGCATGTGTAGGATGAAATGAGCAGGAGGAAGATGGGAGGATAAAAACTTTAAGGATGGAAGAAGTGAGGGACACAGTAGAAGGAGAGGTTCTGTTTGGACAGAACAGGTGAGACAGACTTAGAGTATCTTAGTTTCTCCCTTTTTCTTCCTGCAGCTGCGTGCCTGATCTTTACCATCAACTTTATGTTACTTTTGAGTTTTACAGCCATCTTAGGAGCTTCATCTAAAGCCAGCTTCAGGAAAGACTAATTTCTATTTAATGCTTTAGTTCAGAGGAAGATGGAGTTTAATTGCCCTGTTATCTGTGGAGCCATACTTTTTATTCAAGGCCTTCTGGGACTAATGTGCTGTTAGATGTGCAAAGACATTTGTATCAGAACCAATCACTTGCATCATGCTCTTAGAATTTAAATTCCAGTGCCCTTCCAACCCTCTTGGAGTGGTGCTATGTACTCCTGAAGAGCAGATAGCTTCTTGGAGCAGGCATAATTCTCTTTTCCCTGACCTTTTAGGTCTTTTTTCATATTTAATTTCTTACTGAAATTTCCATTTCTCAGCAATTGGCAAAGTGTTGTACGTAATTTTACTTAATATGATAACTTAGTTTTTATTTTGGGGGAAGGGGAATTATCACTAATGGGAATTGGAGTATCATTTGGGGCACCTCCATGAATGTTCTGTAAGTTTCTCTAGGGACTTTCTAGGGGGGAAAAGTTAAAATAGCAGCTAATTAGCTCTCCTGAGACTGATTCTATTTGATTGCTTCCTAAAGGGAGTTTTCCCAGCCAGACTAGTGATGAGCCTCAGCCCTTCTCTGGCAGAGGATAGAGCATTGGGATTCATAGGCATTTTCTCTAAGCTCTTGTGACAACCCAGGGTTCAGCACATGATACCCAGGCTGATTGGCCCAAGCCCAGTCAATTAGACAGTGTCTGTTAAGCTCCTGGCAAGTCCCAGGCACTGTGCTGAGATACAGAGACAAAGAGCAGAGCTTACATTTTATCAAGGAGACAATATAGAAGTGTATACAAAATAAAGGCTAAGCAAATTGGGAAGGGGAATACTACTCCCTAGAGACATCAAGGAAGGCTTCCTGGAAGAGCTGGTGCTCCAGCTGTTTCAGGGAAATAGGGTTCTGAGCAGGGTTGGGGGCAGGGCTGGATTTTAGGGATGGGAGGTGACCAGTACAGAAGTTCAGAAAGAGCAAGGAGTCCAGTTTGAGCAGATATGTTGCTCTGGATGGCATTGCTGTAGAGATGATTATTAAACCCATGAAGAAATCACTGAGAGGGAGTATGCTGAGAAGAGAACCCAGGATGGAGCTTTGGGGTACACCCACTGTGAGGGGCTAAGGTACGACTAATCATCCAGCAAAAAAGGCAGAGGACTAGTCAGGCGAGAGGAGAGCTGAGAGAAAACAGTGTTCCGAATGCCCAGAAGAGAGATTTTTCAAGAGATCTCTATCTTGTTAGGCCCTAGCTAGAGGATTTGAATAGACAGGGTGCTAGGTCATCATCAGTCATCTGGACTCTGATGGCTTTGGAGGAAAGAGTGAGGCTGATGACTTCGTGCAACTTGCTTCACTTAGATCCAGTTCACTCAAAAGTCAAGACCTTAGAAGTATGTTCAAACTTCCATTTTGCATGGACCAGCTGAGTTGCAGAAAAAACAAAGACAACAGTTAGTCAATGGGAGGGGTAGGACCAGGCTCACTCTGTTACAACACAAGAAAGAGACAGGCACAGAACTGACCCTCACCTTATAGCCAGAAACCTTATAACCTCCCTGAGCCTCTGGAGCAGACCCTGAAGGTTCCGTGGGGCCATGCTGAACATTCACATTACTGGATGCTAAGTGGAACTGACCAGAGGCAAGGGAGAATTGTCCAACTCTCTCAAGAAGGTGAATTACCAGGGAGAAGAAAATAGCTTCCACTGATGGCTCAAAGGTCTGTTGTACTTTCACATATGTCTTCCCTGCCCAGACTCTCCACCAAGAGATCTGTCCTTCACTTCTGCCTCTGGAGGTTGCAGCATTAAACTCAGTTCATCAAACCGCCGTATGTAAAGATAAATAAATGGTAGACTTTCTCTGTTTCTGTTTTTCTCTCTCCTTCCCACTTTTATATGAAAGCTTCATTTATCGCTAGGGTATATAGGGCCTCAATGGTTATTCTTTCCCAATTTTGTTTTAATTGTAAAAGCTTGAAATTTCACTGGCAGCTTTCCTTTTGGTTTCTAAAACAAGATGCTAATCAGAGTTACTTTGTGGCTATGGAATAAATACAAGGCAGTGGCTTAGAGCTGAGTTGGGACATAGAATAGCCTAACAACAAATGTCAGTGGTTATCAGTTACTGGTCCGTTAGAAGATAAACACCTTAGATTGCACATAAGACCGAAGGAGACTTTTGTATCCACATATGGACATTTGCTCATTTTGTTGCCTTTGGTGGACAGAAACCTGGCCAAGTTTTTATTTTCATGAATTTTCCTCTTGTTCCTAATTTTGACAGCATCTAGATTCAGCATATTCCAGTTGTGCTGCCTTTTATATATGAACCTTTTATGTCTTTTTTAGTGTTTTATTTTTGCGGATAATTATGAAATTTAAAGCAGCTTGTGTCTGTATCCTTCATTATCCCTGACCTGGCATCTAGACCATTACTGCACACAATTTCCCATGTGCATCTCTGGACATAGATTTGCCCAACAGGAACATTGTCTTAACTTCACTTTTATTTTCTAAGAGAGTGTTGGATAAGTACATATGTGAGTATTTCAAGGTAGAGGTGGTGTAATCATTGTCTGTTTCCCTTTGCCAGAGATGCGGTGTGATATAATGGAAAGAGCATTGCATTTGAAAACAGGAGAACTGGCTTCAGTATTTGAATATGTGTGACACTGGACAAGTCACTCCACCTAGTTCAACTTAGGTATTATCTCCTTCATGAAGCCCTACCAACATCTAGATGAAAATGATCTCACTCAAATTTTTGTGAAGCATTTTGTTTGGATTTCTCCTTTACCTAAGAGTAAATTCTATCTTACATCATGCTACTATTTCTCCTTTCCATTTTCTTTTAAAATGTTTCTTGAATGCATCACTTGCTGCCCATTCCCACTGTCACCACCCCTGGACCAGGCCCTCATTACCTCAACAATGCAGTACAGTCTTCCTAACCAGTCTTCCTTCTCCCACTCTTCCTTCCTCCAGTCTAGCCTACATGCATTCACATGTACACACATTAAACTTGGTAGAAACTGTATGGTACAGTGGAAAGGGCAGAGTTTCTGGACTCAGAGGACTTGGGTTCAAATCTCACCCTTGATTAATGGTACCTATATGACCCTGAGCCTGAGTTTCCTATCCGTAAAATGAAAGTGTTGGATTAGATAATGTCTGAGGGCCCTTCCACATCTAGGTCTACGGTCCTATTTGCAAACAAACACTTTATCATTATACTGCTATGCCCTCAAATTAATGGCCTCTCTTTCTCTTCCCTTTCAACGCCAAGCTCTTAGAAAGAGCTATCTGCTATTCTGCCTCTATTTTGTCACCTTAGAGGCAGGCTTCTAGATGCCTTCACTCTGAAATTGTGCTCCCAAGGTTAACATTGAGCTCTAAATTGATGGATCTGATAGCCTTTTCCCAGTCTTATCCTCCTTGACCTCTCTGCAGCTTTTAACATTGCTGATCGCTCTTTTCAGCTTGATAGTTGGTTTATATGATACTGTTCAATCCCTTTTTTTGGTCATTCTTCTTTGATTTTCATCTTATCTCTCATGCCCAAAGCATGATGGATCTATTTGGAACCTCTCTTTTTATATTCCATCCTTTGTTGATCTCATGATCTCCCCAAGGTTCAAACATCTGCTGTTCCCTTTAGGTAACTCTCACATCTCTGTATTCAACAATTCAATTTGACAGGCATTTATTAAGAGCCAGATTCTGTGTTAATCATCACTATTAATTCTCCTGAACCCCAGGTCCACATTACAAGCTGCCTCCTAAACAATTCTGCCTGGATGATCCATCAGCATTTTCAACTTAATATGTCAAAGACAGAATTTCTATTCCATTCTACACCTACCCTTCCTCCAAGTTTGCCTGTATTTGTTGTCTGGGTTCTTGTAATCTCAAACATCATCCATTACTCTTTCTTCTCTCTCCCTGAAATTTTGTCAGTTCAACCTCCATATCATGCCATGTCTCTGTCTCCTCTAAACATAAGTACCCTAGTTCATGCCTTTATCACCTCTTACTTAGACTGTTATGATAGCTTCTTAACTGATCCCCCAACTTTCTGTAACTTCTCTCTTCAGTCTGTCCTCAGCACACAGTTGCCAAATATATATTCCTAAAGCAGAGGTCTGATCATATCACTTCCCTTCACAGGAGACTTCAGTGGCTCCCTCTTCTCTCTAGGAGACAAATACTTCTATTTGGCAATTAAAACCCTTCACATTCTATTCCAAAATAGCTCTTCAGACTAATTATACAGTATTTCCCTTTGCATGTACTGCATTCTAGCCAAACTGACCCGTTTACTGTTCTTTCTGATGATAACACATCTGCCTCTTAGAATCCCTAGTTCCCTCCTCATCTCCAATGTGACCTCTAACAAGAGGGCTTTCCTGATTCCCTTCATTTCGAGTGTTTCCTTGGCCACCATCCTTTGATTATTTTATATTTATTTTGTCAATAGCCAACAAACATTTATTCAGTGCTGTATGCCAGGCACTGTGCTGAAAGCTGGGGAGACAAAGAAAGCCAAAAAATGGTCCCTGCCATCAAGGAGTTCACAGTCTAATGTGCGTCACAAAATGTAAAAAAAACTCAAGATATGTACACTGTAAATGGAAGGTCATTTTAGAGGTAAGATAAACTAGACTAAGACAGACCTCCAGTAGAAGGTATGATTTGAGTTGAGTCTTGAAGGAAGCTAAGAGGTGGAGTTGATGAGGGAGAACTTTCCAGGCATGAGGATGGCCAGTGAAAAGGCACAGAGTTAGGAGGTAGAGTGAGGAGGCCGGTGGTGCTGGGCCATGAAGTACATTGAGGAAAGTAAAATACAGGAAGACTGATAAAGAAGCAAAGGGCCAGATTGTGAACAACTTTTAAGAACCACAGAGTTTTTTTATTTGATCCTGGAGGTAACAAGAAACCATTGAAGTTGAGTAGGGGCTGTCATGGTCAGGCCGAAATTTTAAGATCCCTTTGGCAGCTGAGTGGACAATAAATTGAAGGGAAGAGAGACTTGAGGCAGAGGAATATTTCATTAGTCTAGTCATGGCGGTGATAGGAAACTTCCCCCTGTGGGTGTAACTGTGTGACTAGAGAGAATGGTCATGGAGGAGAGATGTTGTGAAGGCTGAAAGACAAAGTTTGGCAACAGATTGGGTATGTAGGGTAAGTCTTGAGTGAAGAGTCCAAGATGGTGCTAATGTTGTGGGAGAATGGTGGTCCCTGCAGACTGCTAGGGGAGCTCCTAAGGGAGGGGGATGTTGGGGAAATGATAACAAGGACTGTTTGGGGCATGCTGAGCTAGAGATGTCCCCAGGAGTTCAAGAGAGAGTCAGCCCCGAGAGCCATCTGCATGGGGATTCCCATGGGCTGAAATCCCAGCTCAGCTAATTGTTATGGAGATGACATTGAGTCTCCCTCCCAAGAACCCTTCTTTGTAGCAAAGGAAAAACAGGTAAGCAGAACTGACCAACAGGGCAGCTGCGCCTGCTAGCACTTCAGCATTTAGCATCCTTTGTCTTCTTCTGACCTCCCTCCCCACAAGGAGGAGGGAGGTGTGTGTTTCATCAGCTGTTCTCTGGAACCAGAGTCGGTCATTGCCTTTAGTTTGAATTCAGCTGCCTCAGGGTTGTCTTTACTCACCTTATTGTAGTCACTGTGTAGATTGTACTCCTGGCTTGTTCTTTCTTTGCATCAATTAAGGCATCTCCCTCATGTTTCTCTGATTTCTTCATTATATTCACCGTTTCTTTTAACATAACAAATATTCTATTATATTCACATATTACAGTTTGTGCAGCTGTTCCCAAATTGACAGGTACTTGCTTTATTTTTTATAAATTCCCACAAAAAGTGCTATTTTAGTACATGAGAGACCTTCCTTTCTGTCTTTGACTTTCTTGGGTTATATGCCTAATGATGAGATCATTGAGTATGAATATGAGTTAAGTGATTTTTTTAAACAAAATTCCAAATTATTTTGTAGAACGGTTAGACCAGTTTATATTTCCACCAACATTGCATTAGTGTGGTTCAGGCTCTTTATACAAAGTTCATTCAAGCTTTTTCATTCCCTCCCTCACTAGATGATTTGGTACTATTACAGTAAGGAAAGCCACAACTGAGCTAACAGTGTTTTTTCTTAGCCTGTGTAATCAAGATGGGGATAATGCCATCCTTAGACTTTTTTTCCCCACTGTCAATTAGATTCTTACCCATCAGATTAAAATATTATTCATTAAGTCATATCTTTAAATCTACACTATACTTAGATAAAATTTCTTTGCCTTTCATTGGTTTTCCTGCTCCTCTCATATCCATGTTACCACCCCTGTCCCCAATCCTTGATCTTGGAGCACAGTATTCATTCTGTTGTGTTTATTTATTTATTAGCAACTTCTTCGTGAGATGCAGCAGATGGCCAGTCGTCCCTTTGCCTCCATCAATGTTGCCTTGGAAACAGATGAAGAGCCACCTGATCTTATTGGAGGAAGCATAAAGGTGAGAGCATCTTGGAGAGAAGATCCTGAGGTACTTTATCCTCATGGTCTCTTGTTCCCCTGGGCCTGAGAAAAACCCAAGACAGGGAGTTTCAATGTTCTAATACCTCTTTTTCTCCTTTTCCACTAAGCCAAAATGCTGAAACTATAAGGTCTTCTTTTACCTTAATTTTCATTACTTCAGAGTGTGCAGTTAAGTCTTGGATTCCATTGGCTTTAAAAGAATAAACCATTTGTTTGGTTTCCTCACTTGTATTCTGAAAGCCTGCAGTTTAATACTACAGAACATTTGGCTAGAAATAGCTCTGGGTGCTGCTAATGGAAACCATTTCTGTTCATGATCATGTTTTTTGAGGTCTGAAAAGGATCAGAATAGTAATTGGCAGTGTCTTCTATGAAGATATAAATATTTTCTACCAAAAAATGGTTATGAAAAGTGATGCATGCAAACAATGAAGGGGAAATGGTAATACTTCCTTCTCACTTAGTGGAGGTTGAGATATCCTTCTCTTTGAGACATACAGGTTTGAGAAAAAGAGAACTGTGTTCTTCAATCAAGTATACATAAGGAAAAAGGTTGAGACCTGAAGGCACTAACAGATCAGTGGTTTGTGAGGAAGTAACCTAGCATGGTCTGTATTGCCAAGAACTATATCACTACCACTTTATAGACTTTCCATTGAATTAGTAAACACACAGATGTTACTCCCCAAACACTTTTTCAAGGTCCAGATTAAATGACTGTTGCATTTAACTCCTCATTCATATTGTAGGAGGAATTGAGTTGAGGAATTTATGACCATCAGCCACCATTGTTTCAGAGAGTGTCTTTCAGATGGATCTGACCAGACATGTTTCGAGTCCTGATTGATACAGGATAGGGAAGCAACTGGAGATTGTCCTGCAAAGATTAGTTTGATGAGCTAAGGATGCAGAAGAGACTGGCAAGAAATAGGATCATTGTTTTCATGTTTGAAGATCTGTCACATGGAAGGAGGGATTAGACTTGTTCTATTTGACCTCACAGGGCAAAACTAGGAACAATGAAAGTTCCCAACAGGGAGATTTCAGCTCCGTGTAAGGAAAATTTGCCTAAAATTTAAAGCTATCAGAAAGTAGAATGGGGTGCCTTGGGAGGTTAGTTGGTTCTTCATCACTGGAGGTATTTGAGCAAAGACTGAATGACTGCTTTTTGTAATTGTTGCAGTTTGCAGAAGGGATTCTTTGTTGGTTATGGGTTAGACATATTCTGGGCTTGACAATAGCTGTGTAAACCCTGGGTAAGTTTCTTAACCCTGTTTGTCTCAGTTTCCTCATCTGTAAAATGAGCAAAAACGGCAAACCATTCAGGTATCTTTGCCAAGAAAACCCCAAATGGGGTCATAGAGAGTTGACACAACTGAAAACACTGAACAAGGAAGACACATTCTGAAGTTCTATGGCCTGGCCTAGGTGAACATTGAAAGCCATTTTCTGTAGCATTCAGATAATTTCATCTGATTTGTCTTTCACACCACCCTTCCTCCAATCTGGAAAAAAATAAAAATGAAACTCTTGTAACAAATATTTATAGTTTTTTTTATATCTGTCTCTGAAAAGGACAGATTGAGGTCCCCCACTATTATAATGTTACTATCTACTTCTACTAATTTTCTCTCTGTAACATACTTAGCTTTTCCTTCAGCTATTTATATACTACTGTTCAGGGCATATATGTTAAACTTTGAAATTAATTCATTATTAATAGTACCTTTCAAGAAAATAATTTCTCTGTTCATTTCTTTAATTAAGTCTTGTTTTGCCTTTACCTTATCTGAGATAATGATTGCTACCACCAGCTTTTTTTTTTAGTTCAGTTGTAGCTTAATAGATTTTGCCTAGAGGCAGCTAAGAGGAGCAGTGGATAGAGTACTGTGTCTGGAGTCAGGAAGATCTGAGTTTGAATCCATCCTCAGATACTCACTAGCTATGCAAGTCCCTTAACTTTAATCTGCCTCAGTTTCCTCAGCTGTAAAACAGAGATAACAATAGCATCTACCTTCCGGGATTATTGTGAGGATCATATCAGATAATATTGTAAAGACCTTAACACAGTGCCTGGCATATAATATATGCTTAATAAATGCTTGTTCCTTCCCCCTAAGCCCCTTATTTTAAATTTCTCTGAGTATGTTTCAAGTGTATTTCTTGTAAACAACATATTGTTGGATTCTTTTTTTTTTAATCTATTACCCTCTTCCTTTTCGTGGCTATATTCTTCCCATTCACATTTGCAGCTTTGGTCTTTAATTGTGTATTTCCCTCCAGCCTAGTCTGATATTTTTTTCCCTCTTTATTCCCTGGCCCCTCTTAATCATAGGTTCTTACTCTTTCATTCCTTTTAAACTCCTCTTCATGTTACTTTTTTAGTTAAGGGTTTGTTTTGCTTATAACTTATCTCTTCATGAATCTACTCTGCCTCTTATTCCTCCCTTTCACCCCTCCCTGTTCCCTTTTTTCCTGTTGAAACAAATGTATTTCTCCACCAGACTCTGTGTAACTACAGAGTCTATGTTCCATCTTCTTTTAACCAGCTTAAATGAAAGTAAGGTTCACGTGATACCCACTCTCCTCACCCATTTCACAGTTAGATTTCTATTTGTACATCCCAGTTATGTGAGATGATTAATTCTCCCTCTCTTTCTCTACGTTCTTGTTAAGGTCAGTCTCTGTATACTTCTGATGGACTGTCATGGTCTTGTATGGTACTGGCCTGTCTTACCTGGTGTCCTGTTACTACATTCTCTGGGTATTACATGTTGTATTCAAGGATCACAGAGGTGGCTCTGGCCAGGGAGCTTCAAATTTTCATTGGACTCTGTGATGTGATCAGGGGCATGATATGTTGGATTTTCCAGACTATGGACCTTGGCTTGTCCCTGGTTGAAGCCCAAGTAGAGAGCTGCTAGTATCACCCTGTCAGCTAAGGAGAAGGTTCTGCATATTCAGAGCAACTACTTTACCTGCATTCTTCGCTTCTGGTCTGAGCCTGAGATTCCTCTCTCCAGGGTTAGAGAAACACTATAGCACCTCTACCCTGAGGCTGCAGACTTAGCCTTTTGCCTCCTGGACCCCTTTGGCAGTCTGATAATGTCCATGAATCCCTCCTTGGAATCATTTCTTATTACCTACATTCATAAGGGAAGGAGATGTCCACATAGTTTTCAACAAAAGATAACATTCAGTAAGTCCTTAACTCAATGTCCTTAAGGTCCCTCCTTAAGAGACACAAAGTATAAAGGTCAAAGTTTTCCCACCCCTAGGTCACATTGTCTTAATCTCTCAGTCAAAAAGTCTTCTTTCTTCTTGATTGGAGATTAGTTTTCAGTCATCCTTAAGGGGTACAAGGTACAAAGTACAAAGTTCCCCCACGCCTAGGCCACAGGAAATCCAGATTCCTTTCCAGAATCACTGGACCAGTTCTTAGCCTCACCAACCATGCATTAGTTTACCTATTTTTCCATATCCCCTCCAGCATTTGTCATTTTTCTTTTTTTTTCTGTCATTTTAGACAATCTGATGGATGTGAAGTGGTATTTCAAGAGTTGTTTTAATTTGCACTTATCTATTTGTTAGTGATTTAGAGCATTTTAAAATATGGCTATTGATACCTTTTATTTCTTTCTCTGAAAACTGCCTTTTCTTTTGCCCTGACCTTTTATCAATTGGGGAATGACTCTTATTCTTGTAACTTTGACTCTATTCCCTATATGTTTTAGAAGTGAGACCTTTATCAGAGAAAATTGCTACAAAGATTTTCCCCCTAGTTTCCTGTTTTTCTTTTAATGTTATCTATTTTAGTTTTGTTTGTGCAAAAAATTTTAATTCTATGTATTCAAAATTATCCATTTTCCTTTCTGTGAACCTCTCTATCTCATTTGGTCATAAATTCTTCCCCTATCCATAGATACTAATTTGCTTATGAAATCAAGCTTTCCATCTATATCCTCCTCCCATTTTGAGCATACGTATATAGTGGGAGATGTTAATAAATGCCTAGTTTCTGCCAAACTACTTTCAGTTTTCCCAACAGTATTTGTTACAAAGTTGAGTTTTTGCCCTAATAGCTCAAATCTTTGGGTTGTCAAACATGAGGTTGCATGTATATTTGCTTCTGTATATTATATACCTAATCTGTTCCACTGATCAACCTCAGGGCAAATCATTTCCAAGGTTTCTTCAAGAGACTTTTCTCTGAGATTGTGTAGTTTAAAACAAGAACAACCTAATGGCAGACAATTCTACTTGAAATGTATTCCTTTACACCAATGGTTCTCAACTTTCCCAATGCCACAACCCTTTAATACTCTTATGTGGGCATATCTGCATGTGGGTGGACCCACCTGGAGACGGATAGAGGAACGGTGTCTCAGTTCCTAAGACCATTGGAAATATGTGTTTTCCAATGGTCTTGGGCGACCCCTCTGAAAGGGTCATTCAACCTCCAAAGGGATCACGACCCACAGGTTGACAACTGCTGCTTTACACTAAAGGCTAAAAATTAAAAGGCAGTGAGTTCAAGGCAGGTTCATCTCTAATAGCCATCAAAGTATCTGTCCTTTGCACAAGTGGCATTTCGTAGGCTTTAAGAAACACTAGGGGGCACTATTGATCAATTTTCTGTAGCCAGAGACACTGGTAGCCTCTCTGCTGTGCCATTGTTCAGCTCAAAATGTCTTGTAAAATTGTTCTTTTTCAACCAATGTGCCTGCTGCACTTCTTCCAGCCCTGGGTATAGGATGTAGACGGAGAAGAAAAGAAGGAAAGGCACTTCTTGTTCAGGGAGCATTGGATTTGGAGTCTAGAGATTGTTAAGTTCAAATCCTAGTGCTAAATCCTGTAATTGTGTGGCTTTGAGCAAGTCACTCAACCCCTGTAAACCATAGCTTCCTCCTCTGTAAAATAAACTCAGAGTTGTTTTGAGGAAAGTTCTTGGTAAAGCTTAAAGCACTTTAACAACATGTTGCCCTAGTTTTAGAGGGAGCTTTGGATGCTAGCAGTTAAAGTGCTCTGGTTCTATTCTAGGAACTTAATCATCATTATGGGGGAGGAAGCAATGATGATTGTGAGTTGGTGCTAAAAAGTTCAAATTTCTGGTGCCATAAGTTTGAAAAGAAAAGCAGAAAAACAGAGGCCCAGAGGCAGCATGTACCATGCATACAGAGAAAGGAGACCCTCAATAGCCACTCATAGACAAGTACCTTAGAAATGGGATTTTCAGTCACTTGTTCCCAAGTACAGTAGAGAAAGAGAAACCAAGTTGGTGTCCCCACCCACTCACCTCCCTTGACTCCCTCACAGGGGATACACATGAAGGAACTCATGATTAGCCTTCCCGTTGATTCTAGACCTTCTCTGGAAAGATTTATACAGTTCAGTCATGGACTCCAAACCACCAATTAGCCAGCACAAGCTTTCCTTTGGAAACCTAAGGACAAAGATCTCCTAAAGTCAAACATTTGTCTACGTTTGGATAAACAAATGCAAAAATGGAACAGCCCTTCATCTCAAAAAGCCTACATTCTATAGGGGATGACAACACAAAAAATATTATGGGAGAGGGTACAGTCAGTTTGGAGGCTTCATATAGAAGGTGTCACCAAACTGATCTAACAGGATTGAAGGGGAATGTGCAGATCCTGTTGTCTGAACACCTATTGCAATATAAGGACAGATCATATAAATTATTTTCAAGATTTATAAAGCACTTTTTCCACACAGCATCCCTATGAAGTAGATAATGCAAGTATCATCCCCTGTTGTCAGGGAGCTCATAGTCCCACAAGAAAGAGTACACGTACATGAAAAACTTTTAAGGCCACTTTCAAAGTATGCCTCCATTTAACATCTTCCTGTGATGATCTTCTCATGGCATCGAGGTGACTCTGTGTGTGTGTGTGTGTGTGTGTGTGTGTGTGTGTGTGTGTACATCATTGTTAATTCCCTAAGATACTTCCCCCAACTCCCCTTCCTTATAACAGAGAAGTCTAGTTAAGAAAAAACAGCACCATACTGGTCATGTATAACAAAAATATTCAGAGTGAATCACACAGGATTATTGAAAAAGGTAGTCTGGGCTGAGATGAGCTCAACTCACCAGAGAGTGAGTATCATGAACCTTTTAGGACATTGTCTCTTCCTGAAGTGCCCCCAAAATGGAGGTCCACTCTTTTCCCTAATTTCATTTCTCTAGGGTTTATCAGTTTCTGTCATTGTAGATGCCTGTGGGTATAGGCTGATGAGCAAATATAGGACATAGACAGATGTTTGAAATGCCTATTGTTATGTTTGAGGCCAGAAGGCTGAAGACAGATGGATCATTTTGACCAACTCTTTCTTGAATCTGTACGTGAGCATGCACATGAACATGTGTGTGCATGCACTTTTCTTTTCTCCTTACTCATTGAAAAAGCAGTTTTCATCATCCCTAATGGGAATGGCTACCAGAGTGGGGCAGTTTCTCTTTATGCACAGTCAGTGAATTAAAATACATAATCCTGACTGTCACATGGCTACTGGAACTTATTGCCTCCTTGACACAACATGATGGACCCAGAATAGTATTTACCTCTTATCTTGCTGTTCAGTGTTGACTTTCTTTGGCATTTATAGTTTCTCTGAGAAGACAGTGCCCATATATCATCATTTGAAGGGATCCTTTCCTAATCCCATTGATTGGCACTGACCTCAGAAGTTACTGTAGTTTCCCACTCCTGTCTTCCATCCACTTGCTAGTGAGGCCTAGGTCATAGCCATTCTAACAGTTGTCTCTACTCCTTGTATAAACCTCAGGCAGTCACAGGATATATTTTCTCCATCCCTAGACCCTAAGGATTCTCTCCAGCTTTCCATTCCCAACACCTACCCTTAGCTGAGAGAACTCCTTTGATCCGTCAGTCCTCACATTATGGTTGTTCCAGATCCTGATCAAAACTCAGGGGAGCTGCCTGGTCCTTTATGAGAACCATTGTCTCCCCAAGTCGTCTGGTACAGAGCTAGTAATGAGAAGAGGGAATTCCCTCATCCAGGTGGGTGACCCTGCCTGGGGAATACCCTCCTGCCAACTCTCCCAAAATGATGCTGCTTAGGACCAGAAGTTCCTTAAATGAAAGGACACTGACTGTTCAGTCTGCTGAAAGCAGCTGTGGGGGAGGAGATAAAGTTCATTTGGAGGAAAGGATTGCCAAGCCTTTCCCCTAAACTGAAAAGTTTCATCCCTTCTTTCTCCTCCTCTTCCCCACCCTGACAAAAAAATGCTGCGAGGACTCTCCATTGACTCACCAGCAACTAGAGTTTAGGAAATGTCTGGCTAGAGGCCCCACCACCCAGATCCCTGACCTAGAGCTGTGCCACAGTGGTAGTAGCTCCAGCTCACACTGAGGCCATGCTGGTGGGGCCTCTTCCTTCTACCACTTCCATTCTTGAGCAGAAATGTGAGTAAAAAATTTTTAATGGTACAGCAAACAAATTCCACAAAAGATATAGGGTGTAAAATTCCTTAAGAAATGCATGTTTGAAGTATTAATGATAAATTAAGTTGGATAATAAAAATGTTAAAAAAAAAACACTCTAAGGGTGGCTAGGTGGCGCAGTGAATAGGGCACTGGTCCTGAAGTCAGGAGGACTAGCCTTATGACTTTGGGCAAGTCACTTAACCCCAATTGCCCTTCAAAAAAAAAGCAAAAAAAAAAAGCAATCTGTTTAGAAGAAATACAAGATGAAGAAAAATTAGAAAGATTGCAAATTGATATTTAATAACTTTAAAATATTCTTGGAAGTAGCAAATAACAAAATTAGGGGTCATAAATTCAGTACTGCAAGGGGACTTTAGGATTAATGTAATCCAAACCTTTCATTTTACTGAATCCTAGAGAAGTATGGTGACTTTCCCACAATCATGCAGGATCAAGAGACAAAATCCATCAGTATGTTGCTTATGGGAAGCACATTATGCAAAAAGGTATAACTAGAAGAAAGTAAGATTTTGTCTATAATATATTGTCCAACTGCAGGTTCAGAAAAAGGGAGACTATGAATGATGTTGACCAAGTAGAATTCAAACTAGGAGACAGAAGATGATGCTTCACAGTAGTGATAGGAAAAATAAATAACAAATGTGTAATGATTCTCTATTTATATGCCAAAATAATTCAGCAATTAAATTCATAAAAGAAAGGTTAACAGCAATAGAAGAAAAATATTTTTAAAACTATTAGAGGATTTTTAATACATAATTGTCAAATATGATCAACAAAAAAATTAACAATAAAGAAATGACAGACTTGAACTACTTGTTTAATAAGTCAGATTTTATATTCCCCACCATTAGAACTGAATGGGTGAAACAATGAATACATGTTCTTTTCAAGTACACATGGAATGCCCACAAAAAATGAATCATATACTGGGTCATGGAGAAATCCTCCATAGATTCAGAAAGGCAGAAATGAGACAAACCATATGCATAGCTGGTGTTTGAGAAAATATTTGAAATTAGGTCTTCTAATGTGTGAGTCCAGTGCTCTGCCTACTATACCATGCTACTTCTCTGAAGAAACTGAAAAAAAAATAATCTTTTAAACAAATGGATTGAGGAAGAAATCAGAGAAAAAAATAACAGAACATTTAAATACAATGACAAAAAAATAATACCACATTAAGATCAAGGGAATAGGTAGACTTCTAGCCAAGATGGTTACCTGAATGGAGGGAGGCTGCCCTCATATGTAGTTCAATAAAAAGGTGAAACTACACCACCAGACTGAACAGCAATCAGTAAACCCAGGGAGAAACTACAGTAAGTGACTTCTTCCATCCCAAAACTGCACAGAACTAGCAGCCCATAGGCAATAGGAAAGTAGATAAGCGGTCAGCTCTAGCACAGGCAAGTAAACACTTTCCCACCCAGCACAACCAGAGAAGAACCAGGACTGTCCAGAGAAAGCATGAGTGAAGGGCTCCTCAAAATGTTTGGTAAGCCTATAGAAATAAAATCATGGGTGGGAAGTCATTATTTAACAAAGATTCTGTATCATATACTCTAATGATTTTTAGCTGTGTGATAGTCTTGAACATTAAGGGTGAAAACTAAAAAGAGGGAAGAAACCACAATAATGTGTTTATCTTAGATGTGGAAGAGAAATAATTTTTTTCAGTACAAAAAAAACCTCAGTGCAACCAAAGAAAATGGAAAATGGAAAATAGTGGGAAATAGCTATTGTAAAAATGACACACATTTTGGCACACAAATTTGACATCTAAACCACATAAGGATTCTTTTTTTAAAAATGTACAAAACTAACTCCCAGTCCATAATTGATAAATGGTCAAAGGATAGAAACAGGTAGTTTTACAAAGACTTGAAAAATGTTCAGACTCACCAGCAATCAAAGATATGCAAAACAACTTCAAGGTGATACCCAACAAATTGCCCCAAACGATTAAAAATAATGAAACGCAGTACTGATGATTCTATAGGGACATGGGAATATTTGTTCCTTGCTAATGGAATTGCAAACTTGTAGATCTTTTTGGAGAGCAATCTGACAATATT
This sequence comes from Pseudochirops cupreus, assembly GCA_028627135.1. NCBI lineage: Eukaryota > Metazoa > Chordata > Mammalia > Diprotodontia > Pseudocheiridae > Pseudochirops > Pseudochirops cupreus. Next base: position 54,126,980 of record CM053583.1, on the reverse strand, counting down.
CAGTACAGAGTTACAGAAATAAGCATACCTTTTGACCCAGTACTTCAGTTGGGAATATAACCTGAATGTGTTATCAGAAGCAAACGTTTTAAAAAGAGCTGTTCAGAGATTTTCATAGCTCTAATTGCCAAGAAACAAAAACAAAAAGCAAAACAAAGTGGAAGTATCCATGTCAAATATTGAGGCAATGTTGAATAAACTGCATTCCATTGCTATAATGCAATATTATGATATAATTAAGATTGATTGGGCTAAGGAATATGAAAAAATGTGAAAAGGTCTTTATGAAATTATGCAAAATGGAAAAAGCAAAACCAAAAGGACAGAATACACACTATTACTCTATAAAATGGAATGGGAATAAATGAAGAGGCATAGAATCTTGATGGAGGCTTAGAATTTTTAACATTTTAATTTAATTTAATTTAACATTTTAGATGTTGAAATTTATTTAAATGTAAGTGGCCAAAAAGCAAGTCTGATTGGTTGAATTGATGTTACAACATATAATAAGTAATTTAATAAAAAAAGAAAAGATAAAGTGAGAGCATGAGTCAGAAGACCTGAGTTCAGGTTCAGTTCAGTTCTACTACTGTTGCTGTGACCTTGAACAAGTTATTTAGGCTCTGGACTGGTTTCCTCATCTGTAAAATGACAGACTTGGACTTGGTGATCTCTGAGATATCTATTCATTCTAGATCTCATAAACATTAAACAGCCTGAGAACATGGACTGTCCAACAGTTGAATGGGCTGCCAAATGAAAGCAGTTGTGGCTTGTCAGGAACGATGTGGGGAGGGGAGGGGCCACAAGTAGGACTTTTCATATTTCAGTGTTAGGACTGTGTGATCTCTCAGGTCCCTCTGCAACTTTGATGGACAGAAAATTGTACAGGGCAAAAGGAGATAACAGAACTAAAGGGTCAGGGCTGGAGAGAGAGTAGAAAGGGAAGCGGAAGATGGAAGGTTATGGGAGGCAGGAGTGGGGCCATCTCTCATTAGGACAGAAGGTTGGGAATAGGAGGATAGCTTCAGCTGTTATGTGGCTTATGGCTGCCATCACCATCAGCAGAGGGAATGGAATGACTATTAGAATATAGCCCATATACAGGCTTTACAGAAAAGGAATTATTGTGAACTTCTGTGATTTTATTGTAAGAAGCAAACAGGAAAACTATGTGGCCATAAACATATCTAGACTGGGTTTTATCTTCCTAAGCTATGAAAGTCCAATTTATATTACCCTGAACAGATGACAAATAAGGCCCTGTTGTAATGATGCCAGTTTCTTCTGAGCGTAAAATGATTTTAAGTTCCATTTGTTTAGCTCACTCTGCTATGTTTTATTGGGTGCTGATAATTTAATTGTGATATTTGATTCTTCCCTTTCTAGCTTGTAGGAATATGTCTCTGGGTCTCTTAATAAAGTATGCTATGACGGTTTTAAGTTAAATGAATGAGTAGCAATTATTTGATTAGCATGTATGAAGATGATATCAGAGAATGAAATGAGCACTGTGCTTTTATATAGTCTTAAGGGAGAAGAATTTGGAAGTGATAATTACTGCTCAACAGATCAAACTAGTCCTCTGCTGGTTGAGATAAATGCATATCGAATAGCAAATAAATGGAGATCGTTCCTCAGCCTCACAACTATATGACTCATGGTGGCATCTGGGGCCTATAATGTAACAGGTGCTCTCCCTTTCTGCTGGTAGAGGAACAACTGTTTGACTTGGAGGTGTCTCATCACCAGTGAGCATCCCTGAATCTATAAAGATGGTTGGCAGTTGTATTCAGTGGTAGCTTCATTAGTCAAGCTTGAGCTTACTTTGCGTTGGTGTAGCCAGTTTCCCAGCAGGTCTTAGGTAGTTCCATTATAACTCTATAAAGTAAGATCCAAAGTGGCCATGACAGTTGTGGCTCAGAATATATGAGATTCATTACCAATGGCATGACCACTTAAGGCTCCTACTACATACGTCCATGAGATAACTCATAGCCAAAAAGAGAACTGGCTTTCAGTTTCACAGTGTTGAGTGTCTGGGAGGGATCTGATCTATACTTCCAAATGAAAATAATTTTGTTAACAAGTGGAACCCAAAGGGCCACGAGAACAAACAGTCATTTTCACCCCTCTTGTTTTAGGTTAGGGGCCTGCGGCCTTTCAGGATGACAGGCCATGGTGCAGAGCCATTGTACCTGGAGCACTGGCAGGAGAAGGATGATATGTGTTGATTACAAAGTATGGATTCTTTTGAGTGGAAAAGTGTGTGCCTTTGCACCCAGCACATAGTAGGCAATTAATAAATGCTTGTGGGTTGATTGATTGACAGTGTGTTGGGCTGCTGACTCTCAAGCCAGGGTGGGTGTGGCCTGGAATGGGTTTTTTTGACAGGATGGGCAGGGAGGGGGAAGTACAGTGACAGGCAGCAGCTTTTACAAACAACAGGAAGGGGAACTCTTCTGCCACTGAAAATTAACCCGTATGTAATCTTTGGTATGCATGCCAGCCCTATGGATGTTTGTGTTGTGTTCTTGCAATGCTTTCTGATCTTAGAGAATGCTGGGGCTACTCTTATTTCCAAAAGAGAGGATACAGTATTTCTTAATCCTGCTACTAGAGGCTAGGCTCTTGGACCCACCTCCCCTAACTCCCCTGCCCTGCCAGGGGGTGGATTAGAAAAAAATAGGGCAGGCCTGTTTTTCAGTGACCCTTTAAGAAACCATTATTAGCCCTTTGTGCTTTCTTTCCTCCACAGGCTGTTCCCAAGCCCATAGCATTGGAGCCTTGTTTTGGTAACAGAGCAGCTGTCCTTTCAGTGTTTGTAAGACTGCCTCGAGGCCTGGGAGGAATCCCCCCACCAGGACAGTCAGGTGAGTGAATACTTCCCTTCAGCTAATGTGAAAGAAGCAACCTGCCTTTGGCTCTGAGGAAGAGAGCTCAAGGTGGGAACCTGGACCTTTCCTCAGACATATCAGTGCTGGAAGGGACCTTAGAATACAGGAAATCAATCAGGAAACATTTCTTAAGCTTCTGTTCATACATAGATGGTGAAAACTCCAGGCAAGGCTCAGGGAGAGAAAATTTACAAAACATAGAATGAGAGGGGCCTTAGAAAATAGAATGTCAGGTCTGGAAGAGATCTTAGAGCCAACCTGTCCAAAGTGGGACTCATATTTCTCCAGTAACCCATTTGTCCTCCAGAATTCCCCATTCTGTTGATGGCATCATCCTTCCAGTCATTCGAGGTTCACAGCAGTAGGTCATCCTTTACCCTCCTCTCTCCTCCAGTTCATTCAGCTGTCAAGTCTTATCATTTCTACTTCTCCCATCCTCTTCTCTCACTGACACAGCCTCAGTGTTAATTCGGATCCTCAGAACCTCTCACTTGGACTATTAGAATAACTTCTTAATCAGTCTCCCTGATTTCATTCTCTCCCCTCTCCAGTCTAGACTCTGTACTGCCAAGTTGATGTTTTAAAAACAGATGCAAACATGTCATCCAGCAGTTAAAAAATCTTCAGTGGTTCTCCTAGTGCCTCTAAAATAAAATGCAGACTTCTCATCCTGGCCTTTAGAGCTCTCTACAGTCTGGCTCCCACTCACCTTTCCAGTGTCATTTCATATTATTCCTCTTCATGCTCTCTGTTCCATTCAAACTGATCTGCTAGTCCAGTGTACACAGCATCCTGTCACCCATCTTGGAAATTTGTACACATGCCACCCTCTCTATGCCTGGTCATGTTCCTTACTTACCTCTGCCATAGAAAATCCCTAGCTTCCTTAGTTTAAAACACAACTGAAGGGCCACCTCCACAGGGAGGTTTTCCCTCATCTCCCATCCCTCAACAAAGTTGTTAGCCACCCTGTTAAAATGCCTTTCAAAAAATTGTGTATGTGCTTCGTGTTTACTTATATACCTGTTGAACTCTTGTACCTTCCCAAAGTGGCACCATAGATAGGGCCCTAGGTCTGAAGTCCCAAGTTCAGATCCAGCCTCAGACACTCAGTAGCCGTACAACCCTGGATAACTTTTTGCCTTAGTTTCTCTTAATCTCTTTGCCTCAGTTTCCTCAAATGTAAAATGAGAGTAATAATAGTACTTTACCTCCCAGGGTTGTTGTGAGGATCAAATGAGATAATATTTGTAAAAAAAAGCCCAGTGCCCCACCTGTAATGTATTACAGAAATGCCTGTTCCCTTCCCTCCCAGAAGAACACAAACTCACCGAGGTTAGCACTGTTTCATATTTGTCTTTGTATCCCCAGTATGTAGCATGGTGCTTGCACATAGTAAGCACTTAGTAAGTGTGATTGAACTGAGCTGAACCTACTCCATCATGGAGAAGAGACAGCTGAGGTGCAGAGAGTAAAGGGCCTGCCTCATCCCCTCCAGTCCTCTCATCTCCTGGGGCTATGTTTTACTGGCTTGTGGGCCCAGAGATACACAGGAGCATGTTACAAGAGAGGGCATGCAGGCCCCAAAACAGGTGTTCACTCAGTGACTTTTAATATTGTCTCACGGTTTACAAAGCCTTCTTTATACAAGGGCTGTGGAGGAAGCAGGACAAGTCTTACTGATTGCCCCTATTTTACAGAGAGATAGAAGGACACTCAAAGAACAGAAAGGGCTTGGCCCAAGTCACACAGCTGGGGCTCCACCTCAGCACATCACTCTTGGGCTCTTGGACCATTAAGCTTAACTAGAAAAACAACCCAAGAACCACAGCCTGGAGCTTAGGAAGCTAGAGCTTGGAGCTTCCCCAGGCCCAGGGGAACTGAGTGGGTCAGGGTTGAAGAGGGTTGAAGGGTTGAAACACAGTACTGTGGGGAAGGCAGGCTTTAGAGGAACCAGTTTCACAAGCTTCATTTGCTTGATTTGCTAGTCTGAAAAAGTCATAATAATCCTTACCTTGCAGGGTTGTTGGGATTAATGAATTCAGTAAGCATCAAAACACTGGAGAAGTGAGAGCTGTTATCATTGCTGTTTGAAGGGCAGGGCCCAGCTCTAATCCCATTTTTTCAAAGGATAATTCCATCTTACTCTTTGGGTACTGATTACGAATAGAGGGATAGCCCCTTCCTCCCAATGGAAACCTAGCTTGGGGGGGGGGGGTGGTGAGGGGAGAGCACAGGACAGTGTAAATGAAGGGAGAACTCAGCACTTGATTTCCATCCCTCTTCCCACTATATACACACAAAGGGGAACACAGAAAAGGTTATTTGAAATCTCATATATGTTAATTTAAGGTGCTTCGGCTTGGCTTTGTGAGAAGATTATATTCCCAGTCTCTTCCTCCTGAGTACTCCCCTTGCAGTTTGTCTAGGCCAGCCCTTAGGCCCTGGAGGAGGTGCTAATAGAATGATGTTTCTTAACAAATTCCTCCTTGAAAAGGAGGAGTGCCAGTTGTGCAGTACAAAGCCCGCTGAATCCCCGAAACACACAGGTGTGCTGGTTTGGAGGGAGGGGACAGAGGGAGGAAGCAGCTCTTTGGGCAGTGCTTGCCCTTTCACCTTCCCCACCAGGTCTGGCCTTCAGGTGTAATAGCAAAGGCTGACCTGTAATTAGAAAGTGAAGTCTAATGATCTTTAGCTGTTCCCAATCAGCATACTCCTCTATCTACTCTTCACCCACCTCTGTCTACTGCCAGCTCGCGTAGTACCTTCCTCAGGTGTCACTACTTCTGCTCACCCCAGCTGAAAGTATCTGCTCCCCGAGATTTTCCTGGAGTCCTTTATCAGAATCCCTCTTGCCTGTCACACTCTGTCTTAGACCACATTTCTTTTCTTGTGTGTTGAATGAGCCTACACAGACCCACAGCCAGGAAGGAGGTAAGCTCCTCAGGCAGGGTCTCTGCAACTAAATGCATCCTTTTCTCCCCAAGGTTTCACCAAAGGCTTTGAACTTGATAGGCATTTAATGTTTGTCAAAATGAAACCATAGCATGAAATGCATTTTCTTACAGAATCATAAAAGTAGATAATTCTGTTTCTTTCCATCAATGTCTGGTATCATCACAGGTGCTGGACAGGTAATTAAGTAGCCCATGAAAAACATACTACTTGGTTTTTTTCCCCAGTACTTCATTTTAATTTATTTTCAGTTCTCTCAGTTCAATTCTCTCACTTTCCCCTCCTTCACACATTGAGAAAGCAAGAAAAACAAAACTCATTACAGATATGTATAATGTCATGCAAAGCAAATTGCACATTAACCATGTCCAAAAAAAAGAGAAGAAGATATGTGTCCGTCTGCCCTCTGAGCCTATCAGCTCGCTGTTTGGAGATAGCTTGTTTCTTTATGAGTCCTTTGGAATTCCGGTGGTCACTATGTTGATCAGAGTTACTAAGACTTTCAAAGTTATTTTCAAAATGTTGCTGTTACTGTGTACATTGTTCTCCTGGTTCTGCTCACTTCTCTTTGCATCAGTTCATATTGGTCCTCCTTGGTTTTTCTGAAACCATCCCACTCTTCATTTCTTACAGTACAGTAGTACAGCATTCCATCACATTCTTGTACTATAACTTGTTCAGCCATTCCACAATTGATGGGCATCCCCCCAGTTTCCAGTTCTTTCTTTGCCACCACAAAAAAAAACTACTATAAATATTTTTGCACATGTGGGTCCTTTTCCTTTGTTTTTTTTTTATCTCATTGAAATACAGACCTAGTAGCAATATTGCTGGGTCAGAGGTCATGCACAGTTTGTAGCTTTCTGGCAGGCAGGCTGCTTATTAGGGCTGATCCTCTTGGGGTCTCTTTTCAGGACTTGCTGTGGCCAGTGCACTGGTGGACATTTCTCAGCAGATGCCAATTGCTTATAAAGAGAAATCAGGAGCCATGCGGAATCGGAAACAGCAGCCACCTGCACAGCCTGGAACCTGCATCTGATGCTGGAGCATGAGGACTGTCCCTGTAAGGGTTTTAACACACAAGAACAGTTGGAAGGGGAGGGAGGGTGGGGGAGGTGGGGAGGGCCACAGATTTTACAGTCATGGTGCAAGCGACTGGAGATTCTTGGAGAAGGCAGCGTCCTTGAGCCCAGCCCTGTCTGCACGGTCGTTTGCTTTGTCTGGAAGCTGCTCCAGTTTGTGTTCCAGAGTCCACCCTTTTCTTTCTCGTCAGATTCATTTAATTTAATTACAGGTCCAATAATGATCTCGTCATCATTATGGGAAGTCAGTGTAAATAAAGCCAGGAGAACAGTTAGGAATGAATGACACTCAGGTTTACACATGGAAAACTGTTCCTGGGGACTTGTATTTCTCAACTGTGCAAAAAAAAAAAAAAAGATGCAGTGTTTACAGGTAAATGTTAGTCATCGATAACTCACCAATGCAGGCTTTTAGGGAACCTTCAGGTGAAGTCACTTAATTTTCATCTGAAGTGTATTCTCTCTTTAAAAAAAAAATTGCTGTTTATTCTTGAACCATCTAGGCAGAGGTATCTCTCTTCCATGGAGTGGTATTTTTCTAGTTGAGAATTATTTACAGTCCATCTCTTTGGAATCATGTCAAAGTAGAATAGGATGAGACTATTTTAATATAAAGATCAGAAATGTCACTTGGAAAGAATGCAAATTATTGTGGTTTTCTAAGGAATCTTGGTTAATATAGTCTTAACCCATTTAGAACACACACATGTGCACACACACACAAAGTGCCTAGACTTTAAATAGATCTAGCAATTGGGAAATTAGTATACATAGGTTTTTACATAATTGCATTCCTATATTCCTGTAAAATTTAAATGGTTACCCTAGGCAATCTCTGCTCTTTTCTAAAACCTAATTTGCAGCCAAGAAAGATGATAGAATTTTCCCACCCAAGGACGTGCTTAACCTGGTAGCAGTACCTGGAAGGGGAAGTAGATTTGAACTATAATATCCTATATTAAAGCTGCTGTTCTCACCTCTTGCCCCAAGTCAAAGGTGTGTGAACGTGGAGTGTCCCTTGTGTGTGTCCCATAACCTAGGTCTCAGCTTTAGTGTTTTTCTTGACTCTTCCTGTGCTTACTCCTAGGGCACAAAAGTGGAGGTTTTCATCCTCCATACCCACTGAAGGAATAAAGAAGATTGTGGCACCGCATTAGGTGTTCTTTGGCTCCTGGGAGCAAGACACAGCTCTGTTTCCTAAGTCCATTTCCATTTTAACCTCATCTGTCTTGAGTGTCTATTTTCTTCAGGGTCTAGGCTAGTGGACTCAGACATCTTGTCTGGAGAAAGGGACAGTCCCTGATGGGATTCTATTCAGTTCACTTCAGCTGTGTGCAAGGCCCTTTGCTTGGCCCTGTAGATTCAAATATGAAATACAGCAGAGGCCCTTCTAGTAAGAACCTTGCAATCTAATAGGGAGGGTGAGACGTAGACCCAAATAAATATCATACAAGGTAGAATGTGGTAGAGGCAAAGAAGAAATTCAGATGGTACTGTGGGGAAATGTGAATAGGAGGAAGTCACTGTCACTGGGGCTTCCACCGAGAGTCAAAGCCCAGAGCCTGTCATGACATGCAGAAGGGGAAAGAAGACATTTGCTTTCTTTCTCATCAGGAGGAACCTTCCCACCTCAGTCTCCCCAGTCTGGGAGGCTCCTCTCCACCAACTAGAACCTGTGACAAGGACTTATAAAGATTGAGCACATCCAGAAGTCTGAAAAGGAGAAACTCAGGTTTGCCAAATAGAGTGAGCAATAGAGAATGATTTTAAGAGGAGCAGAAGGAAAGGACTCATAGAAACTGGAAGAACTGCATGTTTTTTTCTCCCATTTTCTGCTCTGTCTCTTAATATCCATAGTAGCCAGCAGGAAAAATCACTCCCACACTGCCTTAGCAAGACCTAGGCTGTGACAGTGGACTAGAAGAGCTTCTCTCCCAGCCTCATCTCAGAACAACTCTGGTGGTGAGGGGGAGGTGTACCTTTAGGCATTTGGGTGGCCTAAGACCTGTGAGAACAAATGCCTTAGGAATCTTCTCTTTGAGACACAACCCTGAAGAAATGCAGTGATTAGAGAGCTTTTTCTGTTCTCCAACCCTTATAACCTATTCTTTGTCCTGGGGTAAAATCCCCAGGAATACTTTTTTCCTAAAAAACCAAGAACACTATCTAATGTACAAATGCATTACCTCCAATAGACTCAGTTCTCCAAGAATGGACACTTTCCTCTTCACATAGTACTGGTCAAGAGCAAGGGTATATAACCTCTGAAGGTCCCTTTCAACTCTGACTCTGTGTTTCCAGATGAACCCAGAGAAGGAGACCCCACAGCCCCCCTCTGCCTAAGATTGCCCATCCAGCTTCTCCAGGAGGTGCCATTTATGTAAAGACCTTGAGAGTGATCCAGGCCTGTTGGGAAGGAATGGGGAAGTGAGGAGATGCTGTGGGAACTGCCTCTTGCAAGGAAGTAACCTCAGCATTGACTCCAAGGACTGATTTTTCCCTTTGCTAAGACATCGTTCTCTGCACCTCTCCCCCAACACCCCTCAGCAACCTCCCGCTCCTTTCTTGATAATGTCATTGTTGGAAAAGTCCTGCACAGTAAGTGACTCGGCCACAGAGCACTCACAGGCTGGCTCTTCAGTGATTTACAGGAGAGCTTGCAGAAGGAAGCAGAAGAAGAAGATGAGGCAAGCAGAGCTCTGGGAGAGACCCAGAGTTAAGAGCCCCTCTGAGGGAACAACCTTCCTTTCAGGCTTCTGTCTGCCAAGACGGGGAATGGCTGGGCTCTTGTCATGTCTCTGCCTCAGCCCTGCTGCCTTCAGTAGACCCTTCATCCAGACTGTGAGTTCAGCTGAAATGGGGAGACGCAAAGTCTCTAAGAGCTACTGTGTCTCACTGCTAAGCCATCTCCCCAGCTCTGGAAACAGGCCCATATGTCACCAGAGAGTCTGTGAATCAATGAAAACCGTTTTAATAACACAGCTAAATAATACAGTGGCATCATGTACAAAATGCTAAATTTTTGAAAGTGCACATAAAACAGAGAAGCTGCTTATGTATTTTTGATGTATTTTAAATGTTGCCTAAGTTTTGTCTTAATAACATACCCCAGTGCTAAGGACTGGGTATCTTTCAGAGTTCAGAGATGTCATCCAATTAGATCCTGATGCTCTGCCAATTGAGCAGGAAAAATATCCCCAACATGTTGATGCATTTAAATGCAACTCATTTCAATGAAATAAACAAAATATCTCAAAATAAAGCATTTCTCCTATTTCAAAAAAGATAGGGAGAATCAGGCAGTAAATCAACTTAATGCAGCTGTTCCTTGGGAGAGGGTAAGAATGAAGCCATTTAGCCTCTTATCCTTAGAACTGGCCCAACTCTCCATTTGCCAGGGGGCCTTGACTTCAGGGCAGAGGTTGGATGCCCTGAGTTTCAGCCCTAGAAATATTTCCCTTGGTCTTTATAGTAGGACATGGAAGCAAAAATTCTAGAGCCTTGTCTCAGACAATTGAAATTCATGGTTGTGGCTTTGTTAGGTTCCTAATGGAAATTTTCCAGCCTTTTAGTTTAAAACATGAATGATGCCTTTGGGCACTGAAAAATAAGGGCTGTTTCTGTTTGGTTATCTTGTTTGCAGATAGCTCCTGTTTCTTCCCACAAAAGTCTCATGTTTGCAGCCATTCTGCGCAGCAGCCAGTAACCCCCATTTACTTGCTTTCCTCTCTTATTCCTCTCCATATCTTTATTTGTCTAGGAACCTGCAGTCTGTTCTCTGGGTACAGAAAGACTGAGGTCCCTTCTACCTCTGCCAAGAGAAGGGCATCCTCATTGCTGTGAGATGTGCTGAGAGAGAATCCTAGGCCCACAGATTTTCCCAGGTCATGTGTGCAGGGAAGAAAAACAGGGCTGGGCAAGGAGGTCTTTGGGTAAAGGAGACCAGAACATTGAGTCTCTGAGCCTAGAATTGAAAATGAAGCTTCTTCTAGTCCCTCTTCTGGGAAAGATGTCATTAGCCTAGTGTAGATCACATGCACTCACCTTGGAATTGGGGTGACCGGGAAGAGGAGGTTAGCATGGCCTAGAATATCATCATACCAACCAGTAGGAATAGACACTTTATTTTAAACAGCTTGTATCTTGTGTAGTCAAGTTCAAGTTTATTGGGGGTTCAGCCAACCAAGCACACAGTTAAGGCAGAGTCAGGTTTTTTCACTTCCTTACCTTTATCAGACATACATTTCCACAGGTACCTTTGGGCAGAGTTAAGCAAGGGATGTGGCAGTGGTTGAAGAAGAGTAATCTATTCCCTGCAATAGGAGGTCTCTCAAGAGAGGCTGAACGAGAGCACAGATTATCAGGGATAGGGTTGTTGAGGGAACTTTTGCCCAGTTTGGACTAGATGCCCTCCAGTTCTGAGATTCTGTTCAGTGGAAAGGTCAACAACCAAAGTGAAGAATTGGCTTTGACTTCTCCCTGACCATAGGGAGGGCCTGGGAGAGAGGCCTCCTTTTCCCTGGTAAACCAGACACATCAAGGGCAGGGGTCTGAACAGAGGTAGGCTGATCAGAGGCAAATTATGCTCAGGATACTTGCTGTCTCTTCCACTTTGGGGCTCAAATGACAGTTATCCAATTTACTGAACTTTTCTTAAACAATAAAAATTCTCGTGCATGTCTTCCAGGTACTGTAATTATCCCCGAGAGACCTTTTCCCCCTGATTAGTAATTCACACTAATAAAAGCTCTGCCAAGGAGGAAAAATATTGTGTAATAGCCTGTAAAGTCTGTCAGTCCACCCTTTTAAAAGAAATCCTGAGAGAGATTCCCACTTATCTGAATTTGGACCTAGCACCCATTAACACTAGTAAAACCTATTTCCTTGAACTAATTCTGTCTTTGGAAACTCCTTGGGTCTGCGGTTATTTCCAGTTCTTCTGTGTTCGGACTCCAGCTTAGTTTGTTAATATGTATAATTTAGCATTGATTGCACTCATATGTAAATACGGAGTAAGTATTGTAAACTATTTCATTGCTGGGGATCGTGGGTGTTATACATACACAAGTTAGGACTGCAACTTTTTGGTATTTTTTTGTATTGTAAGATAACAGCTAATTTAAGCCGGAATAAGAGAATTCTGGGAGGTCTGTGCATTTTAAACACAAATGTGAAGTACATGTATATAAACAAAAAGTAAATACTGTAATACAAAATTTCCTTCGGAAATAAAAGTAGAAGATCTGGTTAAAGTGGGGCTTTTGGTTCTAAGTATTTGCTCTCACACTTCTGTCTTATCTTTTATTTTTTGGTCACCAGAAACTTTTAAGATACTAAGGCAAAAAAAAAGAAAAAGAAAGAAAAAGAAATCCAGTGAAAAAAAGATGCCTTTAGTCCTAACCATAGATTCGCTTAAAGTCTTCTTCATATGCCAAGTCTGTCTGGAGGTTTCTCAGTAAGGTTAGTTCTGGGAGTCATGAATTTCCTGCTGAGAAAAGCATCTGAATATATTGGAGAGTGAGTGCCTTGATCCTTGAACCAGATGAGAATTTGAGCTCCTGCGATACTAGCTGTAAGACGGGGCAAGTCACTCGGCTGAAATAACATATGCTAATCACCTTGCAAATATTAAAACTTTATATAAAAGACAGCTGTTGTTACTAAGTGACTTCACGTCTCTGTGCCTCAGTTTTGGCATCTGTAAAATGGAGATAAAAATACTTGGGCTATTATCTACTTTATAAGAGTGTTATGAGGAAAGTTCTTCTTGAAGCCTTACGGTACTCTAAAAATGTAAGTAGTTATTCCTGACAGAATAAACCTTTAGGGCAGTGGTTCTCAAACTTCCTAATGCTGCAACCCTTTAATCCTTGTATGTGGGCATCTCTGCATGTGGGCAACCTGCCTGGAGATGGATAGAGGAGCAGAGTCTCGGTTCCTAACACCGTCAGAAATATGTGTTTTCCCATGGTCTTAGGCGACCCCTCTGACCCCTGTGAAAGGGTCATTCGACCCCCAAAAGGGTTGTGACCCACAGGTTGAGAACTGCTGCCTTAGGGGATTATGACCCAGTGAGAAAACATGCTAACTCTTTACTTCTGTTTGGCCCCACAACCCATTTAAATTCCTCCTTCCCCCTCCCCCTCAGCAGGAAAAGGAATGCAGCTTTGCCACATGTGCCTTAATGGATCCCACTAGAAGCCAGAAGAGCCTGATTGTTCAGAGGAATGTGTTGGCGAGACAAGATAATCTTGCAGTGTCTTTCAAAAGCATTTGTATCATTTTCCTCCCAGGGTTGATTGTAAGGGAAGATACTTGGTGAGTCTTTAAGTGCTGCAGAAAGGTAGGGTGCCATGTCTCTGGCCTGCCCTTGGCTCTGCCTCAGCTTCCCCTCTTCTCTAGGAGTCAGAAGGGCTTTCCCACTGTGCCCATCAGGAGCAGAACAGGGATGTTGCAGAGGTCCCCACTGGAGGTCGATCAGGCAGCAGCTGGAGCCAGGCCCAAGAAGACCATCTTTTCCAGTCATTACTACTCATAATTTCTCCATTTTGTTCATTCTGTCTAATGTAACAATATTTCATTCATGCATTATAGGCTGCAAAACAGCAGTATTTCTGATGAGGCAGTACAGTGTAGTGGAAAGAATTCAGAGCTTAAATTCAAAAGGCCCAGGTTCAAATTCTGCTTCTGACGTTTACTCTTTCTGCCTGATCATGAACCAATAGCTAACTTCTCTGAGCCCCGGTTTTTTACGTGTAAAAATAGGAATAATAACATCACTGCTAACTTCTCCAAGTGGCTCTCGGAGCTGAGATCAGGTAATGAAGTCCTTTGTAAGCTTTACAGGCTACATCATCATCTGGTCCAGTGCTCCACTTTTTGCTATTTTGCAGATGAGGAAAACAAGGTCAAGGGAGCTCATGGCTTCCCCCAAATGGCTCAGCACCCCTTTATCTTAGTGTCATTCATTCAGAAACCACTTATTCAGCATCAGCAGGGCCACCCTCCAATTCTTCTGTGCTTCATTGAGGCTCAGAGACACAGAGAGCCCAAGACTAGACACAGTCATTGACCCACGTGGCAGTGGTCTCATTATAGAAAAACTGTCATGTGAAACATTGCAGAAAATAAGGCAGTGTGTGACAGCCTTTTCCCAACTGAAGAGTGCAGACTGTAAGTGTGTCAGGATTGAGAGAAAATGAAAGAGCAGAGGCCAGGGAAGGCTTCACAGAAAAGGACTGGGCTGAACCTTGGAGAATGAAGAAAAGGATGAAGGGCAAAGTAAACAGGAGTGGGGGTCAAAAACCCCAGGGTAGGCCCATGATCAGGGATAGTCACCAGACCTTTGACTGACCTTGGAGAATGGGAGAGGTGCTGCAGAAGGGAAGGAGAAAAGAGCACATTGCTGTTTTCCAAAAAAAAAAAAAGGAAGGTGGGATCTGTAAGCTCTGCACCAATGAGCTTGATGTCTGCTTCTAGAAAAATTCTAGAGCACCTCATTAAGGGAGTGATTCGGCAGGCTGTGACAGACTGAACTAACTTCCCTTTGTGAGAGGATGTACTTAGATGGAGGAAATGCCCACAGCTGTAGTGTGATGACCACATCTGCAGTACTTGCTATAAATCTCACCAAAGCATTCTACAAATAGAGAGATGGAAAGATAAGTGTTGGATTATAATACCAATATGGGGCTGCTCGAATAACCAGGCCCAGAAGAGTAATGGGATCGTTGCCCTTTGAATGTTCTCCAGTACAGTACTCAAAGAATTTGTCCTTGGCCCTGTGCTATTCAACACTTTTATGACTTGGATGAAGGCATAGATAACATACTTGTCAAATTTGCAGGTGACATGAAGCTTCAGGCAATGTCTAGCTAACATGGTGAATGATGAGATTCACATATAATCTTGATGAGGTAGAACAGTAAGCCAAAACAAATAAGATTAAATCTTAAAAGACTGAAAGTAAAATTCTACACTTAGATTTTTTAAAACCCACAGATATAGAATGGGAGAGATTTGGCTAGACAGTTGCTACAAAAAATATCTGATGGTTTTAATGCTTCATAAGCTCAATATGGGGCAAGCAGATGGCACCATGGTGCATAGAGCGCTGGGCCTGGAGTCAGGAAAATGAGTTCCTGAGTTCAAATCTGGCCTCCAATGCTAGCAGCTTGACCCTGGACAAGTCACTTAACCCTGATTACTTCAGATACCTTATCCCGAAAATGAGCTGGAGAAGGAAATGGCAAACCACTCCAGTATTTCTGCCAAGAAAACCCCCAAAACTCTTCTTAGCAACGCACAGCTATAAGACAACTCTACAAGTCCCAGGATAGAAGGAGATACCTACATTCAGAGAAAGGCTAGAAAGAACAGAGTTTAAATGGAGACTGAAGCAATCTACATGCTATCACTCTTTTCCACGTGTGGTTTTGTTTCCTTGTTCCCATTGTCCACTCCATCAGTTACAACCCTTCTATACAACCAGACTAATGTCCAATGTGAAAGTATTTGCAGATTCTATACTTGGCTGCATGCCACCATGGCGGGGGGGGGGGGGGATAAGGAGGGGAGAAAACTTGAAACTCAAGGGACTCTGGAACTGAATCTTGTAAACTAAAAGTAAATAAAGATGCCCTTTTCGTATTGAAAAAAAAACCCCAAAAGGAGTCACAAAGACTTGGAAATGACTGAACAACAAGAACAAACTCAGTTTCAGTCAACAGTGTGACGTGGCAGTCAAGAACCATTATCTTCAGCTCTAAGAGAAGCACAGCCTCCAAAATGAGGAAGATAACAGGCCTCACGGACTCTGCTTTAACCAGGCCGCAGCCGGAGTATTGTGTTCAGTTCTGGGCATCATGTTTTGGGGGAGATAGAATGGTTAAAGGACAAAAAAGTGACATTACAAGGATCAGTTGAAGGAGCTGTGAATGTTTAGTCTAGAGAAGACAACAGGATCATAGGAACAAAGATTTAGACTTAGAAGGAACCCTAGAGATCTTTCATCAGATGAGGAAACCTAGGCCAAGAGGCTAAATGATTCACTGGAGGTCACAGAAGAAGTAGCAGAGCCAATTTTTGAACTCAGATACCCTTGACTCCAAATCTAAAGTATCCTCCTTAACTATGTCATCTTCCTTCAAAAAAAAGACTACCTTCCTTCTCCCTTTGCCATCTCCCTCCTTCCCATTCCCCTCTTTCTCTATTTCATCCCCTTCCTATTTCTCCATTAATTCCAACTCTTCTGTTCCACCTGTTCCAAATTCAGAAAGTTCCACCCCCAAATCCCTCATTCCCCTTATCATCCCCCCTGCTCCTATTCCTCTCAGCCAAGCCCAACTTCTCAATACCCTTTCTTCCCAATCATCATGTCCTAATTTTCTTTCTCTCAGTCTGTCCTAAGCATTTAGACTACAGGGTTGAGTATATTACAATGAGGAGAGTGTTGGTCAGGTACAGGTTGAAATAGATGACCTCAGAAGTCCTTTTCAGGCCCTCGATTCTGGGAACAAGCCTGGTATGTCAAGCTATGGTGCAGAATGAGATAAGGATTGATCAGTAGGGTAGGGCTGGGATACAGAGGGCCATCAAAGCCACTGGATTCAGGGGATGTGAAATGGGACTTGGCAGCAGTCTGTATGGGGAAAAGCTCTGGGAGTTATATTGAGATGGGAAGATCTGAATGCAAACATGGTTTCAAAAAGTCATTTATTTGCTGTGTAACCTTGAAGAAGTAATTTAGTCTCTCTCAGCTTTAGTTATCTCGCCCATAAAATGGGGATAATAAGAGCACTTCATTTCACAGGCAATTATGAGGATCATAAATCAAATAAAATTGATTTGTTTTTGTGTGTGGGCCTTGCTGGGAGGGACATTGGATTATTGTCAAAACAGTTGTTTGCAAGTAGAATAGAAAAGGAGAGATTGATCACTTCTTCATCTAGCAGCAGTAAGTACCTCTTGCTATGTCACTCTGCATCAGTTCATGTCTTCCAGTGATTCTCTGAATTCTTCATATCCATTGTTTCTTTTAGCATTTCATTACATCTTTTTACACTTACGTGCCACAATTCATTCAGCCATCCCCCAGTCAGCAGACATCTATTGGGTGTCCAGTTCCTTACTACCACAAGTAGTGCTGCTATAAATTGTTTAGTATATATAGTGCCTTTCTTTCTGTCTTTGATTCTTTGTGCCTAGTACTTTTCCCAACTTTTTCCCACAACCCATGATCTTCTCCACCCCATCCTTGCCATCATCCACAGCCTTCTCTATTCTTAATGTCTCTTCTAGTGGACTTACCAGTTAATTTCTCCACCATCCCTACCTCAGGCCCCCACACTTAAAATAGTCTCATCTGAGAACTTCACCTCTCTTAAAATTGGACCATCCCCAAGATCTGAAGATGCAAAATTCCATTCTCCAATATCAACTGCCTGACTACTTTTCCCACTCACACTAAGCCTTTTTGCCCATATCACATTCTCTGATCCCCTACACCATCCTTCTCTCAATCCATCTCTCCCACACTAGCTTTGTTCACCTCCAAACCCCACCCTGACCCCACAGCCAACCACATTAACATTTCGCCAACTACCACCTTAGAATTCCTTACTCCCTGACCTTCTGCCACCCCTAACCTTTGAATCTATACTGTTGAATAACCTTTGGAACATAATCTCAGCTGAGAGACAGCCAATTGTATTGGATAGAGGGCTGGCCCTTACAGTCAGGAAGGTCTGAGTTCTAGCAGCATGACCAGGGCACAAGACCAGAAGGGAGAAGGCTCAAAGACAAGCAAAAGGGGATGACTTCCTTGTGTATGATTGGAATGGATCGAAGGTATAGATTGTGGGAGTTGAGGAGGCTCTTAAACTGAGGGTATTTGGTGGGACTGACAGTTCTTATATGGAAGTCCAGCATGTGTTATGAAGTCCCCAGATATAAGGGTGAGGGTTACATCGGAGAGGAACACTTATGAGCCAGGCACTTAGCTCAGGGTGGACCATGTCACTTCCCAGCTCAAATTCTAGTACTCCCTCATTGCCCCTAGCAGCAGTTACTCTGTTTGGCTTCACGCTTGTCCTCAACTACTCTTTCCCACCTTGTTATACATTATTCCCTAGCTCATGTCTGAGCTTCGCACACCTGTCCTCCAAGCCTGGAATTCACTTTCTCCTCCCCTCAGCCTCTTAGGATCTCTTATTTCCTTAAAAAACCCAGCTCACACACTGCACTTCTACATGAAGCCTTTCTTGATCCCTTCAGCTCCTGGTCCCCTTCCCCTCCAAATTAGCTTGTATTTATTTACTTACATTTGTTCACGTTCTCTGCCCACTTGAGCCCCCCTGCCCCCTTCCCGTAGAATTCAAGCCTATTGAGGTCAAAGATTGCTTCATTTTTGTCTCTGTGGTCAGCATTCAGCATAGTTCCTGGCATGTAATCAGTGACTGAAGAATTGACCTGGTGGCCTGTAGCAAACTAAAACCAGGTTCTGGACACAAAGATATTTCAGGGTGGAGTAAGGCTCACAAGAGGAAAGCTTGCTGAGCAGTGACTACAGTGAGGATCCTTGTTCTAACCCCTTCCCAAAATCCTAGAGTACCCTCCCATCAATCGCTTCCTCCGCTCTGACTCTCATGCTACTAAATGGTGCTGTAGGAAGTCACATAACTCTGTTAATGAGATCCACTCCAGACTGGTTATCTGATCTCAGCCAGATCCTCACTGCAGTCATTCAGCCCTTTTATTCTTCCCCCAGTTGTTTTTCCTATTACTCTCCCCACAAGGGCTATTCCAAACTTTGTCTTCTCTCCACAAGCCTCCACTGCTACTCCTGCTACCCCTGCTCACATTCTCTCAGCAGAGAATCTCAGCTCATATTTTAATGAGAAAAGACGATTCCACTTGAGCTCCCTCTTCTCCACTACTCCATATCTCAAAACCCCTTAACACTATCCCTTCCTCCCCTGCTTTGTTTTCATTCCCTGAGGGGGTGACCAACCCCCCTACTTGTACCCTCAATTCCATCCCCTCCTGGATCCTCAGTCATTGCCCCCCAGCTTTATTTAATCCTCAACCTCTCCCTATCTGCTGGTTCCTTCCTTGTTGCCTATAAAAACATCCGTCTCTCCCCATCCTTAAAAAAACTCTCATTTGATCCTACCTTCCCCTCAAGCTGTCATCCTGTTTCTCCAACATTTGACAGTCAGACTCCTTTTAAAAAGCAAAACTGTCTACACTCATTGCCTCCACTCCCTCTCCTCTCCTAAACTGTCTGCTGTCTGGCTTCTGACCCAGTAACTGAGCTGTTCTCTCCAGTTACCTAATTGCCAAATCTAATGGATTCTTCCCAGTCCTAATCCTTCTTGAACTCTGTAGCACTTGGCACTCTTCTGCATGCTCCCTCCTCTGTTCCCTTGCTTCTCCTTCTTTGTCTGACTGTTCTTTCTCGGTCTCTTTTGCTAGTGCATCATCCATATTGTGCCCCCTGATTCTGAGTGTGCATTCTCTTGGTGACTTCATGAACCCCTCTTGATCCTCCCAGCTCCTGGAAAGAATGGGACAGTTGCTGAAAATGCAGAGGCATAACTCAAAAGAGTTAGCAACCGAGTGGTTATGTGGGGTGAGATGACTGAGGTTTGGAGCCTTCCTGACTGGCCACATCAATTCCCTCCAGGAGCTGGAGGCATCAAGAAAGGCTTCGTGTAGATAGGTGGTGTGTGAGCTGGGTTTTGAAGGAAATAAGGGATTCTAAGAGGTTGAGGGGAAGGGAGAGTGCATTCCAGGCTTGGGGGACAGCTGTGCTTCTGTTTTTGTTTTACCTTCATTTTCTCTCTCTGTCTCTGTCTCTCTCTCTCTTTCCCTGTCTCTCTCTCTCTCTCTCTCTCTCTCTCTCTCTCTCTCTCTCTCTCTCCCTCTCTCCCTCTCTCCCTCTCTCTCTTTCTCATCTTTGTACATGAACATACATGTTTATACACCCTGTAGAAATTCACAGACACTTTATTAAGGGGAGGTGAGGAGATACAGATGGAGCTTTGCCTCAGTTCCTTGTGAAAGGCAGTATGGTTCAGTGGATAGAGCACTGAATTTGGAGTCAGAAGTCTTTGACTCTTCAACTGAGTAACTGCGGGCATATTAACTCCAGCCAATAACTCTTCAAAGTGAGATGTAAAATGTTGGGAGGGGATATTCCCTAGCAGAGGTGTTGTAAGGACAAAATGAGAGATTCTATAAAGTCCTTTGCAAACCTGGAGTGGTCCTGGGCAAGTCCCCTTCAAAACTCAGAATCTAACCTCCCACTTGGTCTCCTCCCCTCCACACTGCTGCCATCATATTCCTAAAGCTTGGATCATACTTTGTTAACTCCCTACCCAAAAACCTTCAATGGCTCCCTATTACTACCAGAATAAAATGCAATATTTAAAGTTCTCCCCAGTAGGATTCCAACTTGCTTTCCAGTCTTACATCCTATTAGTCTCCTAAAAATCTGTGTCCCAATTAAACTGCTCCCTGCACATGACCCCCCCCCCAATGTCCTGCCTGCCCTTGCCCAAGGTTGGAAGGTGTGCAGTCCTTACCTCTGCCGCAGAGAATCTCTAGTTTCCCCCAAGGCACCACAGAAAGGCCACCTCCTCCAGGAGGGCGCTCCTGATTCCCTCCATCGCTAATATTCTCTCCCTCTTGAAATTACTTTGTACTTTTCCACAGACTGGTGTGTGTGTTGTAACCCCAGCAGAATTCAGCTCTAGGGCAGGGACTATTTCAGTTTTGTCTCCATGCTCCCAGCACCCAGCACAGTGCCTCGTGCACAGTAAATGCCTAAGGAATGGTTAGTGAACTGGATTGCTCTCTTGAAGCCTTCGCTTCTTTATCTGTAGAATAAAGGAGGGATCTAAAGGTGTTTCCAGTTCCACATCCTATGATTCCCTCTTCTCCCTCACCTACTGTCCTGAGACAAACAGGCCGTGTGGACAGCTAGGTGGCACAGTGGATAAAGTGCCAGGTCTGGAGTCAGGAGCACCCGAGTTCAAATCCTGCCTCAAACACGTCCTAGCTGTGTGACTCTGGGCAAGTCATTTAACTTCTGTTTCCTCATCAGTGAAATGAGAGTAATAATAACACCTACCTGCCAGGGAATCAAATGAGATTCTAAGTGCAAGTACTTAGTGAAGTGCCTGGCTCATAATAAGTACAAGACAAAAGTTGATTCTACTCTATTAAATGCTAAGGTTTCTGTTTCGTTTCCTTATTTAAAGAAAAACATCCCCAAATTTGAAACTTAAAAACAAAGAATAAAAAGTCCCTGTGCTTTAAAAATAATAAAAAATAAACTATTAGAACAAATAAAAAAAAGTACAAGTCCCCTATTGCATTCCACCTTCATCTGTATCAGAACCCGAACTTCCACCCTGCCCCACCTTTCACCCCTCTGCTTTCCTTTTTCTCTTCATCCCACACCCTTCAGAGGAGTTGCCTGGAAAAGGTAGAAGGTGGCTACTTCTCCTCACCCAGTCACTCACTACCTCTTCCACCTGGAAGGAACCTCAGGGCTTTCTAGTACAACTGGTGCCTGAACAGGGGCTCTTTCTAAAACATCCCACAGAGGTGGCTATCTGGCCCATGCTCAAAAAACATCCAGTGATGAAGAAAAGACTGGTCCAATAGCCCATTCCCTTTTTCAGTGGCCACAGTCATTCATTTTTTCCTGCTGAAATTTGCCTCTCTTCCCTCCCTCCCCCCACCCCCATTCCACTTTCTGAGAACAAGGAAAATAAATGGAATCCCTTCTTCAAGTCAGTCCTGGTCACCCTCCTTTCCACCTATTCTGGCTCCTCAATGTCTTCCCTAACATCTTGCGCCCAGAATCTAATACCCTCCTGCAGATGGGGGAAGAGGGATCCCACCAGGGCTGAGCCCACGGGGCCAACCCCAGCTTTGTTCTGGAGGCTGTGCTCCCCCTTAATGCAGCTAAGATAGAATTAATGGTTTTTGTCTGCCATGTCACACAACTGACTCATAGTGACTACTAAAACTCCCAGATCTTTTTTCAGGGCAACTGTTGTCTAGACCTGCCTTCCCGGTCCTCTATTTGTGCAGTTGCCTCTTGATGCCATGTACTAGCGCCCTGTGCCCCCCACTCCACTCCCAACAGGATCAAAAGAACTGTGTTTTCTATCTGGCTTTAATGTTTACAAAGTACTTTGCTCACAACAGTCCTGGGAAGTGGGAATTGTTATTAGATCAGAACACTATAGAGCTTAGAGGAGGGGCCCTGGATGTCATCTAAGATTATCCCCGTTTTAAAGATGAGGAAATTGAAGCTGAGAGAGATTGACTTGTCCAAGATCACACAACTAATGAGAGGCAGGGCTGAGAGTCAGCCTAGGTCTCCTGACTGCCCATAGCTCTTTGCATTACACCAAAGCCAGCCGTCTCAGTTTCTTTTATCAGTGAGAAAGTTGAATTATATGATCTCCAAAATTCCTTCCATTTCTAAAATCCTACCAACCTATCACCTCATTTGATGAGCATTTTATTAAGTACCTACTTTATGCCAGTTCCTGCCCTCAAGGAGCATTCTACAGGTACCTTAGACTTCAGTTCCCAAGGCTTAAGGCCAGCCTCCAGGCTAGAAGACAGGTGGTTCAGAGCATTTCAGGTCCAGTAGTCTCTAAGATGAGATGTCTTCTCTGCCTTCTGAGTCATTCACCACAGTCCCCCAGCCCTTCCTCTCTATCCTGGGCCAGGAGATAAGGGCAGGAAGGGTCTGGGTCACAGACAAGCAGAAGTCTGAGGTTCGGGAGAGTTGGGGCCAGCTCAAGGGTGACCCCCTAGATCCCTACTTCTCTTTGACCCAGATTCCCAATGTGCCACCTCACTGGAAAAGAACTGATACAAACAGGATCATTCTGTCTTCTGCCAGCTGTCCTAGTCAGGGCAGGAACCAGAGGAGGACCAGGGCTATAAGAAGCAGTTGATCCCTGGGGAGGTGAGTCAAGCCCTGAGCCCCCCAAAGCCTTGGAGAGCTCCCAGTAGAAGGCCTGCCTTCACCTGATACCTGCAAGGAAGAGAGGAGCTCAATCAAACGCTTATTGTCTACCACAGGCAATCCCCTGGGGTTGCAAGGACAAAAACAAGCAATAGGTCTTGCCATTAAGGTGTTGACACTCTGGGAAAGAAGGCATGACATGGATACGGATAAGTAAAAACCAGGTCATTTGAGGAGGAAGCACTAACTGTTGTGGGAGCAGAAAAGGCTTCCCATAGAAAGCAGTGGACAAACAGCTTTGAGGATGAGGCAATGCATTCCAAATCTGTCCAGGGTCCTGGAGACCGGAGGATGGAGTCAAGAGGATAAAAAGTTAGAACCAGTCAGGCTAGAATATAGTGTGTGTAAGTGGAAGTAACATAAGATCTGAAAAGACAGGTGGGGGAGGGGAGTGCAGATTAAGAAAAGGCTTATGTTTTCCTGGAGCACTTTGTACCCATCACAATCTCCTTGGTAGCACCTTTATTTATCTGCATGTCTCATGCTGTCTATTAAAGTATAAGCTCCTTCAGGGTAGAGACTCTGTCCTTTGCATCTTTGTGACCCCAGGAGGAGCACAGAAGCTTGCAAATAGTGAATGGCTAACAAATTTTAGTTGAAATAAATCAAAAGGTGGACAATCTGGGAAGATTGTACATGTGTGTTCTCTCACAAAAGTTAGGCAATTGATGGATGTGTTTGGGAAAATTCCTTCCCTATACAACAGGAGCCGAGACTTCCCAAGTAAAAAGGTCAGCCCTGGTTTGGGGCAGGCTGCAATGTGGGGGTTTCAGGCTGCTTGGGAACAAGTAACCCTTTGAAAAGAGAGAGGAACTCAGGTTGGGGGTGCCAGAGAGACCTATAAGAGAATACTGAAGGCTGGAGAGACTTAGAAAATTCCTACCTTGGTGGGTTTGGGGGGCTTCAGTTGGTTGAAGAGGCTGTGCCCAGGACCAGGGGATTCCTGCAGGTATGTTCCAGGTGGAAAGACAGAGGGGCCCCAGCTTAAGACTGTCTGGTTGCCAAAAGCCAGCATAGCATTTTCTGGTGAGAAAGAAGATGGGATACTGTGGGCAGGATCTGAACCAGCTTCTTCAGTCTGCCCTCTGTTCAGTCCCCCATCATCCCCAGCCTCTTCTGTCTCCTCTGCTTCTGTTCCAGCCCCCAACTCCCACCTCTAGACTCCAAGCACTTACGAAGACAGGGGTTCCCCACAAAAAGCCCCAGGAAGGTCTCACATTCTTCAAGCCTGTTCCCACTGGAGCTGCAGCTACACCAGGGTGCCACAGCAGTGCTTACATTGTCCACATAGTTGGGTGTGATGGGGGTCCCTGGGAAGGGAAGAAAAAAAGGCCCAAGATAGCTGTCCTCTCCTTGCATCTAAAACACCCCTTCTCCACACCCTGGATGACCCTGTAGGTGCCCCACTCTTTAGATCCAGGATGCCTGAATAGATACTCTTCCCCCAGTTTCTGGGATGCTCACCCATAAGCATCCTCAAAGACATAAAAACTCTAGATGCCCAGCCTCTCCGTGCTCTTAACCTCTAGGATGCTCCTGCAGGGAATACCCTCCCACCGCACTCAATAGAATGCAATTACTCCCATACTTAGGATGGACACTCACTTGTGTTCAGGACACCCATGTAAATACCCCCCTTCCAATATTCATTTTGCCTATGTAGACATCCTCCCCTCCTCATACCCACGTTGCCTCTGGAGGTAGCATTATGCACAGTGCTTAGGTAAACACATACACCCTTTACCTAGCTTGCCCTTATAGATGCCCAGTTCCCATATGCAAGAAAGCTGTGAAGTGGCAGTCAGGATATCAGTGGAAGCACTCTGCTCCCCAGCCATCCCCACCCCCAACGAGGCTTTCTATGGACACTCTTCCCTCCCTTTATCCCGGAGGCTGCTGTAATTACTACCTCCTCCCTGTACCCAGGTCACCCACGTAAATTAATCTGCCTCCCTAGATCCAGGATGCCTGTGTAGACACTGCTAGCTCATACCCAGAATGCCAGTGTAGGCCCATAGGCAGCTGGGGGAATCCTCGTGGATGCATCCACTGGGGGTGAGCAAGGACGGCCGGCAGGCTGCTTGGAATTCGGCCAAACGAGACCTGGTAGGGGCGGAAGATAGTGTTGGGCTCTGCACTGGCCTCGCCCCGCGGGCGTGGCCATGCCCCCCCGCCCCCCCCCCCGTGGCCGCGCCGTGTTCTCTCTCCCCTGGCCCGCCCCGGCTCACCTGCACACGTAGCCCCGGCGGCAGGTGTCCAGCGGCGCCAGGCAGTTGGGCCGGACGGTGGCGGCGGCGGCGGGGGCCGCTCGAGGCCCGGGGCTGGGGCCGGGGCCATAGGAGCAGGCCGGGACAATGGTTTGCCTCCGGCGCTCGGCGCACGCCGCGTCTCTGGGCCCGCAGGGGCAGAAGAGCAGCGCGTGGCTGAGCGCGGGCCGGACCCGGTCAAAAAAGCGGCGCAGGGCCTGGTGGCAGCGGGCGCGGGGGCAGCCTCGGGCCCCGGCCCTCAGGCACAGAGCCGCGTAGTCCGCGCGTAGCCGCTGGCACAGCCCGTCCATGTTGCAAGCCTTGGTCGCATCCAGGCAGCGGTTCCCTCGTGGGGACGGGCTCTCGCCCTCGGACCCTGGGTCGAACAGGTGGAGACCGAGCAAGAGAGCCTAGCATTATAATCTTGCCCTCACCTCTCTCCCGAAAAGCCGCCCCTGCCCTTGGCCCAGGGCAGGAAGCTTCGTCCTACTAGTGTGGCTCGGGAGTGGAGCTGGAGAGGGACCCCATTTCCAAACGGCTGTCGTGGTCACAGGAAAAAAAAAATGCCCGGGATGGGTAAAATATGGCGAATAACCCCAGCGGATTATCCGCTGCCAGGAAGGCAAATCGCTCTGACGTCAGGTAATGAGACCATGCGCCTGGCGCCAAACCTACAGCCTAGATATCAGAGATGGGTTTCTTAACTTGGGATTCATTAACCTCGTGTTTAACATTTTTTAATAGGAACCAATAGGATTGGTTTCCTTCGAAGGACTGATAAAGGGGCCCGTGGCACCAAAAGACCTTAAGAACTGGACTAGAAGATCCAAAAGACAGATTCTTTTTCATGAATAATACAAAGTGGACATTCCCCCAAGCAGGCTGTCTTTCCCCAACACTGGCTCTCCCTGGTTCCATGTCTATGAGAGAAGATCGAAGAGCAGTGAGGAGAGGAGGGAATAAGCCTTTTTTAAATATTGCACCTACTATGTGCCAAGCACCATGCTACTCATTTACAAAAACTGTATCATTTGATTCTCACAACAACCTTAAGAAGTAAGTACTGCTAATATTCCTCTTTTACTGAAGCAGACAAAGGTTAAAGGATTTGCCCAAAGTCACATCTCTAATAAGTATTTGAGGCCAAATTTGAACTCAGGTCTTTCTCAGGTAACTTTGACTCCTTGAAGTGACTCTGAGCCCCTGGCAAAAGACCACAGTAGTAGGAACAAGGATATCTGGCCTACAAGGACAGAAGAGTTCCCTCATCAGTGGCCTGAGGAAAGTTAGGTGCTCCCTCAGGCTTGGTAGCCCTGGGGAAAGTTATTGAGGGTGGGAGGATCTGTGAAAGGAGGCTGATCCTGAATGGGGGAGATTTGAGGTTTTGGAGGTTTCAGGGATGGTTGAGGGCTTTGGTGGGGTACATACCTGCTGTAATGGCTGCCAATCCAACGTAGTCAAGGCCTCTAATGAAAGGTTCATAGGGGGAACTTTCTAGCATGATTTCTTCGATTCATGAGGCAGAGGGAGGAGGGAGAGATGAGGAAAGAGATTTCTGAGCTTCTGAAGCTGTCTTGTCTCCCCCACCCAATCCTGTTCTCCTTTTGCCATTATCCTTCACCTTTCTCAATGCTCTAAACCCCCCATCCCACCCTGGTTGAGTCTTCCACGAACCTACCCAGCATAGGAGCAGACAGGGAGGGAGAAGTACAGCCCTTGCTCTGGGGAGCCCCTAGCCTGAGGGAGGCTGGACACCTGCGGACTTAGCAGGGAAACATTCTAGCCCAATAGATTCTCAAACGTGTTGAAAGGAAGATGTATCCAGTCCAACAGGCTCTTCTCGGTCCTCTTCCTTAACCTCTCTGCAGCACTTGGCAATTATTGCCAAGTCTATCCCAATGTCTACTCCTTTCTTTTCTGGGATATGGGCAGAAGGTCCTGTCTTTATTCTCTTCCTAACACAATGACTTCCTACGTCTTTCTTCATTTCCTTTACTGATTTATCTTCCTCTCCGCTCCCAAATGTGAGCACCCCTCAATGCTCATTTATCATCCCTCTTCTCTCTAGACCAGTGGTTCTCAACCTTCCTAATGCCCGGACCCTTTAATACTTGTATGTGGGCGTGTCTGCATGTGGGTGACCCACCTAGAGATGGATAGAGGTGTCAAGGGCGGAGATACACGTTTTCCAATGGTCTTAGGCACCCCTGTGACAAGGGGGCGCGACCCACAGGTTGAGAATCTCCGCAACCATCCATCTCCACTGGGATGTCTTGCCTCAAAGTGTAATGTAAAGAGTACTACTTCAGAGTTACTGGCTCCAGAATTGAAGAGTCCTCAAGCAGGCATGGACCTCAGAAGGCATCTAGTCTAATTACAACAACATCACTTACAAGTGGTTTACTCATCTCTGTTTGGAGACCTCAAGACAGGAAACTTACTACAGTATTACTAAGACAACACATTGGATCGCTGTCATTTTCAGGATTTGTCTTTACATGGAGACAAAATCACTGTCTGAAACTCCCAATCTCCATTGGAGAGGCATAAAGTGCTAGACTGGGCATCAGGAAAGATCTGGATTGGAATCCCATCACTAACACGTAGTAACTATTTGGCCATAGATGAGACACTTTAACTTTTCTGAGTCTCAGTGACCTCATCCATAAAATGGGGGTGATGATACTTTTAGAACCTTCGTGAATCACAAGACTATTGGAAGGCTCAAAGGATCAAACAAGTGTAAAGTGCAGCAAAATCTATATGAAGGCCAGTTACTATTGCTCCTGATTCTGCCTTCTGGGGCAAAGCAAAGCAATTCTGATCCCCCTTCCATATGGCAGCATTTCAAACTCTTGAAGACAGATCCTTTCCAAGACAGATCTAGTTGTCCATTTTGTTTCTCATGTGGCCAAGGTTGTAAGGTCTCCAACAGGCAGGTCCCAGATCTTCTCCCCTTCTGTTCTCCACCCCACCCCCAATAGTGAGCTCCCTGAAGGCAGGTCCCAGGTCTGCTCCTCCTCTATCTCTCCCAGACTGAGCCCCCCAAAGGCAGGGCCTGGGTCTGCTCTTTCTCTGTCTCCCCCAGACTGAGCTCCCCAAAGGCAGGGCCTGGGTCTGCTCCTCCTCTGTCTTCCCCAGACTGAGCTCCCCAAAGGCAGGGCCCAGGTCTGCTCCTCCTCTGTCTCCCCCAGACTGAGCTCCCCAAAGGCAGGGCCTGGGTCTGCTCCTCCTCTAACCTCTTCCTACCCCTGAAGGTAGCTAAGTACAGGGCTGAGCAAACAGAGAGGAAAAACAGAGGGAAGAAATTTGCTATGGAAGAAAATGAAGGGAGGAGGGGCTTAATGAGAACAGGTTTTCTAAGGGGAGTGCTCATGAGTTTGGCCAGAAGGAATGGAGGAGAAAGTCAAGCAGCAGTAAGAAATGGCCTGAGAGGGAATGAGCCTGTTTTAAGAACAAGAAGTAGCAATGTGTGGGATCAGGATAAAAAGCTGCCACTCCAGGGCAGGAGGAGAGGAAAGCTATGGCGGGACCAGGGATATCTGTTCAGACAATGATATTTGGAGTCAGTGGGCCAGAGTTACCCTGGATGAGGGAAAGGCCAGTGTCTGACACCAGAGGCAGAGGACCAACCGACCCATGCTGACCTTTCAGGTATAGAAGCAGGGGACTGGCCCACACTGACCTTGTGGGAGGGTGTAGCGCAGGCTCCAATACACACCCAGGCAGTCCTTCTCCCGTTTCATACCCCGCCGACATCGGCAGCCATAGAGACTACTGGACAGCAGAGCTTGGACCGTGCTCTGGCATTGACTTTGGGCATCAGGCCCCAGCTTGGCTGCACCGTCTCCTGCCACACACTGTCGAAGGGTGCGGAGCCGGGCACTGCAGCTGGCATCCCGGGCACAATGCTCACTGGCCCTCAGGCAGTCCTGGTCCCCCTCTGGCCTAGGATCTTGGTTTGGGTTCAGGGAACCAGAACCCCAAAAGGCCCCTGTGGGAGAGGGAAGAAAGCAAGTATGGGAGAGATACACAATAGATAGACAGGGAAAGGGGAGAGGGAAGGAGAGGAGAGGAGATCAGTTCACACCAAAAAAGGCAGATTCACTCCACCAGTCTCTTTCCTCTAGGCCTGACCAGCTCTTCAACTATCCTCACTGAAAATGGTCTCTCCACATGTCCCCCACTTTCTCTGCCCATGTCCTTAGTATCAAGGGAAGATAGAACCAATCCACAAGGAGTCTTTAGTCTGGGGGGAGGGGAGAGACAAGCAGGATCCTCCTCTAGGGGAGCCCCTAGTATGATGAAGAAGCAGAAGGAAGGATGGCTGGACCAGCTGGACCAGCTGGACCAGCCATGTTTAGGATGTGCATAGATGATGAGGGAGAAGGGGAATAACAATGAGCATTTTCCAGGAAGAATCTTGGGGTGGAGCAGAGAAGATGACCAGGGCAGTGACATCTCCCTTCTCACCCACTCACCCACCAATGTATGTCTAGATGTTAGCTGCAGAAAACAGCATTTGTTCTCAGGTGGACCATTTACACTGACCAAAGTATCTCCATAATATAAGCATTGGCCAAGATGGGGAAAATGAAGGCAGGCTGTGTTGTGCTCTGTCCTGGCTGGACCATATAGGGAGAATTGTGTCCATTACAGGAAGGGCATTAAAAGCTGGGTCCAACCCAGAGGAAAGCAGTCAGGATGGGTAAAGGACTGGAGAGCATGCCACATGAAGAACCACTGATAGAGGCCAAGTGTCCTATTGATTATAGGGCAATGAGGACTTGGGTTCAAGGCCCCATATGCCGTCTATGTGACTTTGCTCTCAAGCAACTCCTTGAGACTCCAGGTTGCAGAAGAGATGTTGGTTTGCATTAAGGAAATTCCTTCTCAGGAGCTCACTCTGAAATCAGAGATCTGGTTTAAAAAAAAAAAGTAAGAATCAAAGGAATAGGAAGCTGGAGAAAAGACAATTTCGAGAGGGCATTTGAAGGACTGTCTTGTGGAAGAAACAAATTCAAATTTGATGTCAGGAAAAGGCTTCTTAACCCTTAGAGCTGCCCTGAAGAGAGATGGCCTCTTTTTCAGGGGGGAGCGTGCCCCTTCCTTATCCCTGGAGGCTTCAAGCCAAGGCTGATTGGCCACTTGTCTAGAACATGGGAGGGAGGATTTTATTTCATTAGGGACTGAAGGAGGGGACCTCTGAGAGTCTATGATGCTAGGTCTTGTGCCCATATTGCTGAGAGAGGCAGAGGGGTGGAACAGGACCACTTTCCATACTCTTCTCTGCTCCAGGACCTTCATAGAAAATAATGGAGTCTCTGCTCTTGTCTTTTTCTCTGCCTAGAATAATCCCTGCCACATCCAGTCAAAATACAACCCCTCCTTCACCCTCCCCTTCAGACTCCACTTGGGGGAGGTGACCCTGCCTAGCACTCAGCTCCCTTTTTTGATTCTTTATGTTACAGTTACCTGCCCCCATATTATCCTCCCTAAAGGTTACTCCCTAAAGGTTACTCCCTAAAGTCAGTCCTGGAACCTGCTGATGTCTCTACCTCTTCCTCAGCATTAAACCCAGGGTTGTGCACACAGTAGGTACTCAAGAAATGTTTGAATGAATGAATGGAGTATAATGTGAAGCAGATTTTCCTAGAATAGCAGTAAAGATAGGAAGGAGGAGTCTCCTTTGAGAAATCCAGTCTATCATTCTTCTCTGAAGGTTCTATGAAACTGAGGGAGAGATAGCCAGACTGGAGAGGAGAAATGCAGAGACACAGAAGGAAGACAGAGAAACACAGAAAGAGACAGAGAGATAGGGACGGACAGAAGGAAAACAAAGGAGTGAGGATAGATCAGAGACAGAGACAGACAGACAGACAGACATTTCAGATTACTCTCCATTCACCCACTCTAGGTCACTTGATCAGTTTTCTCTTTCCTGAATTCAGCATTCATTTCCCACATCTGTGCCTTTGCCTTTAACAGCACCTTAAGGATATGATGTGGCCAGTCATACCCTTGGCTTGGACTCGGCCTTTAAAAGAAGAGCTGGAGAGCAGGAGACCTGCAAATGGGAAAGTCCAATGCTAAGATGGGCAGAGAGAAACCAAAAGGGCAGACACAGAGATCCTAGTTTCCTAGAGGGAAGCCTGTACCTCCACTTGGCCAGAAAGGCCCTCTAGGAAACCACATGTGTCAGGGGATTTCACGGCTCCAAGGATTCCAGGAGGCAGGAGCACAGTTGTGAAGAGAAGAGCTCTGGGTCCAATTAGAAGCTGCCAACATGAGGGGCATGTCTGGATGAGGACAGACATTCCTGGAGCAAGCGTTATGGGCATGGGGAAGGGGTTCTTGGACAAGACTGAGTTCCTGGACCAAGTAGAACCCAAACCAAGGAGCAGCAAGGGACAGAACCATAATTTAGTGGGGCTGGTGCATATTTTACCCTTCAGTGGGAGTTGAGAATTGAGTGGACTCTATAGATCCAGGGGAAAGGAATTGGTTCTGTTTCCCACTTAGTACTTGCAACTGAGTGATCTTTCCTTGTATAAGAACTCCAATGGGAGGGTAATAAGTTAGAAGACTGTATAAGTCCCTAGGGAATATGGGGCTCACTGGAAAGGGAAAGAGGGTCACCTTGGCTGTTCATGGGCTTGAGTACAAGTCCTCTGCATTTTTTTTTTGATCAGGTTAAATAAAGCCTGTGCTATAGTCAGTTAGCTCAACAGTTGATTTCAATTCCATATTTATGTTATGTGAGCCCTAGTGCTTTCTTGAAGCTGAGGGGGTTTCTGCCTTCTCTGTAGAGATCTAAATATAAGCCAAATACTGATATTTTGAGAGAAAAACCCACCCAGAAGCAAAAGCCACAAAGAGTATTTGGGAACAATACTCCCAAGATTAAATAGACCAGTCTATGTAAATCCAGAGCTTTGGTTCTAGGTCATGGGATACAACTAGATGGATATTATCTGAGGTCCCTCCCAACTCTGACATTCTATGAACCTATGTGGATGGGGAGAGACAGAGGCAGGAGGAGAGGGGAGAGAGACTGAAGCAGAGGAAGAAAGGGAATGAAACAAACCTAGAAGTAAGGTGAGAACCAATGAGAGGAGGAAATTGAGACAGAGACAGAGACAAATGAGAGAGAGAGAGAGAAGGAAGAGGAGGAGGAGGAGGAGGAGAAGGAGGAGGAGGAGAGAAATGGAGATAGAGAAATTCCTCTCTGCTAAAGTAGGTGAAGGAGGAAGGAAAACTGTGATGGTGGGTCCAGGATGGACATCGATAGCCAAATACCATATTTGCCAGGATGCTCCTGAGGACTTAATGTGGTCACTCTTCTTTCCCAATGGGGAGAGAATGGAAAGCAAACTATTAATGCCAATGGAGACACTGACCTAAGAGGTGAGGGAGGGGGGACATTCCAATCCTGAGGAGCAAGGAGCTGGCAGGAGTGAGGAAGTGAGGAGAAGCTTGCTGGGCTGGGGAGAGAATTAGCCCTTAAGGGCACAGCAATCCTAAAGATGGTCTTCCCCCTTTTCCAACCTTCCCTCCTATCAAGCCCAGCTTATCTGCTCCCCTCCATACACACACATACTATTAAAGGGCAGGAGCTGTGTCTGTCCCCTCCTCAAATCTGGGGAAATGGAGGCAGATGCTAGATGTGAGTCTGTAAACACTTCTTATCATTTCCTCTATCTCCCTCTCTCCTGCCCCTGAAGAAGCTGAATTTGGATGGTCAATTTGGATGGATCCCCTGGGGCCCAGAAGTGTGTGTGTGTGTGTGTCTGTGTGTGTCTGTGTGTGTGTGTGTGTCTGTGTGTGTGTGTGTGTCAGAGTGCACATGCATGGGGTAGAGGGCACTGCTGGGCAGAAACAGACATTTCAGCAAAATGAGTCAGGCTAAGAAATCCTCTTATGATGATGAAAAATATACACTGAACTTGGAATGAGGGGGCTTGGGTTCAAATCCCCGCTTTGCCATATAGTACTTGTGTGCCTTTGGACAAGTCACTTCACTTAGCTGGGTCTCAGTTTCCTCATCCAGACTAGATGGCTCTCTAAGATCTTTCTCAGCTCTAAATCCTTTGATGCCATGAGGCAGCCAGAGCATCACCCTAGAAGAGGATTCTGATACAGCTCTCATGAAGACCTTATCTGGTGTCTCTGGAAGGGAAAGTAAAAACTAGCATTCTTCTCCCTGTCTCCCCCCCCAAAAAAGAAGTCCCTAATTATTGCAGTTTAAAACTGTGTCTAATTTTATTCCCTCCGCCGCAGTGTCGGCTGTAACCTGTGCCTCTGGTCTCAGAGAAGGTAAAGGACAACAGGTCCCACCCTCCCATCCTTGTGACCCAGCAGATTTGATGCAGGGATTTCGGCCTCAGGCAGTACTCCCCGCTCCGGAGGCCAGGGTGAACATCTGGTTGTCTCGTCTCCTGCCGCTCTCCCAGGAAAGGGGCCCTGAGAAGATCACCTGACACTCAGGCTCCTCCCTCCCCAGCTGAGGCATGGCTGGGCTTGTAGGCATTGGTATTTGGGGTAGGACTTGGAGCACTGAGAAAGATCTCTGTTCCCAGAATGCACTTCTCCCTTCCCTACATCCCACTACAGAGAAACCTGCCACATAGCCAGTATTTCAACCATCTGCTCTGACAGACAGATGCTGGTGGCTCAAGGCCTGGGACAAAGGAGGGAGGGAAGAGGTAAGGATCACTAAGAGACTTAATAAAAGAATTACCCTCACTACATTCAGGTTGAAACCTAAATTGGGACCAGATAAGCAGAGTCCAGATGGAGCAGGAAGAGAAAACCACTGGACAAAGGCTGGATAGGAAGCTACAACAAGATGTACGATGGGCAGATTCCTTAGGAAACTTACTGATAAAAGTATGGAAGATGCTCAGGAGTTTAGGGGGCCCTGTGAAGAGTGCAGAGAGGGAGCTCAGGAATGCTGGCTAGAAGAGAGGCTGTCTGGGCTGAAGGCAAGGAGAGGGATAGGAAAGGTCCTCTCCCCCAAGGACACATCCCTGTTCTACTGCTGCTGTCATGGAACCATCAAATCTCAGTGCCAGAAGGATCACTGGGCATCACCTAGTCCAGCCCCCAAACTTCACAGATGACATCAGGGTCTAGGGAGACTGTGATTTGTCTCCTGTCACAGAACTAATATATCAAAGATCAAAGACTTAAACCCAATTTTCTGATTACAAATATGATTAAAAGATCTGTGATCCTAGAATCACATAATGCCAGAGTTAGAAGGGACCCAAGTAATAATGAGCTGGCTTATCACCCCTTCTTCCCCACTTCCTGATGAGGAAGCTGACATGAAGTAGACAGCTGTTACATAACAGGACAGACAGCTAGGAAAAAGAGAAAAGAATCCAAACTTAGAGGCTCCTGTGACCAATATCATACTTAAATTCATCCTTTAACCTTAGCAAATAACTTTACCTCCAAGTGCCTCAGTTTCCTCATCCATAAAATGGAGATGACACCTGCAACTCCTTATCTCTCAAAGCTGTTATGAAGTTGTTGCATGGGACATTGCACATAATAGAGGGTAAGGGCTGAACCTACAATTCCATTGGAATAGGGAATTCCAGATAAGGAGACACCTTCCAGTGGAGGTCAGCAACTTATAATTTTACGGTCCATAAGTCTAGTTTCCCTGAAAGGTTAAGGGACTTGGGTAACACCATCACGCAGACAAGGACACACAGCCATACAGAGCCATGCAGACTGGTATGTGAGACGCAGGATGCAGACACAGTTCTTGGATAATGGATTTAGAAGCCATCAAGTCCAGCTCCCTCACTTTACAGAAAAGGAAACTGAGGCACAGAGGCTAAATGTCTTACCCAGGGTCACACAGTCAGTATGTTTCAGAGACAGGATTCTACCCCAAGTTTTCCAGATCTAAGGTTATCTGTTCACTATTGCTATGCTAACGTTCTGCACATAACAGGCACTTAATAAATGCTGTCGAATTAAATTGAGGAAAGCATTTTGTAAATGGAAAGCTCTTTGAATGTGGGGATTTGAGCCTTTCCTCTTCTCCAGTTCCCTATGATTTACTAGTGACCTCGTGAGCAAATCTAATCCCTTCCCTAAGCCTTGGTTTATCCATCTGTAAAATAGGAGAGTTGGTATTATCCAGAGTTTCTTAACTTTTTTCAGTGTCATAGATCCCTTGGCAGTCTACTATGGCCTATAGACCTTTTTCCAGAATCATGCTTTTTAAAAATTAAAAATTCATAATTGAAGAAAGTGCTTCATTTCAGTTAAAGGTTAGTGAAAATAAAAATGTAGATTTTTTTTCCCATCCAAGTTTACAAACTTTTTAATCTATGGTTTGTAGACCCTGAGTTAAAACCTGTTCTAGGTGAGCTCCAAGATCTCATCTAGCTACAACCCTCTGATGTAGAAATGTGTCTTTATGTCAGTGGTGCCTGGGGTCCAGGAAGGAGGGTCAGGGCCCTTTAGGTCAAACGAGACAATACCTGTAAAGCATCTGGCATATAGGTGCTTCATAAAAGCATTTCCTTGATAAATCCCTTTCCCTCAGGCTTGCTCTAGGAAAGGAACAAGGCAGGAGCCCCTTCAGGAAACCCCAGCCTAATCAAAGCTGGACTGCACAGTTTGGGAGAGAAAGATCTGAGAAAGATCTCAATGTAACTCAACAATGTGACATATCAGTGAAAAAAAGGGAATGTGATCCTTATCTGCATGCATTAATAGGGCAGATCGTCCAGAAGTCATGACTTACATTTCCTCCCCCAGACAGTCTCCTTCAGTGACCACGGTTCCCAACTGGAAAGGGAGAAGAAGCTGAGTTGGGGGAGGGGAGGGAAGAGAGCACAGGACAGTTTGGTAAGTGGGTGGGAGCAGGTTCAGCCTCACTTGGTTGGTCTCAATTTCCCTATCTATAAAATAGCTTCAATGATTCCTGCCTGATCTTTCTCTAAGAGATGGGATTATAAGCAGTGAGAATCACTCAGGTTCAAAATCCATTTAGATTCAGAGGTTCCCAGACTTACTTGGTCTACCACTAGCCCTTTTCAAAAAAAATTACCCAGCACCCCACTGGGGTTAGATTAACCCTTATTTTTATTCAACTCCCCCCAGTTGCACCCAAGGCCACCACCCTACTGCATCGTTCCAGTGCCTCCCAGAGGGTGGTATTGCCCACTTTGGGAACCTTTTCAGAATGTAAGTTACTTGAGAATAGGGATTGTTTCTTTATACATTTGAATCCCAAGTGCCTAGCACAGTGCCGGGCACATACGTTGGAGCTTACTAAATATTGATTGCTTGGTTGATTGAGTCATCTGTGCCACTTCTGTCTCCTTCACCCACCTCCACTTAGTTGCCAAGACCCATATGTAGATTCTACCTCAGCAACACTTTCCTCCATCCCTATCTCTCTGCTCCCATCACCACCATCTCAGTTCACTCTCTCATTCCCTCTTGTGTAGGCTATCGTATTATTCATATTAATCTGATAAATTAATTAAGGTTCTCCCAACCTCCACTCTCTCCTCTCTCCCATCTATCTTTTGTGTAGTTGCCTAAATAATCTGCATAAACCAAAATTCTGACCACACCATTGCCCTCACTCAAATACTTTCAATGGTCCCTCTCATTCCTTATCAAATAAAGCATTAAATTCTGACCCTGGTCATCAAAGCCCTGAGCAATCTAACTACAGCCTACCCTTCTAGCCTTATCTCCTACTCTTCCCATTTAAGAGGGGTGAGAACCCAGAGTGCCTGGGTTCCAATCCCAGTAATTGCAAACAATGAGCTGTTCCTTCTTCTACCTCTACATACTCACTCATACTGTATTCCCCATCAATCGTGTTCCCTTATCTCCATCTTCTCTTCTTACAAAGCTAACCTCAAGTACTGCCTCCTCCATGAAGCCTACCCACATATATCCCCTCCTCTCAGCTAGTCACTTCTTTCCTCAGGTTTTCCTGGATCGCTTAGTCTGGATCTCTCACATCAGTTTGTTCCTCTTTTCTTTGATCCTGATCATCATACCTGGAGTATTTGCCACTGTTAGACTCTGAACTCCTTGAGAGAAGGAAGAGGATACCATAATTTTTCACCTCTATAGCCCTAAGGTCCAACATGGGGATTTGCAAGTCATCAAATCAGCAGGCATTTATTAAGCACCCACTGTGTGCCTCTGTGCTAAGCACTGGGGATACAAAGAAAGTCCCTGTCCCCAAGGAGCTTACATTCTGATGGACAGACCCTAACAAAGATATACAGAGTGGTAATAGAGCTGGTTTATACACTAATGATACATATATTTTATAAACTTGAAGTGCTTTCTGTATATTACCTCCATTTGATCCTAATTACAACCTTATGAGATTAGATAGTACAAGTATTCACCACTTCTTTACAGATGGGGAAACTGAGGCTGAGATTGAATGACTTGACCAAGGTCACACAGCTAATACAAAGCAGAGTCAGGATTTGAACTCCAGTTCTTTTGCCCCCAAATCCTTCCTTCGAACCACACTACACTGAAGGAAGGAGAAAGTGACTGTCCATAGGAAACAGTGAGGTATTATCAATGTGTATATGTTAGGTCACATGGGCAGGACTGTTTCTTCCCTTCGTTATTTCATGTCTGTCTCTGAGGAGATAGAGAGTTTGCTTTGCACCCTACCAGCCTCAGAGACTCTGTAAGCATGATGGAATCAGGGAACTGGGTTCGAATCCCAGTTTTACTGCCTGTTTCCCAGGTGACCTTAGATTTACTTCTCTAGACCTGTTTTCTTATCTATGAAATGGGAGAGGGTGGCTCAGATGACTTCTAGGATCCCTTTCAGCTATAAATCTATGATTCAAGTACACATACCCATTAAACTTTCCAGGGTGACCTCTGCCCATCCCTACGCACTCTAACTCCTACATTCTGCTGGGCCCCGGAGGGTGCAATGTGGATTGATGGGTGGAAGGTACAAAAAAAAAAAAAGATTTAGGCTTCTTAAAAATTAGAGCCAGTCCTAAAATAGGAGCTGCCTTATATGGGAATGAGTTCTCCATCCCTGGAGCTCTCCAAGTTGGATGAACAGTTTAGTTCACTCAAACTAACATTTATTAGATGCCCACTATATATAAAGCTACTTACAGATTAGTATTGTACAGAAAGGATTCTCATTTGATTGAGGATTGGGCTAGAACAGGAGTGGGGAGCTTCTAGCCTCAAGGCCACATGTGGCCCTCTAGGTCTTCAAATGCAGCCCTTCTCTGTGAAGTTTGAGTTCAGACAAAGAGTCCTGCTTGAGGACCTGGAGGGCCACATGTGGCCCCCAGGCTGCAGGTTCCCCACCTCTGGGCTAGAAGCACAGTATGGTGGAAGAAGCATTAGATTTGGAATCCTGATTACTTGGGTTGGCAATCACTCTGCTAATTACTTCCTGGGTGACCTTGGACAAATCACTCAACTCTCCGGGACTTCCAGAGCCCTCATCTAGAAAATCTTCACCTCTAAATCCTATGAGACTTTGAGGTGCCTTGCAGTTCTGAGAATCTGTGATTCTTCCCCATCTCTTTTCTCAGGAAGATGCCATTCAGACAGAGGACATAGACTTCAGCAGAGGCAGGTAGACCCAGAGACATAGACTCTTGCCAACCCAAAAATAGGAGCCCCCTTCTCCAGCTACTAGAAACCTATCCCTGAATGTGGGGAGCAGTAGAAGAGATGTGGAGGCAATCACTAAGGCCCTTTGGCCAGGGGTGGGCACATAACCCAACTGTCTTCTGCCTGCCTTCTGATCTTTCCATATCTCTGAAAAACACCTGTTGCCCTACCTCCAGCACAGCCAACTCTGGTCTCATGAGGTAAATTTTACCAGAACTTCAGTCTCCCTGATGTCCTGGGAAGGCTGGTGTCCAGGCTAGCAGAAATCAAAAAGGTCTGGAGGGCAATTTTCTCCTTCCCTCCCCAGATAGAACCAGTATAGGTCAAGGGCGTACAGTTGAAGGCCCTCCACTTAGTAGGGTAAAGGCAGATGGGGAAACCTGAACAAGGTGGGGGAAACAGTGAGTGATGGATGATAGGAGAGGCAGAGACTGAGAGACATTGGCAGGCAGAAAGAGAAGATAAATGAGAGTCACATGGGGAGGCAGGATGGAGAGGAAAGTAGTTTGAGAATGCAAGGGGAAAGGAGGAAGGAACAAGCATTTATTAAACACCTATTCTGTCCCAATGTCTCTGTGGTGCAGAGTTGGGCCAAGATTCATCTTCCTGAGTTCAAATCTAACCTCAGATGTCTACTGTGTGACCCTGGGCAAGTCATCTAAAACTGCTTGCCTCAGTTTCCTCATCTGTAAAATGATCTGGAGAAGGAAATGGCAAACCACTCCAGCATCTTTGCCAAGAAAATCTCAAAGGGAATCACGAAGAGTTGGACACGGTCGAAAATGACTTAACAACAATGTTCCAGGTACTGTGCTAAGCTCTTTACAAATAAGATCAATAGGCCTAGAAACGGAGAGATGCCAAACATACTGATGTATCTCGAGGCAGGTGACCTGAGTTCAAATCCTGACTGTACCATTAACTCTTAGTATGACCTTGAGCAAATTCTTTCCTCTATAAAAGCCTCCGTTCCATCATCTGTGAAAAGGGGCGGTCGGGCGACTGGCGTCTAATGTCCCTTTCAGCCCTGTCAGAAGACAGAGATTCAGAAACAATTCAGAGACATAAACAGAGACGTGGAAAGAGGCAGGAAGAAAGGGACGGGGGGAGAGACGAGGGGAGCCAGACAGTGAAGGCTCATGGAGCAGGACGGATGGATTGCTGGACGGTAGGCCGAGGGAATGGGGAGCCGGACTCAGCCCCGGATGGGCTCGGGGACGCACGGACTCACCGAGCAGCAGCAGCGCGAACAGGAAACACCACAGCTGCGCTGCCATGCTGGCTAGATCCCTCCGGCGGCTCGGAGCCCCTCAATCAGATCCCGGACTGGCCGAGCCTCAGCCCCGCTGCGTGCTCCGCGGCTCCCCACGCCTCCTGCGGACCTGGCTCTTCAAGCTCTGACCCGGGCTCTGTCCCGATCTCCGTGAGCCCCGGGCCCCGCGCCTTCCTCTGGCTCCGAGCGTCCCCGTCCCAGCGCTCGTACCCTTCTGGCGCTTTTGTCTCGGTTCCTCTGCTCTGCTTCCAACTCTGCCCCAGGACGCGCCCTCCAAGAGCACCACGCCACGCTCTGTGTGCTCAGAGCCCGCGTTCCCCTCTGGGATCTCCTCCAACACCCTGCTCAATGCGCCCAGCCCCAAATGCGCTCCTGTCCCGTCTGTCACCCCATCACAGCTGGAGCAGTCTTAAAGGGACCGCGAAGACTCTCCCACCCTTCGATCCAACCTCGGTGAGAACTCCTTGCAGCTCCAGGTCCCCGCCACGCCCCCGTCCCGGCCCCTGCCCCTTAGCTCTTAAGCTTGCAGGGGCTTCCCGGTGTGAATTGAGGAGAGCACCCTAGAGGAGCCCACCATACGGAGACCGAGGAGCTAGGGCTGGCGCAGCCCGAAGAATCTTTGCGGTCCTCTCCTTCCCTCCCACCTGAGGCCCAGCCCCTCTGATTCTCTCCTCTATTCCGATCTGCAGCTTGAGTCGCTCATACTCCTTGGCTTTGGCGTTACATCCCGCTCAGAGTACCTACCCATCACTCAACTGTAGAGACAGCGGGCATTGGAGAGGCAAGGTGTGTGTGTCTCGGGGGAGATGTAGAAATGGAGAGGAACGGCAAGCTACTATGCTGAGGGTGGAGAAGCTACCAAATCCCATCTGCCATTTCCGACAGGACTCCAGCACCTAGCAGATAGGTCAATAGCTCCAAACACAGTCGAGTCTTGGGTGGTTTGTCTGAGGAGAGAGAGGGCAGTGTCCCAGAGTGGATACTGGGAGGCTGCTGCCTAGGAAGTGCCAGCTCTCCCTCTCACACATAACTTCATCCCTTCAGCTTGAAGCTCAAGTACATAGAACTAGAAGGGTTATTTGTGATAGTTTAGTCCAACTAAACTTTTACAGATGAAGACCTGAGCCTCAGAGAATGGAAGGGACTTGGCCAAAGTCACACAGAACTGGAGAACTAGAATTTGAATGCAAGCTTGTTGGCTGAAGATTTGGTGCCCTTTCTTCCCTTGTACTCAGTACTCTAATGAAAAGTGAATCTCTAAGCATAGTTCAAAAAAACAGTTCATGAAACCAGAGCTTTACTTCTCCATGAAGGGAGAGTGGGCTTTTT
The DNA here is from genome assembly GCA_028627135.1 of Pseudochirops cupreus. Taxonomy (NCBI): domain Eukaryota; kingdom Metazoa; phylum Chordata; class Mammalia; order Diprotodontia; family Pseudocheiridae; genus Pseudochirops; species Pseudochirops cupreus. Next base: position 54,085,473 of record CM053583.1, on the reverse strand, counting down.
CCAGCAGGTGTCCTTGGCCAGACTGGAAGTGAAGGGTGAGATAAGGATGGAAATGGGGGATGAAAAGAAAGTGGCCAGGCTCTTAACTTCTCAAACTTGGTGCTAGCTTGGCTAGGATTGAGTCTGTGCCTGATGCCCTACACACCTTGCCTTTGGGACTTGGGGCCTGCCTGGTGTCCTTCAGTTTCTCAGGGAAAGAGCCTTATGAAAAACTCCAGCTTTGCCTGGCTTCTTTCAAGGGAAAAAGAGTTCCTTTCCCTGTCTGGGCCAGGTGAGGATGATGGTTACCAGACACAGTACCATCTCAAGGAGGTGATCATGCTGGGGTAACTAGAGCTTCTTAACAAGTACATTATTGCTGCTGCTGCTGCTGTTAGTATCTCACCCACCCTCCTCATTATACAGATGGAGAAATGTAGACCCAAAGATAGGTAAAGACTTGGTGACAGAGTAAGTCAGGGGCAAGACTAGAGAATACAAGCCTTCTGACTTCCAGCCATGGGAGACTAAAGGAGTAGATGAGGCTGAGAGAGAGCATAACCTGGGCCAGAGGAGCATTGTAGGGGTGAGAGGGATCTGAAATGGGAAAGTTCTGAGCTTTAAAGAACCTTGCCTAGGGTGAGGAATAGGAGAGGCCTCCAAACCTGAGCCATATCTAACTGGCCTCTGTGGCCTCTTAAGGGAGCAAGAACAGAGTTGGGGCTGATTCACCAACATGTGGATGAACCAGCTATTTGGGAATCTTCCACTGTACCTGCCCCTCGGTCTCCAGTAGAGCAGGTGTGTTTGTAGGGGGTGGGGGAGGAGGGCAGAGAGACAGGTGGCTGGTGGCTGAGGGTTATTTAAAGTTAAGCCTTTGGACTTGGAACTCAGGAAACATGGGTCATTTAGATGAGAAGAGGCTGTGGGCAGTGCTTATAGGCTTTCCCTATCACCCCATCTTAGCAACTATTTCACCAGGAATCCAAGGACTTAGAAGCAGGAGGAGAAAGCAGGAAGAAAAGGGAGGAGGGGATTGTGATTATGAAGGAGAAAGACCCTCACAGGATCACCTGTCCCTGAAAGAACATGGAAAAGAGAGACATATGAGGAGAGAAAGACAGAGAGGGGATGAGGGAGACAGAGAGAGAGGGAGATGGGGAGAAAGAAATGGATACAGAAAAAGACAGAAATAAAGATAAGGGAAGACAGAGAGAAAGACAGGCAATGAGAGACACAGGGTGCAAGATAGTGACTCAGAGAAAGAGAAACCTTCAGAGGTATAGGCATTTCTTTCAATTATGAATGTCAGTAACAGGACACAAGTAGTTTTGGCAGTAACTGTGACTTTGTCACCAATAGAAATCACAGACATTTTACAGTTATTGCTCGTATCTCAAAATATCGAAATATCATTTACATTCATCACTCATTTGAAATGACTAGTTATTATCCCAACTGCTGGATTTCCCACGATTGCAATCTTTGTATCGGTAGGCTGTCTTTCAAAAGAATTCATTCCTTTGTCATTTGTGTTTTACTGTATGCGTTTAAAAACATGGTTCTGAGAAGAGGTCCATGGGTTTCACTAAACTATCAAAGGGATCTCTGATACCAAAAGGTTAAGAATCTCTGTCCTAGGAGGACAGCCCTGGTAGGATAACTTAACTGCTGTCCTCTTTCAATAAGCCATTCCTCTCTTAGCTACACACAGGTGGGTGTAAGCATATTTAGTGTTGACATCCCTGTTTCTCCAAATCCGTGTTGTGGGTCTCCCACACACACCACAACAAAACAAGACAAAGGTCACAAAATAAAAAATATTTCAGACATCCAGGTATCCTAAACATGGTCTTTGAGATACATTTCCTTACATCTTATCTAGGGATTCAGTGGCACCTTTCTCCCTGACAGGATCCCTCTCCCAGGGGTTAGGAGGGTGGGGTTCAGGAGCAAGAGTGTTTCTTCATAACAAATATTTCCCTTCCTGGAGTGGGTGTGGTGTGGTGATCTCTCTCTCTCTCTCTCTCTCTCTCTCTCTCTCTCTCTCTCTCTCTCTCTCTCGTTCCTTTCTTCCTTCCTTCCTTCCTTTCTTTCTTTCTTTCTTTCTTTCTTTCTTTCTTTCTTTCTTTCCAGTTCTTACAAGTTTTCCTCCCAAATCAGCAAGGCTCCCAGAACCTCTCCTTACAGTGCACAGCCTTCCTAATGGAACTTGTTCCCTTTCAGAATTTGGAACTTCTTTCTTTAAAAAAGATAAATATTTTTCTAGTTACATGTAAAGAAATTTTAACATTTGTTTTTTAAAGAATTTTGAGTTCCAAATTCTCTCCTGCCCCCTTCTTTCCCCCTCATTAAGAAGGCAAGGAATTTGATATAGATTATACAGGTGCAGTCATGAAAAACATATTTCCAAATTAGTCACATTGTGAGAGAAGAAATAGACCAAAAAATTAGAAAAATAAAGTGGAAAAAGTATGCTTCAATCTGCATTTAGATGTCACCAGCTGTTTCTCTGGAGGTGGATAGTATTTTTCATCATAAGTCCTCTGGAATTGTCTTGGCTAGTTGTATTGCCAAGAATAGCTGTCATTTACAGGTGATCATCATACAGTATTGCTGTTACTGTATACAAAGTTTTCCTGGTTCTGCTCACTTCACTTTGCATCAGTTCATGTAAACCTTTCCAGGTTTTTCTGATAGCATTCAGCTCATCATTTGTTATAGTACAAGGGTATTCCAGCACAAATATGTGCTACACCTTGTTCAGCCATTCTCCAATTAATGGACATCCCCTCAGTTTCCAATTATTTTTTGCCACAAAAAAAAGAGCTGCTATAAATATTTTGTACATATAGGTGCTTTTCCTTTTTTTATTTTTAAAATCTCTTTGGTATACAGACCTAGTAATCCTATTGCTTGGTCAAAGGATATGCACAGTTTTATAGCTTTTTGGGTTTAGTTCCATATTACTCTCTAGAATGGTTGGATCAGTTTGCAACTCCACCAATAGTGCATTAGTGTCCCAAGTTCCCTACATTCCTTCCAACATTTGTCAGTTTCCTTTTCTTTCATATTAGCCATGATAGGTATGAAGTGGCACCTCAAAGTTGCTTAATTTGCATTTCTCTAATCAATAGTGGGGGCAGCTAGGTGGCACAGTGGTTAGAGTGTCAGCCCTGGAGTCAGGAGGACTGGAGTTCAAATCTGGCCTCAGACACTTATAATGACCCTTATGTCACTTAACCCTGGTTTGCCTCAGTTTCCTCATCTGTAAAATGGACTGGAGAAGGAAATGGAAAGCCACTATCCTTGCCAATAAAACCCCAAATAAGGTCATGAGAATAAGAAATAACTGAAATGTGATTGTATAACAGAAATCAATCAATAGAGTTTTAGAGCATTTTTTCATATGACTACATATCGCACTGATTTCTTTGTCTGAAAACTGCCTGTTAGTATCCCTTGACCAGTTATCAATTGGGGGTATAACTTGTATTCTTATAAATTCGGTTGAGTTCTCTATATGTGTGAGAAATGAGGCCTTTATCAGAGAAACTCACTGTAAAAAATCCTGCCCCCACTCCAGTTTTCTGCTTTCCTTCTAATCTTGGCTGCATTGGTTTTGTTTTTGCAAAACCTTCTTAATATAATGTAATCAAAATTATCTTGGAGCTTCTTTCAAAGTCAGACTCTACTCTTTAATCACCTCCTTTATATCCTTTCATTCCCTTGGTCATGAGCTCCCTGACTTGACTCGGGGCAGTCTGAGAATTCTTTCAAGATCTTTACTATTTCTCTTTTGTAAAATGATGGGCTTGGACAAGATGATCTCCAAGGTCTCTTCCCTCTCTAACCTGAACTCTATGACTAGAAAATTACTTCTGCTGCTGTGGGAGATGGAAGAGATAAGGAAGAGAATGGAGGGAAGCCTGGGTCAGGAAATAAGGAGAGGGATTCAAGCTTGACTGCATTAAGGATTTCCCAATGTGAAGAAACAGAACAAAGTCAGATTGGGGAAAGATGCCTCCTCTCCAGGAACTGGATAGGATGACCTTGTGTGGAGAAGTGACATTGAATTATTATCTCCTTCCCAAGGTCACAGTATGGGGGAGTTCCCCTCACCCTTCACTGCCCAGTCTATGCCACGTTTCCTCCACTCCCAAGTTATTTTTTATGAAGGACAACAGCTCTGGTGTTTCTATTCTGGGCTGTTTCCTCCCACTGCCAGAATATTGGGAGGTGGAGGGTGGTGAAGACAGAATTAATAATAACTCCTATATCTATGGCACTTTAAGGTTTATACAATGCATTCCTAATGACAACCCTATGAAGTAGGGTGCAGGTATTATTATCACATTTCACAGTGAAGGAAACTGAGACCCAGAAAATTAAGTACCATCCAAGGTCACACTAGTAGGATCATAGGACCATAGATTTAAAACTGGAAGAGACCTCAGAGGTCACTGAGTCCAATTTTTCATTTTATAAATAAAGAAACTGAGCTTTAGAGAAATTAAATGAGTTGCTCGGGTTACTATGTATCTGAGGCAGGATTCAAACTTTGGCCTTTCTTGGGACGGCTAAGTGGCACAGTGAGTAGAGCACCGGGCCTAGAGTCAGGAGAACCTGAACTCAAATCCGGCCTCAGACACTTAATATACACACAAAAAAACTAGCCGTGTGACCTTGGGCAAGTCACTTAACCCCAATTGCCCTGCCTTCTGCCCTCCAAAAAAATGCAAAAATTTAAAAAGAAACAAACTTTGGCCTTTCTGACTCCAAGTTCAACAATTTATCCACTATTCCACCTAGCAGAAAGTAGCAAAGATGAGAATTAAAGCCTCAACTCAAATCCAACACTCTCCCACCCTCCCTACACCATCACTTCCAATGACTTTTTATTTTGAATAATTAATTTGAAAATTATTTAAATCATTTCAAATTTCATATTAACTTTTGGTTTTGAGTTTCAAATTCTCTCCTTTCTTCCACCTCCTTCCCCACACACTGAAAAGGCAAGCAATATGATACTCATTATGCATGTGAAGTCATGCAAAACATATTTCCATATTAGCCATGTTGGAAAAAAATGCAAGAAAAATAAAGTGAAAAAATATGCTTTGATCTGCATTCAGAATTCCTCAATTAGAGAGAAGAAAAGGGACCTTCCCTCCTCCATTCCCCCTTCCCTCTTTCCTTACAACTGGCTTTTGATGCCACCATCTAGATATGCTAGTGTTATACTAGTGTTTCTCTTCTTGGGCAGGAAAAATGAAGGGCTCCCTCTCCTTCCTTTTCCCAGCATCTTGACCTGACTCCTAACTCTCCCTGTTTCCTTGTAGGCAGTTTTCCTCAGGATTGGCATAAGGAACACAGAACAGCTAAGTTGTAGGGAGAGCAAGGCAACAGCTGCTGTCTACAGTCCTGGAGAAGATATAAGCCTCTTTTCCACTCTGAGGCTGCCTGGATAGAGAACTTAAAGGAAAGGAGAGTTTGAGCCTCTGAACTGGTATTCTCTATGTAGCATCTTATCCCCACTCCCAAACAAACACATACCTACATATATAAATACATACATATGAACATACATAGATATGTGCCTCTCTATACAGCATGGGTCAGCATCCACTGAAATATATATTTCACTAGCCCCTATAGATAAGTTTATTTTACCATCCAAACAGGACACATTCTCAAAGAGGAAACTTTGGGAGGAAGTCTCTACTCCATAATAGAACTGAGATAGGAGAAGAGAAAAGATGGACATAATTTGATGTGTACCCTACCTATGAGGACATACATTTTTCAGTCATGTACAACTCTTCATGACCCCATTTGGGGTTTTCTTGGCAAAGATGCTGGAGTGGTTGACCATTTCCTTCTCTAGCCCATTTTACAGATAAGGAAACTGAGGCAAAAAGGGTTGAGTGACTTGCCTAGGGTCATACAACAAGTGTCTAGGTGGCACAGTGGATAGAGTTCTGGACCTGGAGTCGGAGGACACATTGGTTCAATGCAAAAGACAAGTAAGCACCAAATAAGTCAACCAAACTGGCCTCTTTGTTCCTTACACAAAACACTCCATTTCCCATCTGTTTCTTTGTCTTGCTTTGACTGTCCCCATGCCTGTAATGCACTTCCTTTTCACCTCCAGCTCACAGAATCCTTCTTTTCCATCAAGACCCCACTTTCTATATAAAGCTTTTCCTGACCCCCCCCCCCCACTACTACTTTGCCTTCCTTCCCAAACGACCTCGTAGGTAAGACTTTGTGTTTATTCTCTTTATATTTATTCCATATATAATATATATACATATGTGGAATATATATGTATGTGTGTATATGTATATATATTATATATATATATATATATCTTCTTGATATATGTAAATATTGTCCTTGTGAGTGATGATTGTTTCATTCATCCCAAGGGCCTAGCAAAATGTTTAACACTTGGTGTTTAATAAATGCTTATTTATATTATACATATATGTGACATACACACATATACATATATGTATATATGTATATGTATGTGTACATATATAAGCATTATATGAATCCTAGGAAATCCAAGAACCAGAATAGGTAGAAATATGCTGAAGAGCATTTGGATGAAGCTTCATGGAGGGAGAAAGACAAATTATGTCTTTGGAGTATACTACAAAAAACTTGGACAGGAGCAATTAGACAAAGAATCCTGGGTTTTGCTTATTTTCCATGCTAAGGAGAATGATCTCCTTGAGGTAGTATGGGGTAGTGGACAGGGCAATGGACTTGGAATCAGGAGTGTTGTAGTTCAAATCCTGCCTCAGACATTTAATGACTGAATAACCCTGGGCAGGTCCCTTAACCTTTTTGTCCTTCAGTCTCTTCATCTGTAAAATGAAGGAGGTAGATTCAATGGCCTCAGAGGTTCCTTCCATCTCTAAAGTATATGATCTTCCAACTGAGAAGGACATAACAAAAACAGTTGACAGGGAGTTAAAACTAAAGTGAGTGAGGTGATGGTGAAAGAGCATCTAGTTTTCAGCAGTGAGTTCAAGTTATCACATCCAGATCAACTATACCCTAGAGGTAACTGCTGAGTTATTCATTGTCAGTGGTCTTTGACTGATAATGGAGAATGGAAGAGGTGAAACAGACTGAAACAGGATGAATATTGTCCTGGTTTTCAAGAAAAAAAAAAAGGTGGAATCTGTAAACTCTAGGTCAGTGAGCTTGAATTCTATTTCTAAAAGAATCCTAGAACATATGATTAGATGGATGGTCTGTGATCATTCAGAAAGGGAAGCAGCAATCATTAGAATTCCAGATGGTTTTGTCAATAGTAGGTCCTTCTGATGGGGGGGGGGGGGATGTCACAGACCTAGTATACTTAAAAGTCAGCAAAGCAGTTGACAAAATCTCTCATGTTATCTTTGTGGACAAAGAAAGAAAGATGTGGGCTAGGTAATAGTACAATAGCAGCTAACTGAATGGCTGATCAAAAGAGTAGGCCTTAATCGGTTGATAGCAACTTGGAAAGAGTCTAGTGCAATGTCCTAGGGATTTCTTCTTGGCACTTTCCTGTTCATCATTTTTATCAGATCACTGCATGAAGTCAGAGAAATTATACTTGTCAAATTTGCAGGTGACAAAAAGCTGGGAGAGATAGTTAACTAAAAAATCTTACGTAATAGTTAGGGTATAACATAACATTATATGACACTATATGAAAGTTAAGATCCAAAAGATCTTGACAGGTGAGATAAATGGGCCAAATTTAATAAAGATGAAACATAATAAGGCCAAAGAGGAAGTTCTGCACTGAGCTTCAAAAAATGAACTTCCCAACCACAAGATAGGAGAGATATGGCTAGACAATGGTTCATGTGAAAGAGATACGAAGAATTTTTTGTTGAGTGTAAGCTTAATTTGAGTTCTATGTGACAGAAGGCTAAAAGGTTAAATGATATTCTAGGCCAGTGGTTCTCAATCTTCTTAATGCCATGACCCTTTAATACAGTTCCTCATGTTGTAGTGACCCCCAACCATAAAATTATTTTCATTGCTACTTCATAACTGTAATTTTGCTACTGTTATGAATCGTAATGTAAATATCTGATATGCAGGATGTATTTTCATTGTTACAAATTGAACATAACCCACAGGTTGAGAACCGCTGTCCTAGGCTATGTTAAGAGTGATAGGGGGTTCCAAATGATAGTTTCATTGTACTATGCTCTGGTGGGATATCTAGGGGATGGTATTTAGTTTTTGGCAATCTACATTTTGGAAAGGATATACACAAGTTGGGAAGCATCTGTGAGATTGTAGACCATACCATAGGAGTATCAGTTGAAGGAACTAAGAATTGTCAGAAGAACCCAGAACTGAGTTGTTGTTTTTTCAGAAGAGAAAATTTGTCAGATAGTGGTCGAGTATTTGAAAGACTGTCTTGTGGAAACAGGATCAGAGTTATTCTGATTAGTTTCAGAAGGTAGAGAAAGAAGTTTCAGGGAAGAAGGTTTTATATAATATAAGAAAAAACTTTCTAACAAGGAATTGTCCAAAAGTGGGACAGGCTTCCTTGAAACATGTTGAGTTTCATCCACTAACAGGGATTGAAGGATGGGATTCTTCAGACAAAGACTGTATGACCAATTGTCAGTGATGTTTGTGGAGGTGATATATTCTTGTTAGGGTGTGAAATAAATTTTAAAGTCTCTCCCAACTCTTAGATTCTGTGTGAAACTATGAAAGGGAAAAGGGGTGAAACTATGAAAGGGAAAAGGGAGTAGGCATCAGCATCAGACTTCCAGTCCCAACAGCAGTGACAAGAAATGGGGGGATAGAATTAGGGACAAGAGGTTATTGGAGGGGAAAAGCTTTATCTCCCCCCTCACACCAGGAAAAAGGTGATATTTTCTCCTTGACTTATGGTTCTTTTTACATAGCTCTCTGCACCTAGCACTGAGGCTGTTCAGAACCACGGACAGCTCCACAGAAATTAATGAGGTGGTCAGAGTATCTATCTGTAGAGGTGCTATCCCTTTTCTGGTGACCTCAGGGGCCTCATCGTCCTGGTTCCCTCCTACCAATTTCAAGCTTTCATAGGATTTGTACTTTCCCCTTTCCTCACTTCATGAAACTTCTTGGATTTGTGCATATAATCCCTGCTAATCTCTGCCACTGTGGGGAGCTGAGGCTGTTAGGTCATTTAAACTCAGTGTTCTGAGCTGCAGCAGCCTCAGGCAATAGATAAGGTGTCTATACTAAGCATGGCACCAACATGTGAAGCCCCTCCAGGAGCAGGAGACTACCGGGATGCCAGTAAATTGATCCAGTTCAGAAACAGAGCAGGTCAGAGCTCCCATGCCATTCAGTAGGTTGGTTTCCTGAGTGGTGGCTACACTTCCAGCCTGGACAAGATAGAGTTAGTCTCAAAAGAAAACACAAAAAGGTAGTGGGATCAGAATGAGAGCTGGAAGGAACCTTAGAGATCATCTAATCCAGCCCACTCATTTTACAGACAAACTGAGACCCAAAGAGATTAAGGGAGTTGCCCAAAGTCACAGTAAGTCAATATAAGTAACTAGTCAAACTGGAAACTAGGACTCCTGACTTTCAGTACACTCCCTCCTCTGGTACACCAGGCTGTTTACATTCAATTGTGAACACATGCAAATGGGAATGGGCTGAGACATCTCTCAAGGCATCATACTAGCTGCTTTCTGAAGACAATACAACAACTTCTGCTGCCTCGCCCATTAGTGATTCTGATGGAATTTGGTGTCTACAACATGATGTTGCTAGTGAGAGAAGGAGAGAAAGACATAGCCTCAGGTACATAGAGTATTAGATGGGAAAGGGAGTGGACAGTTCAGACCATCTCTTCATATGATAACTGTGTCTAGGGGTAAAATTTAGAGAATCCTCCCAAGAGTTTTGGGGTCTGGGCTCTGGCTGAATATCTAAAGGAATAAAAATCAAGTGTATTTAATGCTGCAACCAAAGATGGTGCAGCCATTCAGCCATAGAGGGGAAAGGCTTCCAACCCTCTCCCCCCATCAGGAGACGTCCCCCTCTATGACTGAATCCAGATTTGGGTTCTCCTCCTTTGTGAGGACTATACATAGATAAGGGTATGAGTTGCACTCAATCTTTTTGATCTGCTGGCAGTTTATAGATTAATACCTTATTGGAATCACAGAATATTAGAAGTGGAAGAACCCTGACTTTTTGGCCTTCTCCTTATTTTCTCCCCTTCATCCAGGAACATAATATAGGGCAAGAAGATGGTATATATCCCTGACTTGGACCTTGGGAACCCAACTTCCAAGCAGAGCTGAGGACCCTGGTTCTGCTTTGTAGACAGAGCCCTAATTTGGACTCAAAGGGTCTGGGTTTGAATTCTGGTGCTACTACTATGAATATCACCTTGGGAAAGTCATTCTCCCTCTCTGGGTTTCAGTCTCCATTTCTTTAAAATGTGGAGGTGATTCAATTATTTTCAAATATCCTGCCAGGACTAGGTCCTATAATCCTAGAATTATGGAATCTTAGGATCTTGGAGATCACTTAATTCAGACTACATATGAAGTAGGAGTACTTTATGTAGCATCCTGGCAGAAAAGTAGCCTCTCTAACTGCTGGAGTTGCCTCCCACTGTCCCTAGGCCCATTTTTGTAATGATAATAATGTCTCACACATAAACATAAACAGTCCCTTTATAGTATATATAAAAACATTTTCATCTATGAGTCAGACAATCAATCAACAAGCCTTATTTAAGGACCTACTATGTACCAGGTATGAGGCTAGGCACTGGAAATACAACTACAAAAAAATGAAACAATCCCTACTTTCAAAGTATCCTAACATCCCCTGACAGATGTTGTAAGCGTTCTTGGAATAGAGCATTTAGATAAAATGTCTGTGAACAGATAAACACATTGTAGTAACTTCCTTCCACTGAGAGCTATTCCAGAGTAGAAGAGGTTGTTTTGGGAAACAATGACTTCTCCATCACTGGAAGCCTCCAAATGAAGGCTAGCTAGCCATTTCAATCTCTTTTCTACTGGCTCCTTCCTTGCTGCCAATAAATATATTTAGACTCCTCTGTCTTAGAATAACCCTTGTTTAAAATAACCTTGCTGTTCCTTCATTTATTCCAATATTTCTTTTCCTTTTTACACCCAAACTTCTAGAAGAAGACATTTACTTTCTCACCTCACACTTACTTTCCAATTCCTTGCAATCTGGTTTTCAATTCTACCACTTAATTGAAACTGCTTTCTCTGAGGCTATTGATGATCTTATAATTGCTAAATCTAGTGAGATTTTTTCAGACCTCATCCTTCTTTGTTTTTCTGTAGCTTTTAATGCTGTAGATCATCCTCTATGCCTGAATGTTTGGGCATTTGTGATTGTCTCCCTTGATTCCACTTCTATCTGTGGGGTATCCACTCTTCTTCTCAGGTTCCTTTTCAGAACAATTTTCCAGGTTCTTCCCCCAAGTGTCTCTTAAGATCCCATTCTGAATCCTTTTCCCCCCTGTATGCCCTCTCTTTTGATAACTTCATCAACTCCCATTGATTCCATGTACATGATTCCCAAATCTGTATACCTAGACCCAGTATCTCTCAGGAAAGACAGTCTCTTATCAGCACCTGCCTTCTGGACATTTTCACCTGGGTATACTATCAGCATCTCAAATTTAACATGATCTTGTTGCCCACTACCAAAAAAATTATCCTTCCCCCAAACTTCTCTGTTTCTCTTGGGGGCACCAATATCCTTCCAGTCACATTGGTTTGCCACTCTTCCATTACCCTTACCCCTCATACACAACCAGAAGTCTTACCAATCTTTCCTCCACATCTCTCATATGCATCCCCTTCCCTCCACTCACATGAAGATTATCCTAGTTCTATTGTAACAGGTTCCTAACTGGGCTCCCTGTTTTGAATCTCTCCCCTTAACAAATTACAAATCCTCTCCACAAAGTGCCAAAATAATCTTCCCAAAGTGCAGGTCTGATCATGTTATTCCTCCTCTCAAAATCTTCATTTGCTCCCTATTGGCTCGAGGAGAAAATAAAAATTCCTCAGTTTGATATCTAAAGTACTTCATACTCTAGCTCCCGACTAACTTTCCAGACTTAAATTTCCATTATTCTCTTTCACATCCCATGTTCCAGTCAAAAATGTTCCATTTTCTGCCCCCCAGATTACACATTTCATCTCCTACCTCCATGCTTTTGTACAGGCTGTACTATGTGCCTAAAGTGCCATCCCTTCTTACCTCATCCTTCTACTTGCTTGTATACCAGAGTTGACTGTAAATTACTTTAGGGCAGAAACTGTTGTATTTTTTTTCTTTGTATCTACCCTTAGTGCCAAACAGGGTAATTTGTGTGCCTTTGTTGTGGTTGTTCACTTGTGTCCAACTCTTCATGCATGTAGTAGGCAACTAATGAATTCTTGTTGAAGTTTGTAAAGTGTATCCCTATTCAGATACTAGAAGCCCTCTGAGGCCCCTTCTGAGATTAAATTTTGAGATCTTCCATAAATAGAACACAATGTTTGTGAATAGATTGTGAGTGGAATGTCTGCAAATAAGTCCAGAAATAGAACACTAGTCTTCTTGTAATTGAATTCCATAAATGGATTCTTCTTTTTCTGGTGAGCCTAATAATTGTGGGAGAAAGGGGGGGCTAACTGTTCTAGGACCTAGTAGAGAAACCATATACATACATCTTAGTGTACAAATACACATCTGAACATACATCTCTATCTCCTAAATAGGTGTGCCTGCGAGAGAGTTTTAAACATACTTTTATATGGCACCCTGGGAAAGTTACTTTCCCTCTCTGTGTCTCAGTTTCCTGTTTTGGAAAATAGAGATAATAACCCCTGCCAGGCTTCCTTCTCCAGGATTCATAAAGAAAAAAAAATGAGATAATAGATGGGATGGTGGTTTATAACTGAAGGACACTACAATTGTTCAGTTGTTTTCAACTGTGTCCAACTCTTCATGACCCCATTTGGGTTTTCTTTGCAAAGATACTGGAGAGGTTTGCCATCTCCTTCTCCAGCTCATTTTGCAGATGAGGAAACTGAGGCAAACAGGGCCAAGTGACTTGTCACACAGCTAGTAAGTGTAAAGTCAGACTTGAATGTCCTGCCTCCAGGCCTGGCACCCTATCCATCTCCACATCTACCTGCTATAACTTGCTATTTAATATTAGCAGTAGACAAAAAGCCCTTAGCATTTACTTTCCCATCCATTATTTCATTTGTTTTGTACATCAAGTTACATAGTACAGGAATTAAAACTTTATTTTACAAATGAGAGAACTGAGACACAGAGATTTGTAAACTTCTTGAAAGCAGGACCTGACTTTTTTTCTTCAGTTTTTGGATTCTCTTAGTGCCTAGACTGGAACACCTAGTAAATACTATTAGCTGTCTTGAATTGAGGGAAGGGGTTTCCCAAGATTACACAGACAGTAAAAGATAGGCCTGGAGCTAGAACTCCAGTCTCCTGACCTGCAGACCAAGGCTCTTTCCACACTGTTCTCCAAAAGAGTTGAGGCAAAGGGACCCTAAGGTGTATCTTCCCAGAACTTCTAATCCCACCCTAAAGGGCCCCCTCACTTTGAGGGCTAGAAGCTAGTGGACCTAGGAATGCAATGGGAGGCTGCCAGTCCCCAAACAGCAAGTAGACTGAGTGCATTGTTCAGTGTCATACAGGGAAGTGTTGAAGAAAGAGCTTTAGCAGGGTTCAGGTGCTCAGAAGTCCTGATCAAAAGAATTCCCCCAACTGATGCCAGAGAAATCCTCTAATAAAGTCATTACTGCCTGAATTTCAAACAGATTTAGGAAAGGAGTTACCCTAAACTAAGTCATGGGGAGCCTGCCATGGAATTGTTACCAGCTTACACCACAATTCCATATAATGGAAAAGAAAGTGACCAGTGAGCCTCATAGAAAATAGACAATGGGACCAGAACAAGGGAATGGGAAGCCAATCAAAGTAGTGAGCACACCATCACTGAAAGTATTCAAGTGGAGGTGATACATATGCTTCTTGGATATTGTACAGGGCACTTCTGCTTGTGGATGCCCTCTGATCCACTCCCTAACTCAGGGATTCTATGATTCTACAGCCCAGCTCCCCAAAGCGTGTGGAGTGGTTCTCTGGTCTAGGGCAGAACCCTCCAGATGTGACATATCTGGTGACTTTCTCCTTCAGCGAAGATGCCTCTGAGTCTGGAAGGCTCCAAATCCCACTCTGAGGGTCATCTGGTGTCTCTCCTATGGCCACTCTTCCATCCCTGCTCTCAGAGCAGGTCCCTGAGAAGAATGTCTTAAGAGTGGAAGCGTGGTGTGCCAAGAGACCTGGATTTAAAGTCAGAGGACCTGAGTTTGGATTCCAGTTCTGCTGTTTATTAACCGGGCGACCTTGGGTAAGTCCCACCACTTCCTGGATTTCAGTTCCTCAGTAAAATTTCTAACTGATCCCTCAAAGCTCTAAAAATTGATCCAACACAGGTGTGCACAGTGGGTCTACACCGCCCCCTGGTGGTCTGACTTGGTGCAAGCGCCCCTCTTATTCCCCTCTTCCCGATTTTCATCCGTAAGAGAAGAACGTTATTTTCCAAGTGAACAAGTGGGGACACCGAGGCCCAGACTAGGGATGACCGCAGAAGAAAAATTGGGAGGAAAACCCCCAGAATCTTAGCTTCTCCTTCCACAACTATGGCAGGTGGTAAAAAGGGGAAACAGAGTCAAATCCATGTAAACGTCTGTGTTGCAAACACCAGTGTCTCCTTAAAGCCCCTCCCACCCTACACCACACCCAAGCTGTTCAATCTCAGTCCTCTCCACCTGTCTGGCCCCCGAGCTGGCTCTGGGCCGTTTCTGAGGTAGGTTGGTGACTAGTATGGTTCTGTCCCTCAGACCCAGGACCAAGAGACTGTGACCCACCTGGGATCACACAAGCAGAAGGATGGGCGAGGCGGCCCGAATGTTCTGAGCCTGTTCCTCTCCTCCTCCCCTCCTTCCCGTCCCCAGGCAGTTAGTTAAGGCATCTTCGACCCAGGCCAAGGCGTGGGTCTCTAGGGTGGTCTCAGATAAAGAAACTGGGGCCCGAAGGGAGGTGTGGATTACTCGTACTCAACGGTCCCCCACACCTGGGGAAGGCAGGGTCTTCTGCCCTTGCCCTCAGGACAGCGGCTCCTGGGAGGACCTGGTCTGGTCATTTCTTAAAAGTTAGGGAGCCCCTCCCCGGGCTAGGCCTGGAAGACAGACAGGGAAGATACAGTGTGAATTTCACTACCACCATTCCTCAGGACTCACCTCCAGCATCAGCCCCAAATCCTTTTGTTGGCCTTGCCTCTTTCCCTGGCTCAACCCGGTTTCTTCCATCAAACCTTCCCCTTTTGCGCCCACCTCCTTCTCCTAACCCCTGCCCTGCCCACCTCCCAACTTTTCCATCAAGTTTCCTCCAAACCCTACCTCCCCAACAGCGAGAGTAGAAGCTGGGGGACGAAAGAGGCAGGAGCCCGAGTGAAAGAGAATTCTAGCAGAGGTCTGAGGCAGCCGGGCAGCTCTCTACTCTAGGGGTGGGGGGCAGAGCCCGGCTCTGGAGGGGGCGTGGCCAAACCGTCTTACGGATGAGGTTACAAGTAGGACCTCCCTGGCCCGGAACAGAGCCAGAAGAGCGTGAGCAATACACTTACCGAGGGGACCGAGCGGGACTGGGCGGCACCATCACGAGAAGGCTGGGACCTCGCGGAGGCTGTTTGACCAGGACAGGGTCCCCAGGCAGGGGCCGGCTCGGAGGATCCTTCTTCAGCTGGGTCTAGGAGCAAGAGGATTAGAAGTGAGTACTGTGCATCGTCTCCTCCCTATCCCTTGCGCTGTAAAGTGATTGTATCCCTCACATTCGACCCACCTTAGGGCCCCGGGCCGGACTGACAGGAAGGGGTCTCTTGGGGGGCAACAGGCGGCGGGTTCCATCTTCTCTGTCCCCTCGATCCCCTGGATCCCTTCGAGGGAAGCCAGGCCGCAGGGAGTGACTCAGGGGAGGTGGTGGGCGTGCAGGTCGGGAGTCTCGGGGTTTGGAAGGGCTGGGGCGCAGGGGCCGAACCACGTTGACCGGTTGGGAGGGTCCGGGTTTCGGGGAGAGAGGCCCCCTCATTCCCAGTGGAGACACCTTGATTCAGAAGAGAACCCCTTCTATGCTTCTTAAGTCAGAGAGGTTCACAAGACCCTCGACCACTCTTGCCCACCAGGGGCCCTCAAGGGCTCTTCCTTCTCCCTTGAACTCCCCACCCCCGATATACTTCCACCTATGCCCAGAAGTCGGTTTTCCCCTCATCCTCATCCCCTTACTCACCCCTGGGGCAGGGCGATTAGGCTGACGTTGGGGGAGGCTCTGCAAAGTTAAGCCTGATTGAACCTCACTTCTGGAACTTCTGGTGACCCTTGTGCGGTACCTGGAAAAAAGGAAGGACATAAAGTGAGTCACCATATATGGTGACTGCCACCTCCCATTTCCATGCCTTTTCCTTGAATGCCCTCCTCAAAACCTCTGCTTCAGAATACAAGGATTCCTTCCAGACTCAGTTCCTATAGGAAGGCAATTTTTTTTGGCTTTTTGGAGGGGCTGACTCCAGGGCTGGTGCTCTATTCACTGCGCCACTTAGCTCCCCCCGATATAGGAAGGCAATCTTGATTCCTGCCAGTTGCTAGAACTCTTCCAGCAAAGAAATTGCTTTATGTTCGCTGAAAATATTTGGAATTTAATTTTATGTATACATGGTGTTTTTCCCCAAGTAAATGAAAGTTCTGTGAGGGCAGGTGCTAAATTTTGTGTTTCTATCCTGGCACCTAAAACATTACCTAGCATGTAGCAAGAACTTAATAAAATGCTTCTTGTCGGGTATTCTCATTAGGTATGGTTTGGACTGGATGGCATTTGAGGACCCTCGCAATTCTGAGATTCTGTATGGTAGCCTTAGGAAATACTGGGGCTCTGGGTCAGAGAGAGATTCTGCCCAGACCTAGAGACTCTGCCAGGCTCAAACAATTTTAACTCTGGCTTCATGACTCAAATTCTGTAAAATCCCCTGACATTTCCTGGTTTTAAAACTCGCTAATAGGACAACCCTGTGTTGTTCCATATCTAGGTTTCACTTTGTCCATCTGGAAATTAAAGGACTTGATCTTCCAAGTCCCTTCTCCCTCAAAATGCCATCATTCTATAGCCCTGTGACTTCATTTGTTAACTTTTACAAAAGTTTCTTAGTAAATGTGTAGTTTATGTGTGTACATCTACATATACATATATGAACAAACTGAGCCCTTCCAGGCCTAGGCACAGAAGAAGGGAGTCAATGAGCTGAGGGAGGGGGCTCAGGAAGAGTAGCAGCTGAGGAAGCGTGTGTGTGTGTGTGTGTGTGTGTGTGTGTGTGTGTGTGTGTGTGTGTGTGTGTGTGTGGCTGCTGAGGTCTGAGGATCCTTCACATCCCCATTTCCTACTCCTTTCAGTTATGGGGGATTAGAGTGGGGGCACAAAGTAGGTGCTTAGCTTAGAGAAAAGAGAATTTAGCAGGACAGCTGTCTGCAAATGCTTCATTGTTACCTGGAAGAGAGGTTAGACTTGTTCTGCTTGGCACTACAGGGATTTTATCTGTTGTTGTTGTTGTTGTTGTTAGCAGTAGATAGGAGTTGGAGCGAGGTCAGATTAGGTTTCACATAAAGAAAAACTTCACAATCACAAAAGCTGTCCTAAAGTAGCTGATGGGCTGACTTAGGAGGTAGGTGGTTTCCTCTCTTTGGGAGTGCTCAAGCAGAGGCTAATATGAAAGGAATTATGATGTCCATATTCATCAATATGACATGTATATAATTTCAATTTTCAGACCGTCTGGCTTGGGAATCAGAAACTGACAATGCAGCTTGAAACGATCGATCAAACCCTTGACGATGCTCTCACAATCACTACGTTCCTGTGCCCGGATACGTTAAGTGAAGCAAATCAAAGCTTGTAGAACCTATTTCTGTCACAGAACTCTGGTCCTGCACCCCACTAAGTAACAGATCCCAAAGCCTTAAAACAATACTGTTCCTGTAGGACTCCAGAACACCTATGTTGTGGACTCGTGGGCTTGTCATGGGAAACCACTCAGGCCCTGGAAATGATTGTAATTCACTTGCCCCCCTTCTTTCTCCATTTGTGATTTTTACATATATATATATATATATATATATACACACACACACACATACATACACACATATATATAATGTATGTATGTATGTACATGTATATGTGTATACACACATACATATGCATATATATGGATGTGTGTGTATGTATGTATGTATATATGCTGTGTCTTTACTCTAGCATAGACAACATTCCTCACTCTGAAACTAATTAATAAAATGACTGGTTGATTGATTCCTGGCACTCCTGTCTCTAGGCCTGCTTTGTCCAGCTCTGGGTATTCACAGATTACAGACTGGTCCTGTCTAGAACACATAGAAAATCCTGTTAACAATAACCATTTATATTGTATTGTAGATGAAATTACTTTCTGGGTACAGGCTAGGCCAAATGGCTGCTGAGATCACTTCCAACTCTGAAATTCTATCATTCTGCTTACCAAATGTTTGTGGGATATATCTGAAGAGAGAGGAAATATAATTTAGTGGAAAGAGTGCTTGGTTTGAATTGCAAGACCCCACTCCTAACAAAGGATGCTCCTTAAACACAGGAACTCTCCCATACTTTGGGCAAGCTACTTGACCTCTGTAGAATGAAAAGTGACTAAGGTTTCTTCAAGTTCTAAATCTTATAATCCTATAATTTGATGGTGTGGAAAAGAGGAGGAAATCTTGGATTTGGACCCAAAAGGTTTGCATTCTTGGTTCTGCCCCCTGAAGTGTCCTGTAGCCTTGGGCATGGCCCTTCCCCTTTTCTAAGGGATGGGCCTCAATTTCTTCCTCTGTTAAATGAGGGGATGAGAGATAATGGTCTCTGAGGGCCTTTCTGGCTCATGCATCCCTTGTTGTGTGACAGGAGGACACATGGGAATTTCTGCGGACAGAAGGCCCATGAATGAGGGGTATGGAGACAGACTCACCGGCAGCTCTCTTGTCCTTTCCTCAGCCCTTGAAGGCCCTGGTGCAGCAGGGAGTTTGGGAAACGGTAGTAGCAGAGAACCAGCCCAACACTAGGAAGCAGTAACAGCATGAATACAAGAAGCAGGGCCAGCAGAGTGGCATCATGGTCTGGGGAGGTGAAGACAGGTGGTCAGTCCAGGGATAAGGGTCCCCCTCTCTCCTCCCTCTTTGTTCCCTGCCTGACAGTTGGAAGTGGGGATAGTTCCTGCTTGACACTCACTGTCATACTGCACAGGACCACTATCCACGCTGCCCCCCAGCCCTGGCTTCTCACAGGTTGGGGGGGCCCAGCCTGGGTCACAGTGGCAGTTCCTATTGCTGTTACAGACCTAGGAGGATAAGAAAAAGGGTAAGAACTTGAAATAAAATAACACACTCCACCCAGGGTCCCTCAGTACCCAAGACTCACACCCAGGGGTCACTTACCCCATGGCCATGACATGTGTCCAGGCACCTCTGAAGGTCAGGGAAGGAGGCATTCTGGCACCTTCGATCATGACACACCTAGTGATGGTAAATGGGAATTATGGAAGCAGATGATTTAGATGGGCCCAGGGTACCCTGGGCAAGACTGGGCAGGTTAAAGTCCCAGGACATCTGCTGGGGAGGAGGCTGATCATCTTAAGAGCCCCAAAGACCCACAGGAAACCCTCCCCACTAGCGACCTTATACTTCTAGGGAGTCCCTCCCATCACTGGCCCTGGGGCTGGTGAGGCTGGCTCACCATGCCATCTCCACACTTAGTACCAGGAAGCACAAGACCAGGGTCTGGCAAGTCAGCAGAGGAGTCAGTTCTGGGCACACGGTACATGAAGGCTCCTCGGCATGTCACCTCTCTGCCACCCAGACGAATGGTGGTCTCCATGGAAACTGTGTGTGGCCCCCGGGGCTTATCTGCCCCGCTCTGGCACTGAAGCTTCCCACACTTGGCATCCCTGCAGGAGTGGGGGTTGGGGTGGGTGTCAAAGGAGCAAGCCAGCCCAGAAGCCTTTCCAAGTGCTGACCCAGATTTAGTAACTGATGGCATTTCTTTATCACTTTCACATCTATAACATGTTGTTATTTTGTTTTGTTTTTACAGATATCACTTCCTTAGATCCTTACTACACCCCTGAAGGTTAGATTCATCAGAATTATCATTTCCATTTGACAGATGAGGAAACTGA
Organism: Pseudochirops cupreus; assembly: GCA_028627135.1. Lineage (NCBI taxonomy): Eukaryota > Metazoa > Chordata > Mammalia > Diprotodontia > Pseudocheiridae > Pseudochirops > Pseudochirops cupreus. The sequence continues at coordinate 54,065,144 of CM053583.1, read as the reverse complement.
GACTCAGAAAGGTTAACTCATGTGGCTATGGTTATGTAGCCAGTAAGTGTCAGAGACAGGACTCCTAAACCCAGATCCAACACCCTAAGATCCTTCCCCACATCACTGGCCCCTGACCCTTGTCCCCACTAACTCCCTGACCCAGATATTTTTTGTACCATCTAATTCCTAACCCCCTCATTTCCCTCTTATTCTGTCTCTTCCTCAGACTGTTCATCCCACTCATTCCTGGTCCCTCTGACATCTTGTTCCTCTGATTGCTCACTCCCCTGATGCCTTGTCCTGAAGATCCTGGCCTGTCCTTTCTTCGCCTCCCTCTGTCCCTACTCTCACCTCCGATCACACGGGACATAGTGACCTTCACTGTCCTGACCACAGTTCCCATAGGGATCCCCAGCCGAGTTCACATCCTGGAAACAGGCATCAGGGGCTGGATGGGCACCTGGGAGTTGGAAGTAGTGTTAGTGAGGTAGGAAGGAAGGGAGCCAGGATCTAGGAGAAAGGGGTGGCCTCTGGGGTGGGGAAAATGGAGTCACCTCCACCAGGAGTCCTTGGAAAACCTTTCCCCATCCCTACCAAACTGTGTGTCCATGTGGAATTATCTGACTGATGGTGGAAAGAAGTCTGAGGAGAGAGGTGTGCCCCAGGGAGAATTGGGACATAAGTGACTCAGGTTTGGGGAAGTGGAAGAGCTCAGGGAGAAATGGATGTTGGCCCTGCCAGGCTAGGCTCTCACCAGGCCCCCAGAGCTGTTGGCACTGCCCCTCATGAGTGGGACACATGCCATCTCGGCAGTAGGCAGTGCCCCCGGCACACGGGGAGCCATCAAGGAGGTAGACATTGGCTGGACAGTGGGGAGAGGCTCCAGTGCAGAACTCAGGCAGGTCACAGTCACCAGCTCCTTCTCGGCACAATGTCCCAGCTGGCTTGAGCTGTGGTAGGGTGGGTGGAGAGATAAAGACAGAGGCAGAGACTCACAAGGGGACACACAGTGATGGAGACACAAGGAAAGACAGGTGCAGACAGAGAAAAGCCAAGTACAAAACCAAAGGAAGAGGGAAGCAGAAATGAGTCAGGTCAGCAGAAGCCAGGGCTGTCCCTGGCTTTTGCCTGCCTCTCTATGCCCTGTTTCCCCAGCCTGTTCCTAGACTCTGGTACAACCCCCCTCACTTCTCCCACTACCCATTCCCCCCTCCTCACCGAGCAATGGGCACAGCAGTCCCCCTGAGCACACTGGGCTCCCTCTCGAAGTGTGCAGTTGTGGGCATGACAGCAGGGGTCAGTGCACTCCTGGACCCCAAAAACAAACAGAAAGAAAATGTGAAGAAATCCAGAGCCAAGACCGAGGTCCTGGCCTAATTCTAGGAAGTCAACAGCCTGGGGACTTCCTTTTTCAGGGAAACTAATTGGAAGAGGAGAATTCCCAGGAAGGACAGATAATCTCGGGAAATTTGGGGCCAGCTTGTGGATCTCAAGCATTGGGGGGCTGTTGGGAATACTGAAAGATCCATGGGGCACTGGAGATCCCTAGGGAGAAGCTGGGGGTCCTACTCTGAGGATCACAGGGCACTGGAGACTTGCTGGATTCTGAGGAATGAGAACCCTAGGCTGAGAGTCATTAGGAGTCTGAGTGGATTGGAGAACATTGGGAATCACAGGTTAGGTATTGGAGAAATCACTGGGAGTCCTGATGGGGGATATGGTTACCCAGAAACCAGGGAGATTCAAGTCTGAGGGATTCTGAGAAGTGTACTGGGGAAATAACGTGGGTGAGGAGAGTCAGAGCCTAACCTCAATGTCCCCACAATCGCACTCCTCCCCATCTTCCAAGAAGCCGTTCCCACAACGACCTCCCAACACCAGCAATCGAGGGTCAGGAGGGTTGAAGAGGCACATTCCCCCTCCTTTTTGGAAAAAGTGAAGCAGCTGCTGGCGGCTACAGGCACTGAACACTCGTGGAAAGGGATGTCTGCAGAGAGTGGGAGAGTTGTGCATTGGGACACCTCAACCACGCTGTGTCAGCAAAGACCAGCAGGGGGCACTGTGGCCACACAGACCAACTCACAGAGTGGGACTGAGCCCTCGGGGGAAAGGGACCCAGTTGGACGCCTCTTCCCACAGGGACACACATAGTCATCAGCCCAGCAGCCAACATAAAGCTCTTTAAGGTTTACCAAGGTACACCTTGACACAGGTTCTCATTGCGTCACACCTGGACGGCTGCTGTAGCCGGCTGGTTGCTCTGCCTGCCTCAAATTTCTTTCCCTCTATTTCATCCTCTCCTAAACTGTCAAAGCAATCCTCCTAAAGCAGAGATCTGACCATGCCCCCCTAGCCAACAAACTCCAGTGCCCCCCTATTGCCTCTAGGATCGAGTCCAAATATCCTCTGGCTATTTCAGGATCTGCCCGGTGCTACCTTTCCAGTCTTCCTACACTTAACTCTTCTCCCCATACTTTATAAACCAGGACACTAGTCCTTGACGATCCTCCCTAAGCATTTTCCCTGGTTTCCTCCAATGGCTGGAACTCTGTCCCTCTTCATTTCCAATCCTGGCTTCCCTGAATTTCCCCCAGATCTCTCCTTCTGCAAAAAGCCTTTCCCAGTTCACCTTCATCTTAGTCCCTTCCCTATTCCCAACTTCTCTTGCACATGACGTATTTGTCCACAGTTATTTACATCTCCCCTTGAGAACAGGGCATGGCTTTTGCCTTTCTTTTGTGTTCCCAGCTCTTAGTGAAGTTCCTGGCCCATAATAGATGCTTAATAAATGTTTGTCAGCTGACTGTCTGATCCTTGAAACAACCCAGTGAGATAAATGCTATAGACCCACTGAAATAAACTTGTATCCAGACACATCAGCATTAGACAGGATGCCAGGTGGACACACAGACACTGGATGGCAGAGTTGGGAAGGTTCTTAGAACCCAGAATGTCAAAGCAGAGGACTCTTGAAACCGTATAGTCTGGGGGTTCTTAACCTGGATCCATCAAGGGATTATGAATTCCTTTTATTGTTTTTAATTAGACAACTTAATTTCAATATAATTGATTTTCTTTGTAACCCTATGCCTCTTATTCAATGCACTTAAAAATATGATCCTGAGAAGGGGCCCATAGGCTTCACCAGACTGTCAAAGAGTCCATTACACAAAGAATGTTAAGAACACAAGACCAAATCAACCTTCTTTTGCAGATAAGGAAACCGAGGATCAGTGAGGGGAAGCAATTTGCTCATCTTCTCTTAGGAATGTAGTCCAGACTAGAACTCAGATCTCTTGACATGCCCTCCCACCCAGGGCTGTTTCCAGCCCACCTCACAGACACCTTCCCCCTAAGCCAGTCCTGCCATGCCCTGGCTCTGACCTCACTCACCCAGTGGCTGCTGCCATCACGCAACCCCCCTCCTCAGGCAAGGCTTCTTCACAGCAGCCATCTGCATCATGGCTCATCCCAAAGCTGTGGCCAATCTCATGGGCCATGGTGGCTGCTGCACCAATGGGCAACTCTGAGTGGTCCTGGGCAGGGTGGAAAGAGTTAGCCTAGACCTTCCTGCTTCTCCCTCTCCCCTTGATCCATCCACCCACCACAGACCTACAGATGAAGGAAAGGGGCAGAAGTGGGGGTGGAGAGAGGGAGTAACAGTTTCTCTTTATTGAGCAGCAAACATCATATAAGGATATACAATATTCTCCAGGAAATGAAGTATCCTGGCATAGAGTCTATGGGGCCACCCAAAGAAAGGGGACAGGCCTCTAAGGTTGCTGGGAAGCTAGGAGAGTCAATGAACAGCTGGGGGGGGGAGGGTGTCTCGAGGCTTAGGGTCATAGGTCTGTGGGGAGATAGAGGAGCCAGGCAAGGCCAAAGACCCAGACAGCATATGCTCACCGCACTCACTCCCCCAGAGTTCTCTGCACTACACATGCCCTCCAAGGGTGCCATGCCAATGGTGGTGCCCTGAAAAGTTCGACCCCTGTTCACAGCAGACAGGAGGAGAAAAAGGGAGAGGGTCAAAGTGAGTCTCTCCCACCTCAGTCCTCAGTCTGCCCTGGTGCCAGGCCAAGAGAAACTCACGTGAGGAGCTGGGCTGTGTCGTGGGGCCTCCGGGCCCGCAGCCCCCGGCGCCACTGCAGGAAGGCCCAGAGAGTGGCATTGGCATCTCCTGTGACTCGACTCTGGTCTCGCTCTGTCCACACCTCCAAGCCAGTCAGCGCCACCTTGATGTTGAGGGACCTGTAAAACTGGGTGAGGTGGAGCAAGGGGGAAAGGGAGATGCAGACAAGGTGTAAACAAACAGGATGAATCCCTGGGAAGAAGCCCAGTTCCCCACACTCGCGGGGAGACCCATTGGAATCTAGCTCCCTTCCAGAACCCAACACTCCGCCGCCGCGGAGATAGCCAAGGCCCATTACCACCAGCACCTGTGGCCCCACCCACCCACCCAGTCGGGGACCTCCTATCCATCTCCCCAGGCATCCATCCCCGCTCCGTCCAAGGAGCTGGGCTTAGTCTGGCCGTCTTCCTCTCCCCTCCTTTACCTTGTCCACGTAGTTGGCTATCTCGAGAAGTCGCTGCTTGGTACGACCCAGATCTCTCTGCTGCCTCAGATACTAGCGGACATGGATGGGAACATTCAGAGATGGGGTGGGGGAGTCCAGATGCCCCAGAACACCGCCCCCCCAGGCCCGCCCCCGGACTCGCCCCCGGACCCGCCCATCCCACCCCCTCACCAAAGCGTGGTCTGCCACAATGAAGAGCTCCAGGTACTTCAGGGCCCGCCTCGAGTCGCGTCTCACCTGAGGAACGGGGAGGGGGTCAGAGAAAGAGCCTCAGTGGAGAGGAGGGGTCTGAGATGGAGAGAGAGCTTGAGATATGAGAGGTATCTAGAAAGGGATTGGGGCGGGGCGCCTAGTGGGACTTAAAGAAGAGACAGTGGGCAAATATGGGGCAGAGCCCAATTGTGGGTGGGCGGGGCCGGACCAGGAGGTGGGGCCATCGGATGCAGAATTTAGAGAGCGCGGGGTGGAAATTTAGCCAGAAGCCCTCACCCTCGGTGCCTGGCGGAAGATGCGTGCCAGACCTAAGGTCCCAGCTAGCCCGTGGCCACAGGTCACATCCTGGCGGGGCAGCTGCTCCGTCCGAAAGAGGCGGTGCGGGCCAGGAGGGCCAGAAGCTGGAGTCCGGGGAGGCTGCACGTAGTAGCTGCTATTGGCGCTGAGTACTATCAGCCCGCTGGAGGGGGGCGGGGTTGGCGAGGAAATGAGACGGGGCATCATCCAGCTCGGATCTCTTCTCCCCACAGAGGTCCTTCCTTCCACACCGATTCCCCTCCCAGGACCAGTCCCAGCCCAGGCGCCCTCCGTTACCTGATCCCGGAGCAGGAGCTGAGGGCGACCCAGGAGTCCGGGAATCCCTGAACATGGCCATGGTAGTAGCAGTGATCCTAAGCAGGGGTAGAGGGTTGGGGTTCGGGTATTCACCATTAACCTCAGCCTCTGGCTCTCCCTCAGTCCCTCCATCTTAGTGACCGATCTCTTTCGTTGGGGCCCTTGAGGGAATGAAGAGAATGCCCCTCACCCAGTTGGGTGGTAAAGCCTCTCTCGCAGTCATGATTAAAGATCCCTGCTACTCCTGGCAGGACTCTAGAAAACTTCCCCAACTGCACCCCATCCCCGAAAATTCCATCACTTCCAGCCTTCTTCCCTGCTACTACCAATCCAGGGACCTGGTCTCACCGTATGGTTGGGGGCCACAGTCACTGGCTGCCCATCCGGACCATAGTGGGTCTCCGTGTAACCCTGAGCCAGCAGCCAGCTAAGGAATTTAGAGTAAGAAGAGGCTTAGCACCACCTTCTCCAGGAAGCCTTCCTTGGTTGACTCCTCTATTTCTTCCTGACTGTCTAAAAAGCACATTCTCCCATTTCCTGGTATATGCTTGTGATAATTTGTTTTTATTGAAAAGGGATTAGGTTCCACCCTCCCTCCCCCTACCAGCACCCACCACCTTAATCTGGCTTCGGTACCACCTCCCTTTAAGGCCCATCAGTACACAGTGATGGACTCCCAGACTCACCGGTTTTTCTTCAAGGAGAGGAGAAGTTCCTTGCCTTCAGCCCTCACTGACAACAAGGCCTCATCTGGACTTCTGATCTGGGTGGGGGACAAGTCAGGAGAGGGTGAGATTGGGGTAGGAACAGATAGACAGACACAACCACCCTCTCCACTATGTAAGTTATGATGCTGGGCATTTGCTTGGTCTCTTTTCTCATCTTTTTCTACCCAGAGATGAGATATACTTGGTTGAATTAGGGGTGGGAGAGTGAGTTGTATGGAGAGGAGACCCATAGCATCCAGGGGCATGGCTCACACCCAAACATGTCTCAACCCCAAGCTCCCCTTTCCCCATGTCCCATCCATCCAGAGTGGGAAGACTTTAACGGAATTGGAGGGGGACAGGACTTCTCTTAAGAGAGGAGAGTGAAAGCTATGTGTGTGTGGTGGGTAGAGAAAGTGGGGAGTATAGTTCTTCCCTCCTCTGAGCTTCTCTGACTCTATCTGTTCTATATCCCTCCCTCTAACTCTGCCTCTAATTTTCTCTGTGTATATCTATCACTTAGTCTCCAGCTTTCTGACCCTGTCTTTATCTCTTTCTATCTGCCCCGCACCCCCACCCCCATGGTTCTTCTATCTCTGTTCTACTCTTCCCAAGAGCATTGTGCCCCCAAGTCCCATTTCTGGCTGAGTTCCTTGGGCAAGCTAATTCTCTTTTCTTTCCCTAGCCCCTCTGGTTCCTCCCCCATCCTTTCCCCACCATTAAGTAAACAAGATTTACTCCTGGGCCTTTGAAAGGGAAACTCAGCTTTCTTTGCCCCCTTAGCTGGGGTGACTCTGGTCAATCTCCTGCCTCTCTCCCTCCCTTCCCTTCTCCCATGGATGTCTTTCTCTCAGTGTCCCTCTTTGAAATGTGGGTGAAAGAGAGAGGAGAGAAGAGAGAGAGAGAGAGAGAGAGAGAGAGAGAGAGAGAGAGAGAGAGAGAG
>CM053583.1:54013898-54057607 GCA_028627135.1 Pseudochirops cupreus | reverse complement strand
GGAAATCCCTGCTACCAAAGCTGATGGGCAGCTCTTCTGTAACTTGGACCTAGAGAGCTGCCTGGCACTAAGAGGTTGGCTTGCCAAGGGTAACACATTGTGTCAGGGACAAGTCATGAACTTGGGCTTTCCTGAATCTGGTCTGCTTCCCTATCTGCTATGCCAAATTGCCTCTCCTATGTCTGAGTCTTATGATCAGGTTCAAAAAGTCAGCTTCCAAATTGGGCATAGGGAAGGCTTAGCCAGACATCAATTTCTGTGGAAAAAGATGGGAGGGCTTTAGTGGAATGCAAGTTCAATGAGTTCGATACTGCTACACACACATAAACACACACACACACACACACACACACACACACACACACACACACACCTGCTCATAATGTATCCACATACTTTGTTCAGTCCTGGGCACTGTATTTTCAGAAAAGTCTGACAAACTAGGGGGCTACCTGAGAAGGGCAACCCTGATGGTAAGGGTACTGGCCAGGGCAAAGCAAAAACATCTGAAGACATTCAAGTCACTTAACTTGAAGAAGAATTCAAAGTGGGGATGGGGTGGGGAAGGGGTGACAACTACGAAGAAGCCGAAGAAGCCGGGAAGAAGAGGGATGGGCATTTGGACTAGTTCTGCATGGTCCCCCGGGGGCCCAGCTGGGGGCAGGAGGTGGAAACTCCAGAGAGACTGATTTAAGGAAGAATTGAACAATGATAACTGATCGAGTGAAATGGGCTGCACCCAAGCTAGGGAACTCCCAATCGAAGGAATCAGGGCTGTGGGATGTCTTGAAGAGAAGCATTGGTCAGTTGAATAAGCGCATGTCAATGATGTTCTGGGTGGAATTTTTTCTGACTCTGATTCATTGTTCTTCTCTACCCTCTGTTACTGTTTTCTCTGTCTGTTTTTTCTCTAACTGTATAAATATATCTTTCTCCTCTTTCTCTCTGTCTCTGCCTCCCTATGCCTCTCTACTCTTTCTATCTTTTCTTTATGTTTATGGTTTTGGTTTTTTTTTGATGAGGGAGGGCAGGGCAATTGGGGCTAAGTGACTTGCCCAAGGTCACACAGCTAGTAAGTATTAAGTGTCTTTTCTCTTCTGACTTTATCTCTCTCCTCTTTCTTCCTCCCTTCTTCTGGAGCCATATCATTTTGTATCTGTCTGTGTCTTTCACCATGTCTCTGCATTTTGTCTTTAGCTCTGATTGTCCTCCAGTCTTCAGTTTTCCTTGCTCCTCTTCACTCCCTTTCCTCATGAGTCTAAAATCCCTCCCTTCTGCCATAGCTCCCAGTCAGTGGGCTGGGATTTCAGAGCCTGAGGGTAAAGGAAGGTCTCTTCTGGCTTGACTGGGAACCCAGGCACCAACCCCTTCCCCAGGCTGCTCTCTGGCTGTGTGACCCTGGGAGAAGCATTTGAATCCTCTGGTTCTAAGTTTTGCCATGACTTCAGGAACTGGAATGTTTGTGCTGTCCATTCCATGCCATCATGCACTGCTTCCCCCCCTCCCCGCCACTTCCTAGACAGGGTGGGAGAGGGCAGAAGGCCTGTCTCTGGTGAGTTCCAGTGCAGACCCTGGACCAGATCCTAAGGCCTCCTTTCTCAGCTTAGGGTGTTGAAGGACAGGACAGGACAGTCCCAAGTCCAGCCCCCTTCTCTCCATCCCCCCCTTCCCAATGCCCAAAGGATGAGGTCACCAGCCTGGCTAAGGCTTTTTTGGGAAACATGTACCCTGGAGTGGAGGGGGGGCGGAGAGGAAAGTCCAAAAATGGTGCTACCCTTCATCCTTGCCCACTTACTCTTCCCCCTCTGCTGCTCTGCAAGTCTCTGTTTCTTCCTGTTGGTGTATTATGGTCTGTCTGTCCTTATTTCTCACTTTTTGGTCTCTGGTATCTCTCATCTTGACTCATTCTGTCCTGGTATGTCTCTTTTCTCAGCCCCTTTTCTCCCCATCTCAGTCATCCCATTGGCTCCATTTCTGTCTCTCTCCTTCCCTAGGTTGAGCTTTCTTGTCTCCTAAGCGGAGCTCCTGCCCAGTCTCTCGGTTCACATTTTTGTTACCCCTCCCCCTCTGCCTTTTGACTCATCGTTGCCATCTGTACTTTCTCTTTCTGAGATGACCCCACCTGCCTCTGTCTGTCTGATCTCCACCACTCAGCCCTTCAAGGCCCCATTCTGGGCAGCCCTAGGCAAATTCCTTCTCTAGGACACAGTTCCATATCTCTCCTGCTCTGCCCTGCTCAGCCCTGGGGGTGGGCATGTTCCTGAGGGGCAGCCTCTCCTCTCCTCTCCTCTCCTCTCCTCTTTGTCCCCTTTTTCTTTCTCTGCCCCTCCTCTCTCCCAGACAGTCCAATTTCAAACCTCTGTCCTTTACCTTTCTGTTTCTTCCCCTTGACTTTCCAGCACCTGGTTTTCTCTCCCCTTCTCTGACTCCTTCCCCACCTTGGTCCCCACCCCTGGATTTACGGAGGAGATGGCTTTTACCTGCTAAGTTTCATTAACAATAAGCAGAGTATTCTCGGGACCCAGCACAGCCTCCCAGTTCATTATCTACCTGGCTTCCCATCACCTCTTGCCAGATGTGTGGTTCTGACATATACACTGAGGGGTCACTGATAGAGAAAACAATCACATCACCCCAGGCAGTGAGGCACCCTCGAGAGGAAGCTGAATTAGAGAGGAAGGGAAGGGAATAGGTGTCTATATAGCATTTACTACATGACAGGCACTTTATAAATGTGATCTCATTTATCCTCCTAACAGCCCTATAGGGTACCTGGCTTTCACATCTCAACCCCCATGCTGTGCACTCCCCCACCCCAAGCTGGAAAGAGAGAGCATTACGTTTTTGACACCTACAGGTCACCCAGAGTCACAGGAAATCAAAGTTGGAAGGGGCCTTAGGGACCTTTGTATTCAAACCTATCATTGAAACAAGCTTAGAGAGGAGAAAATGCTTATCCAAGATCACACAGCTAGGAAGGGCTTACCCAAGATCATCAGCCAGTACAATGGCCAAGACTTGAAGAAGAATGGTAATTGCTAGTATTTATCTGGTGCTCTAAAATTTGCAAAGCACTTTACAAGTTTTATTTCTTGTGACCCTCACAACAACATTGGGAGGCAGGTACTATTATTATCCCCTTCTTACACATGGCGATATTGAGGCAGAAGTTGAGTGCCTTGCCCAGGATCACACAGCTAGTAATTGTCAGATCAGATTTTAACTCCAGGTCCAGCACTCTATCCATAAAACCACCTGGCTGTCCTAGGGATAGATCTCACCTACCATAATGGATTGGGGGGGGGGGGCGCAGAGAGAGGAGAATATTTGGCTCCCTAGACTTAAGATTTCCCCCTTGTGGAGGGATGAGCCCAGGCTAGCACTACAATCAGGAGAACTGTAAAAGTGTATAGGTCCCTAGGAAGGCAGAGGATCACGGAAGGTGGAGGTGGGAAGGAAATTGTTGACTTGCTAAGAAGCCCAAGTTCCTGCCACTTTCAGGGAGCTCTTACATTCTAGGTCTGGCACCTAAGAAGAGAGCAGGAAATTTGTCTCTCCCCACTACACTCTTCTCCTCCCTTTCTGAAGGGCTTGTCTGGTTCACTTCTCTGATCAATAACAGTGGGAAGGAGAGGCATCCCAGTCATAAGAGAGACAGACCTGAGCCAAGGAGGGCCCAAAGAGACCCAGGCTTGAGTTCCTCACTCTGTGTGTGACTTGGGGTCAAGTGCCTCTGGGGACCTCAGTTTCATCCTTGGTAAAATGCAAAGATTGGGCCAACTGGTTCCTAAAGTCCAATCCAGCTCTGATAGTCCATGAGGCTGTTCTCTTTAGGCTAGAAACCTCTGTAAAGAGTAAGAAGGGAGGCAGAAAGTTGGTCCCTGTAAGCAGAGTAGGCGTTAATGTTGACAGACAAGCTGAGAAGGAAGGTCCCTGGGGATAGAAGGGCTGTGGGAACTGGCAAGGATGTGTAGAGAGAGATCCTCCCTGCATTGGAAAGAGGGCGGGGCAATATGGGGGGCACAGAACAGGGGGCAAGGGGAGGGAATTTGGGGGGAGCCAGGGTAGAATTCTTGGGAGTTTTGTTTGAGAGACTAAACATTCTCCTGCCCTAGAGGGGTATGTGGGGGGGAGGGCTTGGGGGGACAGCAGCAGCCAGGGTCAGGGCTGGGCCGAGTTCCTGGAAGGGAAAGGAGGGGTGGTGGGTGGAAGAACCTGATCTGGCTGGGAGTTTTGGGGGGGGAGAACAGAAATGACTTCCATGTGTGTGCATCGGTGGCCTAGGATAATGAAATCCACATGTTTCTGGCTGCTTGAGTCCCGGCCCTTCTTGGCTCTAGCTCCTACAGAAACCGAGGTGACTATGGCTCAGTTTCCCACCAAGGACTCTGCTCTGAGGTGGGGACAGAGGATACTGAGCCAAACACCCCCAAGGGGAGATGAGTAACCTGAAGGAGGGACAAGACTACAATCCAGATGGGCACACACACGCACAAACACACACACACGCACACACATCACTTTTCTCTGCTATGGTGCATGGTCTGGAGACCAAGGAGACCATAGAATTGGGTAGTCAGATGGAAGACCTCAGGAAAACTGAGGAAGAAAAGGGGAAACTGAGACAGAGAAGAGGAAATAAAAGAAGAGGCTGAGGAAAGCTAAGAAAAGAGAAGGTTTTCGGAGCTTCCTAAGATACTATGATAGAAGATGAAGGAGAGAAGACGAGAGAAAAAGAGGTGACTTAAGAGAACAGAATCTGGGGCTTGCCCTCCCCACAGGGCATCACAGCATCTTGGCCTTGATGAATGCAGAATGCTGGGAGTGGTGTGGAAACGGGGCTTTCAGGACTATACAAGACAGCTGGAGCCCAACAAGAGTGAAGGAAGTGATGGCTATGGGCATAGTGCCCACTGATGGTGAGAGAAGACAGCTGCTCCCCTTGTGGGCCCCCAAGAAATGTGGGCAGAAGTCATTCCAACCAGCTCCTTGCCTCCCAAATGGCTCCTTTGGGGGGAACCCTGCTGTGGCACTGACCGTCTCTTCTGTGGTGATCTCCCGACGGCTCCGGCTGCCCAGCACCCAGTGGGGGATGACTGGCTCTCCAAGGGGAAGTCCTGGGAGGGGGATACAGAGCAAAGGGTGAGGGGAGATTCCTGAGAGATGATCAGGGCTGTAGTGAAAGTACAAAGGCCCATCTTGCAGCAAGAAAGAGTAAGGTCAGATGCTGAGAAAGATTTCTCCACTGGAAGAAGGTGGCTAGGGGGAGGCCCAAAAAGAAAGGCAGTGTTGTATCCTTCCAGTGTGTGTCTCTGTGTGTGTGTCTGTGTGTGTGTGATGAAAACAGGAGAAAAGTATAGAAAGAGGAGATAGAAAGAAATTAAGAAAAAAGGGGAGAAAATACCACAATCATTACCTATTACCAGATTCTGTACAAACATGCTTATTTCATGTTTGTTTGTTTGAATGGATGAATGAGTGGATGGAGTTTGGGAGAAGGGACAGCAGTGAGTGGCCTATGTGAGCCCTCAGGGCTCTGGGATAGCCCTCCCTCCCCTCTCCCCCATGAATCTGGAGGAAGGATCTTGATGAAGGCTAGCACAGGCCACTTGGTGGACAGGAGAGGAAATGGGAAGGAAGGGACAAGGGCCAACAAGCATTTTTAGTCCCAATTCTCCCATAAAAGAAAACTGATCAACAGTCCTGACTCCAAGCCTTGGCCTGAGGAGTCATAGAGACATAGACACTGTGAGGGAGACAGAAACACTGATGGAGAGACAAGAAACATTGGGGGGACAGGTACGGAAAGTCTGTCTGAGAAACAAGGAGACACCGAGGGAGGAGGAGCCGATGAGAGAGTGAAGGACAGAGAAAAAGAGGAACAGAGATATTAGGAGACAGATACACACACACACACACACACACACACACACAGAAACAGTCCCAGGAGTGGGGAAATCAGAGACAGAGAGACATGGAGAAATTCACAGAAAAGGGAAGACAGAGACACGCAGAAATAAATGGAGAAGGAAAGAGAGAAACAGAGACAACTTGAAAGAGACAGGAATGCAGAAAAAGACCCAGACCCAGATAGGGACACCCCTGAAATGGGAAGGGGTTAGGAACGGAGGCCCAAAGGGAAGTAAAGCCTAGCATCCCCTTGCCTCCACACCTCAGCCCCACCCAAGCCCCAAGCCCAGCCCTCCTCCACCCTAGACCAAGCCTACCCCTCCTCCCCAAGGGAAGCAGCTGCTGCTCCAGATGTGGGTGGGGGAGGAGTCTCTATGGCTCTTAATTCCCTTTTGTGCCTCTCACTTCCCCTCCCCAAGTTGTTTACAGCCTAGGAGTCTGTGTCATGATCTGAGAGAAAGAGGGGTTCGGGCCTAGACCCTCCTTCAGTTGGGGGGGAGGGGAAGAAAAGCAAGCTAAGAGGGTTCCTGGTGAGTCACAAGAGAAAGGAAGTTACTCACCAGGCCAAAATGCCTGGAATCCTCACCGTCTTTGGTTTTGCCTCTCTAAACTCCGCCAGTTAACCCTCTATTCATCTGAGGCTTCCCACTGACCCACAGAGCCTGACAGGGCCTCGGATGTCATGATGCCTGGCTAGCAGTCCAGCATCCAGCCTGAGACAAAGCCAGTGGAGGAGGGGAGGGAAACAGATGGGTGTGGTAGAAAGACTCCTCTACAGTATTCGACTCTGTAGACCATGTTCTATTCTTGGGCACCTTCTTCTTTCTGGGTTTCCATGACACCTCCCTCTCTTGGTTCTTCTCCATGTCTGACCACAACCCTTCAGTCTGCTTTGCTGGCTCACCATCCAGATCATAGCTCCTTATCGTGGGGGCCGTAAGACTGAGCCCTCTCTTCTCTGAACTCTCACTCTGTGCCCCCATTAGCAGCCACTACTTCAAATATCATCTCTATGCAGATGACATTCACGTCTACATACCCAGTCCCATTCTCTCTCTCTTGAGCTCCAGTCTTTCATGACCAACTGATGACATTTTGAACTGAATGTCCCAAAGGGATCTCCAACTCAATACAGCCAGAGCACTCGCTCTCAAGGTAGCAAAACATACCTATGTCAGCATCTCCTAAGCCTCTAGGAATCTGTCCCAGTCTTCCCAGGCACCTAGAAATGAGGCACATCTTCCATAGTGTCCCTATGACTACCAAGTCAAGACCCAAGTGCCTGGGTCCTACAGTGGAAGCAAGAGGAGATTCACCCAATTGTCCAGGAAAGTGTCCTAGTGACTAGAATCTTTGGGATGTTAAATTGCTTTCAAGACCTAGAAATAACAGTCAAGCCTAGCATCCCATCTGGTATATTAGACCCTCTCTGGGTACTGAGTTCCTAGAAGGAAGAATGGCATCCTGGCACCTAGATGGTGACCTGAAGGGAAATGTCCATAGTACTCAGAACCATACTGACCAGGCCATAGTCACTCAGATGGACTTTATTGAGGATTGGGGCCATCCTGGGAGGCTTTTTAGGAAGGAAAGTAGTGTTGAGAAAAAGGTCATGGGGAAATAACTCTTGTCAGTCTTCAGTGGCTTGTTCAACTTTCTTCCCATCCCAACTCTGTGACCCAAATGGCACCATCCCTCATACATCTAGAAACCTCCTGGAAAGTCCCCACCTGCAGGAAGACTTCCCTGATTGGAAGGATTACTTCCTTCTCTCATGTGCAAATAGGGTATTTGCCTCTTTATCTTCCCCTAGGTTGCTCCCTAGTTCTCTAGGGCACAAACCTCACAGCTCAAAACTGAAGGAAGGAGGAGAGCTGCCCCACCCACCTTGGGCATGTGGGGTTGATTCAAACCAGGCTTCTTGGACAAAATAAATTCTGAGGTTGCCTCGGCTTATCTCCTCACATCAACTGCCTCGTTCTCACACAGGAAACTCATAAAACTCCTAGAGTTGAGTCCAAGGCTCTGTGGCTGTTCCCTTCCCCCATAACCTCATCTCCTTAAAGGAGGAACTCAGAGCAGTACTCAGTCTGAAGCCCCTCCCCACCTACATCCCTGGTGTCTCCCAGATCTCAGTATGCAGAACAGAAAAGGAAATGGGGGGGAGGGGTATAGCAGTGAAGATTGGCCTTAGCAAGACTGAGGCTCAGGTTTCCTGACCCCACCTTCTCCTCAGCTAAACCCTGATTCCCAAGTCTTTGCACTAAGCCTCCACCATTTCACTGAACCCCAATCCTCTTACCTAACCTAATGTCCTTAGTGAACTTCTCTCCTTTTTATTGAGGCCCTATCTTCTCATTGAGACAGCACCTCATTAAGCCAAGATCCCCTTACCAAGCCCCTGTCCTCTTACTGAACCCCCACCCTCTCTCACTGATCCCTTATCTTCTTACAAAGATCCCTATTTCCCTCACTGACCCCTTGTCATTTTAACCCACAAAGGAGGGGACTGTGATGGCAGATGGCCTTACTCCAGGCCCTTTTCACTTAGGTTTTTATAATAGCCTCTTAATTGGTCCCCTGTCCTTTCTCCCCTCTCCAAAATACACTGCAATAATTGGACCCAGTCACTCCCTCACTCAAAATCACCCCCACTGCCCACCAAAGAAAGCAGAAAACCCTCACCCTGCTGGTCAAGAATGTCTTCAGTCAGACTCCTCTCTGACTTTTTAGCCTTAACAAACACTCTCTCCTTCATACCTTCTGTGTTTCAACCAAAGGAAATGTCCCTTCATCTCCTGTTAATGGTCTTACCCTCTCTTATTTCGGTGTCTGCATCACCACCCCCTACACTGTAATGGACTTCCCCCCTCACCCCAAATCCTGAATCTCCATCTGTTGAAATCTTTCACTTCCCCCAAGACTCTGCTCCCACTCCTCTATGAAAGCAGCTTCAGGCACTCTCAGTGGAGTGTGTTCTAGCCAGAGCCCAGGGGAGTGTGTGTGTGTGTGTGTGTGTGTGTGTGTGTGTGTGTGAGTGTGTGTGTGTGTGTGTGTGTGTGTGTGTGAGTGTATGAGTGTGTAATTTAGGGGGCAGAGGGAGAGGGGGGAAGGTTAAGTATACCCATGGCACATACCTTCAAAAACAAGCATTTGGCACTGTGCTAGGCATTGGAGAAACAAAAATGAAGCTCTCCTCAATTCCTCCCATTCCCCTGCACACACACACTTGGCCCCTATCACTTCTACATCGGTTCATGCTAATTGGTCTCCAACTTCTGTTGCCCTTATTTGGTGTGTGTTCCTTGAAGGCAGAGTGTTTTTGTTTTTGTATTCCACACCCTGAGCCCATGCCTTGTATGTGGTCCAGGGACGAGGATTTCACCAGCATAAGGAACTCGACCCAATCAGATCAGCAGCCCACTGTTCTCTGAATTATAACAGTAAAGAGCTTCCTGGAGCACAGAGTAGTTAAACAATTTGCCCCAGGTCACAGAGCCAGCTTGGATGTAAGATGGAACTCGAATCCAGGTCTTTCTGAGATCAATTTCTTATCCATTATTTTTCCAAATTAAAAAATGTGGAAATGAATTGTGCAAGGCCTCCCTTCTCAGAGGTGTCGGGGGCAGGCCAAGCACACGAAACAGGAGTGGGCATCAGGAGTTCATAGAGAGGAATAAGGAGGGGAAAGATTTTGGGAAGGTCTGCTGTTCCCCATCCAATCTGAGATAAGGAAAGGATGAGGCAGGGAAGAGACTAGAGATTGGGAAGAATTCAATTCAATTCAACAAACATTTGAACTGCAACAATGGGAATGGAAAATGGAACAGTTCCCTTCTTTTTTTCCCACAATTCCCTTCTTAAAGAATTGCCAATCAATCAACATGCTTTTATTAAATGCTCATTATGTCTACACAAGGCATTGTGCTAGGCCCTGGGGGGATACATGGGCAAAAGTAGAGCTGTGCCTACCCTCAAGGAGCTTACTGTCTAACCAAGGAGACAACGTGACCAAAACAAGTCTATTTAGGAGGCATAGAAAATGAATACAAGAGAATTGTAGGGGAGTGTGGAGAGGCTGCCAGGAGGAGTTTATAATCTGACAGGGGGAAGGATTGGGAGGGGAGAAGTCTTATGACATAGACCCAAGTATAATTTCAGACAGAATGTGAACAGGGCAAAGTGAGATACAGAGAATGAGCCAAGAGAAAAGCCAAGCACACTAAGGAAGGAGCCGCAGCAGATTCCAGGAAGAGCAACCAAGACAGAAAAGAAGAGAAGCAAGTAGAACAAGATGGTTACAGGGGGCTGACTTACATCACTCCACTTCCTGAGGACCTCCTCCATGTAGGAACCTGAGCTCCCACTCTAGTCCTAAAGGCACTCTCATTTTAATCATAATCTTTCAGCCCAAGAGGGGTCCCCATTGTCTCTGCTGACGTCTGCCCCCTGGGGAAGAAGGATTCAGCAAGCGCGCCCCCCCCCCCCCATGGACATTACATGAGACCTCAAGATGGACCCAATGATCATGGTGCTGCCCAGTAGGGAAAAGAACCTACTCCACCTCTAACTCACTGTGGGACCTGTAATCCTTCCCCTCTGAGCCTCAATTTACCCCTCTCTAATATGGGTATGGGTATAATAAACCCTGTCTTCCCTCCTCCTGCAGCTTGTATGAGAATCATATAAGAGAATAGATGGAAAAGATGTGAGTGATTATTGTCATGATTGATTTTGTTATTATCTAACTCAGACTCAACACGATTGGAGCATATAAAATGCATGGTGGATTAAAATGAGCCCTGGACTGGGAGATCAGAGCCCTGGATTCCAATTCCACTTCTGCCCATAACAAATAAGTTGTGTAACTTTGGGCAGGGGAAGTTAGGTGGCAAAGTGTGTAGAGCACCAGTCCTGGAGGCAGGAAGTTCAAATCTGACTGCAGATACTTACTAGCTTTGTGACCTTGGGCCAGTCACTTAACCCTGTTTGCCTTAGTTTCCTCATCTGTAAAAGGAGCTGGGGAAGGAAATGACAAACAACTCCAGTAACTGCCAAGAAGACCCCGAATGGGGTCACAAAGAGTCAGAAAAGTTTGAAACAACTGAATGGCCTTGGGCAGGTCTCTTCTGTTCTCTTGGCCTCAGTCTCTTCCTCTTTAAAAGGAAGGAGTTAAATTTGACTAGAATTTCTTAATCCGGGCTCACTAGGGGGTCCAGGGATAGATTTCAGTCAGTCAATAAACTATGTGCCAGGGCTACGAAAAAGAGACAAAAGGCAGTTCCTGCCCTCAAGGAGCTTACACCATGAACTTGGATGTGATTTTTATAATTTTAATAATAACAACAATATTTTAATAATTTAAATTAACAATTAACCATTTATTTCCTTTCTAATACTACACATTTTATGCATTTAACAACACTATTTTGCAAAAGGGTCTATAGGCTTCCCCATCCTGCCAAAGGGGTCCATGATATATACTAAATTGTAGATTATTAAGGTTCCTCCCAGCTCTGATATTCTGTGTTCTATGATTCTATACAGAGATTGACTTTTTTGTGGCACTAATGTATTCAGATCCATCTTCTGATAAACAGGAACTGATATATTAAAATTCCCCAGGTGACAACAAACCTGTAGAACCCCAGGGGCTTTACTACTCACTTCCTAACCACAACGGTCTCAGTTTTACATGCACTTCCCTCCCCTGCCCTCCAAAGTACATTGGTGGGTATGGGGGCGGGGCACCAGAGAGGTGTGGGTAAGATACACCAGGAGAGTCTGATCCCTTCTCCCAAATGACTTTCCAACTCCAATGTCCACATCTGGCAGGAAGAGTGTATCCTTCCCCTGATCCCCAGGGGCTTTAACTGAGCAGAGGAAAAAAGAAACACATACAGAGAACCCAAGAGAGATGGGGAGACTCAGAGAGAGGAAGAAGCAGAAAAACTAAATAAAAATCCTGGAGGCCCATGGCAGAGAGACATCAGCCCTAACCAAGGAGAGGTGACCAGCAAAATGATGGGGGTGGGGGAAATGAGAACATGGCACATCCAGGGCAACTCCAGGTGCCTGAATCCCAACCTAGTAAGTCCTGTTCCCATCCAGAAGAACTCAAACTTCCCTCCAAAAACCAAAGCCCAGAGAGAAAGAGAAGGCAGCCACTTCCCTGAAGCATTCCCCTCTGTCAAGAGGGGATTGAGGCCAGGCTCCAGAAAGCCTGTGGGAGGAGAAGGGGAGTGTTGGGGATGTGGGAACTGTCTAAAATCGACCCCCTGAGCAATGACTTCATTTGATTCTCCTTGGGAAGTGACAGGAGGGAGGGAGAGAAGCCAGGAGAGGAAGGGGCATCCCCAGATCATTCCCAGGCTCCACCAAGGCCCTTGGGGCTCTCAGTCCTAACCCCTGACCCTCTCTCCCTCCCCCATCCGGTTGGAGGGGGGGTGGAAATGAAGCTCCAGGAATGGGGGAGGGGCTAACTATGGGGGAAGACCCTCAGGCCTGGACTTCTGGCACCAACCTCCTTACTGTCTCTAGGCCTCCAGTCTTTCCCCTTCAATCCTGCCTGGACTCAGCCAGACTCATTTACCTAATGCACAAATCTGATCCTCTCTCCTCTGCTCAAAATTCTGATAAGGTAAGTAGAATTATACATAGGATCTATAATTTGTCTAAGGCCACACCAGAGAATAAGTGGAAGGGCTGAGATTTGAACCCAGGCCTCTGACTCCAAATCTAGCTCATATCACACTATATCCTTGCTGCCTCTGATTCACACACTTAAAGGCACCTTGGGGATCATTTATTTCAATCCCCTCCTTTTACTGAGGAGGGACCTCAGTCCCTGAGAAGAAAAAGGAGTGACTTGCCCAAAATCACACAGGTAGGACCACAAGGGGATCTATGTGCAATGAAGTTTCCATGATGCCATGCTGCCTTTAAGCCTCACTATTTGCCTGGTTCTGCTACGGGATTAATGGGAGGAGAAGACTTGGTCCTTGACCTTGGGCAAGGAGTAGCAAGGCTGGGGAGACAAGACACCCCAAAGGGAAATAATGCAAAGGATTGCCACTAAGCACATGCCACAAGACTTCATGGAGATCTCTCTCATCCAATCTCACTGCTTCAATTAGCACCTTCATGCAAGATATAAAAATGAACATTTATTACATACTGCTACATATGAAGCATTGTGCTAGGACAGATTTGGGATATGGCACTTACGATATTGGGGAGTCGTAGACCAGTGGGATACAACTCAAATAGAACTTGTGGTCCCTAAACCTCATGTAGGATCCCCACTTACTCATATTGACTTAGAAAACCACATGTTAATATTATCTATGTTCTACTGCATTTTAATTTATTTTATTAAATATTTCTTAAGTACAGTTTAGCCTAGTTTCTTTGTTCTTCGTAGTATTGCCGGCAGCATGTTTGACTTGTTTGTTGTAGATAGCTCCCAAACTAGTATTTCTAGTCTCAAGAGCTTTCTTACAAGCTCTACTTCTCAATATCTAATTGGCTGCTGGATGTGTCTAGTTGAATGTCTGGTAGACCATTTAGATTCAAGAGATCCCAGACTGAACCCATCATCATCTCTCTTAGACCTGCCCTTCCCCCAAACTTCTCTATTTTTGTTGAGAACACTAACATCCTCTTAGTCACTCAGCCTCAACCCTTCAAAGTCATAATTGACTCTTCCCTCCCCATCAGCCTTCACTTCTCCTCCCCACGCCCCCCTGCCCATTCCAATTAGGAGCCAAGTTCTGTCAATTCTACTTTTACAGTATTTTTTTAATTTGCCTCCTCTTCTCCACTTACACATCTTCCTCCCTAGTTAAGTCCACAACACCTCTTGTGCCTGGATGATTGTGATTTTGTTCTGATTGACTTCCTTGCCTCTCATGTCTTCCATCTATCCTTCAAACATCTTTCAAAATGATCTCCCTGACATGCAGGTCTAACCAAAGTGGACTCTCTGCTTAAAAAAAAAAAAAGATAAAATACAAATAGCCTGGAATTCAAGGCTTTTCACAATCTTGCTCCAATCCAGTGGCTCTCAACCTTCCTAATGCCTCAACCCTTTAATACTCATATGTGGGCGGACCTGCCTGGAGACGGGTAGAGGAGGTTCCTAAGACCATCAGAAATATGTGCTTTACAATGGTTTTAGGCGACTCTTGTGACCCCTGTGAAAGGGTCGTTCCACCCCCAAAGGGGTTGAGAACCACTGCTCCAATCTAACTTGAAAAAAAATTTATTTAAAGGTTGTAATGATGATTTTTGGTTTTGTTTTAACATTATGGTTTTTTATAAATACTGTCCCCTTCTTCTTCCCTTTTGAAACAAAAAAACATTTGAACAAAGACAACTGATACAGTAACCTCAACTGACATTCCATCCTAGTAGTCTCCCTGAAAGGAAAGAGTTATATTTTGTAACATGTTCTCTGAGGGCATCACTGGTTTTTCAGTTACTAAGCTGGGCTTCCTTTTAGCAATTTTTTCATTTACATTGTTGCATTTTGTATATTGTTCTTTTTGTTCTCCTTCTCTCTATATCAGCTCATAAAAGTTTCCCCATATTTATCTGAATTCTTCCATTTGGCATTTCTTAAAGCAGAAAAACATTTCTTTGAATTCCTGTGGTACTTTTTCAGCCATGTCCCAGCCCTACGTTTCCACAAAAGTGTAGAGATGATTATTTAAGTATATATGGAAAATCCGCTTCTTCGACCTTGCTGGAGGTTATGTACAGTAGTGGGATCAAAGGGTGTGAACATTTAGTCACTTTACATGTAGCATTCCAAAGTGATATCCAGAAAAGTTGGAACAATTCACAGTTCTATCAATTGTATATTAGTCTTCCCATAAACCCTCCAGCATCAACTATTCATGTTTTTTTCTTTAAATAATATTGAACAATTTTCAGGATGTGAAAAGAAACTTCAGAACTGTTTTAATTTGCATTAGTAATTTGGAGCATGTTCCATAAGGTCATTATAGTTTGCAATTCTTTTTGAAAACTGTTTCTATCTTTTGATCTCTTTTCTACCGAGGAATGGCTCTTGGACTGATAAATTCATGTCAATTCAATTGTGAATATCAGACTTTTATTAGTGACACTTGGTACAAACATTTCTTCCCATTCAATAGTTTCTCTTCTCAGTATGTTTGCATTTATTTTGTTTCAAATAAATCTCACTAGTCTTTTTTCACCCTGCTCCCTTAAAACATTCCAAGTTCTAATCAGGTAAAAATCATTTGCTGTTCTGGATTTTGTCCTGCCTTCTCCCTCTTCGGTGAGTTCCAAGACTATTCTTTGTGTCTAGAATAAGCTCCTTCCCACCTCTACCTATTAACGTTATTCGGTGCTTTGAAAGCTTGGCTCAAGGCTTCTATAAAGAGTTCTCAAATTTCCCCTTCTCCCTCCCTAGCTCCCCTAGCCCCTAGCTTAAAATTATCCCATCTAGAATGTTCCAGAATACTCTGGGCATTCCTATGTACTTATCACATTCTAATCTGTATGATAATTATTGTTGCAGATACCTTATCTCCCACCTCTAACCTCGTTAGACAGAAACCTAGGGCAAAGACCATGCCTTCATTTGTCTTTGTATCAACAGTTCAGCAAAAGCCCTACATATCGTAGATACTTAAGAAATGGTTGATGAATGAATGAATGGACAGATAAAGAGAGAAACAGTGAGAGACAAAGTTGAAGTCAGATTCTAGAGGATATTCAGTGCCTGGTTAATGAAACTGGACTTTATTACCCTTACTCCAATCCTTCAGGGAATTCATGTGAATCCTCATACGGTTCAGACTTGATGAAAAAAGATCATAGGACTTAGAATAGGAAGAGATATTAGAGATCATGTAATCTAGCCCCACTATCAGTACAGAGCACAACCCATCATACCTTCTCAACTTTGCTACAATTCTTATCCCTCTCCTCTCGTAAATCCTTCATAGAGTGTCTGCCCAACAAAGGCCTTTTTCTAGATCTTTTAAAACTTTGAGGGTGCCACTGGAATGTTTAGACTCTCCATCTGTTATCATTTACTCTCTCTACAAGACTGATCTCTCTCCTTCACTCAGTGGCATTCTGGGTGGAATGTTTTGCATTACTTCTTGTATAAAAGTCATCTTCGGCAATATGCTGCTACTTACTTATGCCCCACCAGGTGCCTCTCCCTGGCCTCTTGAGTCACCTGCAATTTTGCTTCCATGGAGACTGTGATATTCCATGATTTACAGTCATATAGCACCACCAGGAGAATATTGTTGAAAAAGTGGACTGATGTTGCTGGGAGCAGCTTGGGGTCATTGAAAGCCCTCAGCAATTTTCCAAAACTAATTCATCCTACTTTTCTATTTAATTTTGTGTCAATTGTATTGTTCATCTGAAATACCTATCCAAAATACATATACTGATGGACTCAATCACTGTAACCCATCCTACTTACATGATACAATTTTGACAATAAAAATTCTTCATCCATTTGCTATTTCCTGTGTGGATTGTTAAATTAATCTTTTTTGAGTGGTCATGGATCTCATTGAGTAGGTTCTCTAGGATACCAGGACTTAATATAAATATAATCTTCTCCAAATTATCTGCAAACCAGAAGACTTCTAGAAGACATCTAGAAGACTTCACCATCTATAGGAAATCCTTCCTCTTGGAGTTTGCTCAAGACATGACACTGACAAATGGTCTTGTTGAGCATATATTCCCCTGTTTTGTGTCTTGCCATGTGGCAAAGTGGATAGAAGGTAGAACTGAGAGTCAGAAAGACCTGAGTTTGAATCCTGCCTTGGACACTTACTGGCTGTGTGGCCCATATCAAACATGTCTCAGTCTCAGTCTCTTCATCTGTAAAATTAGGATAATAGCAGCTCATACCTCATCCTACCTCATAGGATTGCTGTAAGGATCAAACAATATAATACACACGGTACTTTGCAAATCTTAAAGTGTTCTATAAACATCTGCTAATTTTTACTATCATTATTCTTATTATTAGCTATGGTAACCAGAAAGTCTTTAAACAAAGTATTCTGTTGCCTATTATCAGAGAATCTTGTGCGATTTTGACATATACATAAGAGACATCTTGTTGGAAATTCACTTTTCTCTAGTGATTTATTCTTATCATTAATGACAGTGGAAAGACCATTGTACCCAATGAGCTTTGTAAGAAAAAGGAAATGGCATTCAAGAAGATGATGTTGTAAAGGGAAATACACAGAAGAAATCCATACCAGAGATAAAATCTTTTTTTTTCCTTTTTGGAGGAGGAAGGCAGGGCAATTGGGATTAAGTGACTTACCCAAGGTCTAGTAAGTATTAAGTGTCTGAGGTCACATTTGAACTCAGGTCCTCCTGATTCCAGAGCCAGTGCTCTATTCACTGCGCCACCTAGCTGCCTGATAAAAGTGTTTTTAAAAAGCATCCAGGTATTAATTTTCAAGATAACTTGGAGGAGATTTCAAAAGAAAGGAGAAAATCACAGACAGTATTATTAATTACCCAAAGAAGGTGACCAAAAAGACATCAGCAACTACAGACAAATGACAACTTTTCCATTTCTATAAAATCCTTCTGAGAATGGTCCATGCACAAATCAAAATTATCATTGATGAAAATATGGGAAGGGAACTGGATGATATTTTACAGATAATTTTTAAAAATTCATCTCATTTTTTTTTAAGTCATAAAATTAACTGAGTCCAATTGTTTAATGATAGTCAACTACCAAAAAGGGAAAAAACAAAGCTTTTGACTAGCTAGAACAAAACCAGATTTAAGGTACAACCTAGCAACCAGGTTTTTGTTTCTACCACTCTGCTGAAACTGCTTTTTTTCAACTCTCTCCAGAGCTAGTAATTGACAAATGCAATTGGCCTTCTTCAATCCTCACACTGTTTATCTTCTCCCAGCCTTAAACACTGCTGACCACTACTTCCTGCTGGATATTTTCTATTCCCCTGGCTTCAGAAACAGCACATTCTCTTGAATTTCCTGCCTATCTGCTGCCCTATCTCCTCAGCTGATTGCTCGACCTTTTCTTTACCTTAACTATGGATGTCTTTTGCTCCATAGTTTTCATTCTTCTCTACTGTCTAAAGACTCTCACTGGGCAATCTCATTCTGCTCTATACCTTCAACGATCACTTCTCTGTATTAATTCCCATATCTGTTTTCTGACCTCCAGATTTGCATATTTAACTCTACATGGAACATCTATACCCAAATGTCTCCCTGACCCAGTATATCCCAAATTAAGCACATTATCTTTCTTCCCTAAAATCCTTACTCCTTAAATCTCCTCTTCCTTCTGCTATCACTATTTCTGTCTGGCATCATCATCATCTACTCAGTTTCCCAAGTTTGTAACTATGGTGTTACCTTAGACCCTTTCTTCTCCTTCACTTCTCCTACCCAATCAATTGCCAAGGTCCTGTTGAGTCCATTTCTACATGTCTCTCATTCACGTTCCCCCCAATTTCCCCTGCTACCTTGGTAGAAGGTTTCATCACC
Organism: Pseudochirops cupreus; assembly: GCA_028627135.1. Classification (NCBI taxonomy): domain Eukaryota; kingdom Metazoa; phylum Chordata; class Mammalia; order Diprotodontia; family Pseudocheiridae; genus Pseudochirops; species Pseudochirops cupreus. The sequence goes on along the minus strand of CM053583.1, from coordinate 54,039,145 downwards.
TTGGCACTGGGCCATGGTAAGATCTTCCTAACAAATCATCTTGCCTCCAATCCATCACCCAGAATATTCTTTCTTATCTCCACCTCTAGTCATGTCTTTCCTTTATTATGCTTTAACCTTAAGAGAGTCCTGGTAAAATTCATAATGACTGGCATTTATCTAGCATTTTATATACATTATCTCATTGGAGCCAAGGAACAACCCTCTAGGGTTAGATACTACTGGAATTAGTCTCCATTTTACACATGAAGAAACTAATTCTCAGTAAGGTTGAGTGATATGTTCATGATCAGGGGTGGGATTTGAACTCAGTTCTTTCTGACTCCAAGTCTATCCCTTTTGTCACTACACCAGAAAGCCAACCAAGTAAAACCTGACTTTTCTTCTTTGAACATTCAAGGACCTCCACGATCTGGTGGTACCCTACATTTGCAACTTTATGGCATGTTTACTTTCTCTCCAAGTTTTCTGGGGCTAAGGCCCCCATCTTATCTAAACTGTGTATCTCTAGGAATAGATAAATCAATGTTTATTCTATCCTGCGGAATTGTTCTGAGTCCTAAGGTCCCTCCCAGCCCTATCTCCCCTAGCCTGCCCTGTGTTCCAAGGTTCTTTCCCAGCTCAGACTTTTCATGTTCTGTTTCTGAGGTCCTCTCCAGCTCCATTCTCTGAGCTGGCAGGAGAATCCCAGGCCCGGTCCGAGACGGGATAAATTCTGCTTCCGACTAACCCGACTCAGAGATACACAGATCCTAAGTGCCTGAGATGGCCAATCTCAGCCTGAGTTTCGGGGTCAGCCCCAGTGTCCCCGTCTGTCCCCGAGGCAGTGGTTGGAGATTCACTTTGGTCCTTGAGCGCCCCTTTCCCTCTGGCCAGCCCCACCGAATTCTTGTCCTTCTCCTCCCCTCTCAGTCCCCGGCCCCGACCCCCTCTGCCGCACCGAATCCTCTTCCCTTACTTGGAACCCATTGGGGTCCCTCTCAAAACGCAGACCTTCAACTCCAGCCCCAGCCACTGCTTACAGGACCAGGATGGTCTCTGGACCCCCTTTCTCTTCCCCAGCCCTTGCATGCCCTATCCCTTCTGCCCGTAAGACCCCTCCTCACCTCTCGGCTCTCGGACCAGGGTCCCGGCCCCCAGCGGAAGGAGGAGGAGGAGGAGGAGGAGGAGGAGGAGGAGTCCCGGGGGCCAGCGGGCTGTCCCAGGGCTCGGCGAGCCCGAGGCCCCGTCCGAGCCCCAGCCCATGCCTGTCCAACTCCAACTCCTCGGCCCCAGCCTCGGATGTCCCTACCCCCTTCGCTCCCCTCCAACCGCCAGCCCCCGCCCTTTCCCTCTCTTCCCCCCCTCCCCACTTCCATCCCGCCCTCCCTCCCCAGGACTCCCGCCCCCTGCCCGCCTCCCTGTTCGCTCGCCGGGGCCCTTCCCCTTTTCCCTGCCCCTCCCTCTAACCCCCCACCCCGAGCCCGCGGCAACCTCGAACCCCCAGCTGCCCCTGGTCCAGCTCCCTGTCCCGCCCTCTTTCTCCGGCTCTCCAGGCCCGTCCCACCCAGTCTTGCCCTGTCTCCTGTCTTACTTAGGCCGGGCTCTGACTGAACCCAACTGCCCTCCTTTTTCACTGGAGTGGGGGGTGGGGGAGGGAGTTATTCATTATGGACTGATACAGCTGAAACCTAGAACTTGACACATCAAGGCTTAAAGCAGAACAAGTTCCATGCAAATGGGTTTTTCAGAATACAGGACAACAGAAGTAAAGCCTGGAAGGGACCTTGAATGTCAGGAGAAGAAAACTTAGATACTTAGTCCCTTCACAAACGTCCTACTCCGAGGCCTTGGAGTGGGATGGGTCTTAGATTCAGAGATGGAAGAGAGCTTAGAAGCCATATAGTCCACCTCCTCTCCCATTTTACAGATGAGGAAACTGAGGCCAAGGGAATTTTAACTATCTGCACAGGACCATACAGGCAGTGATTGACCTGGACAGGATCCGAACTGAAGTTCTCTGAATTCAGGGCCAAAATTCTTTACACTGCACCACACTGACTCTGGTGTTGCCTCAGATGATCCTACAACCATTGAAATATTTCCAAAGTGGTCCTAGTGACAGACTCTGCCAACCTCCATTCACTGAACTCCGGAGGCTTTATGTTATCTCTGGGATCAAACATAAACTCTGTATGGCATGTAAAGAGCAGCTAGGTGTTGAAGTAGAGTCAAGAGGACCCGAGTTCAAATAGAGCTTCACATTTACAAGCTATGTGACTCTGGGCAAGTCACTTAACACTATTTGCCTCCTTTTGCTCATCTATAAAATGAGCTGGAGAAGGAAATGACAAACCAGCCCAGTATCTTGGCCAAGAAAACCCCAAATGGGGTCATGGAGAATTGGAAATGATTGAACAGCAGCATGGCGTCTAACTTCTCACAAATGGGCTCCATCCTGCTTTTCCTGGCCTAATACACATTACTTCCTGTCACTGTGGCCCAACAAGACTGGCTTTTTAAAAATTGATGATTACACAAAATGCTCCATCTCCCATCTCCATGCCTTTGAACTGACTGTCCTCTGTGCCTAGAATGTGCTCCTTGTCACCTCCTCTTAGAAGCTCTGACTTTTTTCTAGATTCAGCTCAAGAACAATGTTTTTATATCAGGCTTTTCCTGGTTCCTCCCCTTCCTACTTGTTTCTTTCCCTCTACCAAAGTTGCCATGTATTCATTTTCATAGTGTCTTGTATTTGTACATGTTGTCTCCCCCTTATAAAGGAATCTCCCTGAGGGCAAGAACGATTTCATTTTGCCATCTCTAGAGCCTAGCACAGGGACTAACATAATAGTACATACTTAATAAATGCTTGTTGATTGATGTTGTGTATCTGCTGTCTGAGGACCAGCGTGAGCACAGAGATGCATATAGCCAGCAGAACAGTAGTTAGGCAAAGAACAATTTGGTCATGACAATTCCTGAAACAAAGAAAAGTACAAAAACGCTTCTTTGGTCTTGGCAGTCCCCTTCCTCTTTCATAGAATGACAGAAAAGCATGTGGGGGAAGGGAGGGAGAGCTAAGAATTCTACAGTTTTTAAACCATCTATAAGTATCAATTTGACTGTTGATATTTCCAAGTGTAAGATCTTTGTTTGGTTACAGCAGTCATGAAAACACCACCTGTGTCCCTCCCTGAGGTCTTCATTTTCTTGCCCAGAACTTCATGTTAGAAGGTCTTCCAACACCCTTTCACTGGCAATATTTGGCTCCAAATGAAATACCAGAACTGATTAAATAAGTTTCAGAGGCTTTCTGCCAGATCTGGAAACATGCTCCAGGAAGGAAAAACAAAACAAAACAAAATGGAGCTCTTTATTTCTATAACCCATTGCATAAAGCACCCCACAAACACAAGGCTCCAGTCTCACATAAACAAAAGACCCAAGAGGATCATGTATACTCTTTGGCTAACTGCTCTTATCCAGAATTTACTCTGGGAAAGTTTCCAAATATAGCTCATGTCTAGGTTTCCATAGATGTGGGTCACTGGGTTCCTAGCTCCCATAAAAGCACTAGTGATAATATATATATACATATCAGGTAGAGAACAGCCTTTATTTCACCACAAAAAGTATTGGACACAAAGAACTCAGAGAATACCATAAACAGATTTAGAAAGGACATGAAGTCTTCCCATTAGTTCCTTTCAGAAGGAACCACTGTTTTCTTCTGAGGTTCCCATTGAGATACCACTCTGACATTTGGGTGATTCCCTAGCTCTCCCACAGGATCCTACATAGTCCTCTTAAGATGTATGCTGTTGGGGCAGCTAGGTGGTGCAGTGAATAGAGCACCAGCCCTGGAGTTAGGAGGACCTGAGTTCAAATCCAGCCTCAGACACTTAACCCAAAAAACTAGCCGTGGGACCTTGGGTAAGTCACGTAACCCCAAATGCCCTCCCAAAAGAAAAAAAAGATATATGCTGTTCTGGTGGTTTGGATTTCCCCCAGGAAGGCAAATACATTTAGGAATGGCTAGATTGGTAACCTCCTTTGCACCAGACCTCCGCTGTCATAAAAGCAAGGGATGGCAAAGTCCAAATTAATTGCCTCTGCCAAGTTGTGGCTTTGCTTTCTCATTGCAGTAGCAGAGTGGACAATTCCCCCTTCCAGAAGCATGATACTTGGGAACTCTACACTTCTCTAAGAGCCCAAGGTCCTAATATCCAAACTTTGCCTTCCTGGTGAGACAACCTTTAAGGACTTCCCTGCCCACGGAAACTCCCTTCCCTGATAGGTTTGGATTCAGTATCATGAAGACTAGGAAGTTTGTTGTTGTTGTTGTTCATTTTTCAGTCATGGCTGACTCATGACCCCATTTGGGGTTTTCTTGGCAAAGATACTGGGGTAGTTTGCCATTTCCCTCTCCAGCTCATTTTACAGATGAGAAAATTCAAACAGACAGGGGTAAGTGACTTGCCCAGGGTCATATACCTGGTAAGTGTCTGAGGACAGATTTGAATTCAGGAAGAGGAATTGTCCTGACTCCAGGCCTGGCACCATTCCCTGCACCACCCACCTGCCCAACTAGGAAATTTCCCCAGCCTCTAACCAGGAAGATGAGATACATGCACATTGTCCAAGAATTCCTCTCTTGGCAATTTGTATTTTAATATAATTGTTCCCCTTTGTAGACTTACGGGTTTTCTTTTTTTTTCTTTTTGGAAGGGGAAGGCTGGGCGATTGGGGTTAAATGACTCGCCCACAGCTAGTAAGTGTTCAGTGTCTGAGGCTGCATTTGAGCTCAAGTCCTCCTGATTCCAGGGCCAGTGCTCTATTCACTGTGCCACCTCACCACCCCTTATGTGTTTTCTTTTATGCATTAAAGAACATTGTTTGAAGAATGGATCCAGTAGGTTCACTAGACCATCAAAAGGACCCATTATGTTTAAAAAAAAAATTAAGAGTCCTTGGAATAGAAAGAGAGAGGGAGCTCCTGAGGGGCATGCCCCTTAGAGAGAGAAGAGGATTGCCCACATGGCCCCAACAGCTGGGTTTAAAACCACAAGCAAGAGTTTAAAACCACAAGCTTTTTTTTTTATTGTAAAGATTATTGTATATTGATAAATGGAGTTATTTTACTTTGCCCCAAGTGGCACACCCACCACTCTGCCACTCAGAGTAGTTTCTATTTTGTCCTAGTGTCAATAGGGAGCTATCGAAATTTTTTGAGCAGGGGAGGAATGCAGTCAGACCCAGGCTTTGGTATAACCAATTTGGTCGTGATATGAAGGATAGACTGGAGAGAGGAGAGATCAGAGGCAAGGCAACCAATCAGAAGGATAATCCAAAAGTCCAATCCGCATGAGGAAAATCAGCTTAATGGGGAACTGACTTGTCCAGGGTCACATTACTAGCATCAGAGGCAGGTGTCCAACCCAAGTCCTTTGACTCCAAATTTAATACTCTCTCAACTACATTATTAGACCTTTTACAAATGAAGAAACTGAATCTTAGAAAGAGAAAGAGAAATCCATGATAGGATCAGGGAAAGCAGAGAGTTTACTGTGCCAAACACTCCATTAAGGTTTTGATAGCAGAGATTATGAATGTCATCTACATCCCAAGGAAAGTGGTTCAACAACTTCTTCCGTGCAGAGACTGCAGCTGTGCACTGGGGACTGGAAAGGCAGATCCAGGCATCTCAGCTTCCTCTCACCTCCCTGGGGAGGCCCACAAGCTAAGCCCTGGAATCTGGCCTGCAGGATTTCACAGAATCTCACCTGAAAGCAACCTCAGCAGACATCTAGACCAACCCACATGTGAAGAAGAATTCCCTCTACCAAATACAAGACAGCCGATCAACAGACATTTATTAAGCACCTACTATGTATGCCTCAGGCATCAAGATGAGCACTGGGGATACAAAAGAGGCGAAAGATAGTCTCTGCCTCAAGGAGCTTACAATCTAATGGGGGAGACAACATGCAAACCACATACACACACACACACACACACACACACACACACACACACACACACACCAAACTATGTGGCTTACCCAGGAAGATGGAATGGGAGGTGGGATGGCCCAGGTCCTCTCCTTCCATTTCCAGCACCCATTCCCCTATTCTGTCCTGCCTATAAGAATTTGAATGGATTTATTGAACAGACCATTGGCAATTCAGCACTGGAGTTCAGGAGAGAGTGGGACAGAATATATAGATTTGGGAGTCATCTGTGTAGAAATTATAATCGAACCCATAAGACCTGATTGTAGAGAGAGAAAAGAAGAAAAGATGGGCCAGGGCAGAGCTTTGAGGGATATCCACAGTAGGAGGAAGGAGATGATTGATGACTCAGAAAAGGAAACTGAGCAAGACTAGTCTGACAAGTTGGGGGAGAGCCAAGAGATAAGCATTTCAGAGAAGCTATAGGACAGGGGACACAAGAAGAAGGGAGCAGACGAGAGTGTCAGAGAGGTCAAGAAGGATGAGGGCCTAGAAAAGACTCTTGAGCTCAATTAAGAGATCATTCGTAACCTTGGAGAGAATAGTTTCATTGTTTTGGGGTCAGAAGCCAGATTGCCAAAGGTTGGGGAGAGAGTGGGAGGCATAGGAATGGAGGCAGCAAGGGCTGACAACTCTTGCCAAGAATTTGTCTAAAAGAGAGGGATAGTTTGAGAGAGTGACAGGGCTGAGTGGAGGATTTGGGGAGGCTGCAGAGACCTGGACATGTTTGTAGGTAGCAGAGGAGGAGCCAGAGCTTTAGGAGAGGTTATTAAATTGAAAAAGAAAGAGGGAGCCATGAAAGAAACAAGTTCCTGGAAGGGACCGAGGGGACAGAACCAAGGGCTGACCTTGGCTAGGGGAGGGCCACTTCTTAAGAGACAGAAGTAAATGGAGGATGTGGCGTGGAATAAGAGAGATGTGCAAAAGGTCTCTGTTTTCTCTAGAGTGGGAGACAAACTCCTCAGATGAGGGGGTTTAAGAAGAGAAGAGAAGGTCAGGAATAGTTAGTGTAGAGTGTGGTATAGTGAGTAAAACCAGGGAAAAAGAAAGGAATTGCCCCATAGCAGTAAGGGTCCTGTTGATATTAGATGATACAATTATAGTGGGCCCACTACTGCCTACCTCCCAGGGTTGTTGCTAGGAAAGCATGTTGTGACCCTTGACAGATTGTAGAAATGGGGCTGATTATTATTCCTAGCTCTGGCTCTCTAGATAAACCTTAACCTCCCCTCCCCTCTCTGAGCCTCAGTTTCTCTTTCTGAAGAAGTGAGGGAGGATTGGTGGTTCTTTGGGTGACAAAAAGAAGCTAATGGATGATGTGTGGAGATAGCTCTGAGTTCCCAGAAGCCAGGTGCCCAGATGCCCAGTCTAAGATAACTCACTTTGATCCTGGCTACCCCTCTGAGTCAGCTCTGCACCATCCTCTGCTACAATCCTATCTGAGTAGGACAAAGAAAGGTCAATGGGGGTGGAGTCCTTCTCCCTAGATCATGCCCCAGCCAAACTCCCTAGCAGTTTCAGACCTTGGTTGGGATTTTATTGGGGTGAGGCTGTGATAGGAAACAGAGGAGCAGTGCAAGAAGGGCCAATGCCAGGAAGAAGGGTTCCAGTGAGGGAGGAGCAGTCTTGAGAGCCTGGAGGAACTGACCTCCAAGCACAGCCAAGCATGGGTGGGGACAGAGGGGTTCAGGGCTGCTTCATTTCTAGCAATACCAGATGTGCAGGTCAGGGCAGGGCATTCTTTGAGATCCAGGATGGGAACAGTTGAAAAAGAGAGTAGGTCAAGGCTCCCAAGCTAGCAGAACAGGTGTAGGGGAACCAGAGGCAGCTCAGCTCTTCCACTGAGTCTGCACACCCCTGGACAAGACTCTTCTCTTTTTGCCTCCATTTCTTCCTATGTAAAATGAGGAATTTGGACAAACTGACCTCCTCAAGCTGGGATGATCTGTGGTCTGTGTTCTAAGAGCCCTTTAAGTTCTGACATTCTAGGTTCTAAAATCTCCCCTTTTTCTAACATTCTGCATTCCTAAGGTTCCTTCTACCTCTGTTCTGTGATTCTCTTCACAAGGAATATATGACTCTTGAGTTCTTGTTTGGAGTTCTACTAGACTAGCCAATATGGGTCCATTGTGCCCCCTGCTGTCCACATCTTCTCACTGCCAAAATCATCCAATGGCTGCCCTCCAAACTGCCTCTCCCCTCTAGAAAAATTGTTGTTGAGAAGGAAAGTCCCTCCAGAGGAGCATCTGAGATGCAGGGAGGTGGACCCAGGAGATCTGGGCCTGGAGTTGGGACCCTTGCTTAGTAGAACTAGGTGCCATGGTGGTGACAAGGTGGGGGAGGGTATTGAGACTTCATTTTTTTTGTGATGGTAAAAATGTATCACTTCTGGCACCTACCACTCAGTTCTTCATAGAATGTCCCTACCTCCTCATTCTCTACCACAGATACTGGTACAAAAGCCACAATTATCTTCAAGGTGGTTTATTTGTTTCATTTTTATTTTGTTTCTGCTCATCAGCAGCAGTGCAAGGTCAGCACCAAGGATCCCACAGAATGGTGCTTCTTAATGCATTTTGGCACACAATGAAACAAACTTATCAATTCTTTTGTTTGCTCCTTCAAGACTTCCAAGTACGCTGTCATTTCCCTCTACCTTTTCTTTGTCTTCTGGTTTAGTTCATAGCCAGAAGGTCGATACCCACATGGTTCCATTCTCCAGGTTCTATATCCATTTGCTTATTATTGGAATTCGTGGAGAATCCAACTGTCAGATCGAACAACACATTTCTAGTTGTCCTATCACACACAAGACACAACCAAATACTCCAAGTCTCTGGGAGGAAAACCCCAACCACAGGGCATTCTAATATTGCAGAAATTCACAGGAGGAAAGTGATCATTTTTTTTTAAATTTAGGCTCTAACTGAAGTCCATTTTCCAGTGTGTTTCATTTACAAGTGCCTTTGAGATAACTCGTGCTTATTTGAAAGCTTATATATATCGATATATGTTGTGTAACTGTGCTGTTTTTTTCGAAATCATTCAACTACTTAGTCATTCATTGTAGCTACTGTGGCCAAATGGGTTTTATATCACTAAAATACTGGGGTCCAGAGATTGACATAGACCATGCCCACAAATGCAGCCCACAAATGCTCTTTTTTGTCTTTTTTGTCTTTAAGCACACCTACATTGCTTGCCTTAGTGGTTGATCACTATAGTCTTCATATTTACTTCTGGCCTAGAAGTGCCAAGTAATCAATTCCGAATGCTCATCCCTTTTGGAAGCCTCATACGTGTTTGAAGCTTACCTGACCCTAATTTCTTTCTTTTGGAACTGAGCCTGCTTATCCTAGTGAGGGAGGAGTTCAGATCTCCTGTTAGAAGTCCCTGGGTATCACAGTGATCTCTGGTGAAATTTTGTCTCCCCTGTGTTTTTTGAGCAATTCATAGGCTTTTTGTGTGTCTTGTGTATGTGATAGGATATTCAAATACGCTTCATCTCAACCTACAGTTGGATTCTCTATGTGTTTCAAGGATCCCAAGGTAAATTTTGTGTGGTTATGCTGTTGCTGGGACCCAGGAGAATTTTGCAAATAAAAGCTGTTTTGTTTCTCATCTGAAAGGTTAACAGGTAACTTCTAGTGGACTTCCACCCACCTCTCCCCCCATTCCTAATCCCTCTGGGGAGAGCCCCACCTGGTCGGAGAAGCTCTGTAGGAACCAGGGTTTCCTTCTGAGATATGAAGCTCAGTTTTCTTTTGCAAGCCCCAAGACAGATCCTTTTTGAGTACTAAGCAAAAAAGTAATCTCTGATAAACTTTTAAAAATATTCTTTGTTAATTGTGTGATCCTGGGCAAGTCACTTACCCCCAATAGCTTCACAAAAAATCCCAAAAAACAAAAATAAAATTCTCTGTTTGTTGGATCTGCATAACTTTTAGGGCAATTGTAATTCCTTTCTCCAAGTTTGAGATTGTATAAGATTTGTGCCACATGAACATCTCTGAGATTCTTCCATAAAAGGCCCTGGGAAAGAGATCTAAAAAGGACAACAGACGAGCCTCCCTGGGACTCCCTCCAGAGAATGATTCGGTATTAGGAATGTGGACAAGGAGTTCAAAACCAGCCCAGCCAAATTGCTGAGGACAGTAACTTTTTGATGTAGGGAGATCTGGGAATGGAGGGGCAAAACACCTGGCTCCTGGTATTTCCATACATGGTGCCAAGATGGAGGATGCCACATAAATCTTGATCCTGCTTCATTACTCTCCTCTCTCTGGCTGGCATCTTTCTACCAGAATCCTCTGTGAAACTCTTCCCAGCAGTCCTAATTCCAATCCTCCAGGAGCTGATGGATGCTTGATGAATCTTTACTCCCTCCTCATATTTTTTCATAGTCCTGTAAATGGAACCCTTGCTTTGTCTGTATCACATCCTATCTTGCATCATATTTGGGTACACCTATCTTATCCTCACCCATCCTCTTTAGACTGTAAGCTTCTTCAGTGGATGAACCGAGAGACAGTGTCATGTAGTAGAAAGAGCACTGAATTTGGTCTGAGGCTATGGCTCCTCAGTTTCCCCACCTCCAAAATAATTGGTTTGGAGTAGATGATCTCTGAGGCCTTTTCCAGCTCTAACTTCCATGAAGCCAGTCCATATTTTCATTGTTGAGTTCCCAGCACTGCTTCACACAGTAGGTACGTAATTATTTTTTTTGTCATATTGAGTTAATGATCATGTGATGTTGTCAATCACCTAGGAACCAGAATTTGGAGGGCCAAAGTCCAGTCTCTGACACATACTAGCTGTGGGACCCTGAGCAAGTCATTTAATCTCTTGGTGCCTTAGGCAATTTTCTTTTTAAACTGTAACAACAATTTTTTTTTGTTTATTTTTAGTTTTCAACATTCATTTCCACAAAGTTTTGAGTTACAAATTTTCTCCCATCTTTCCCCTACCCACCACCCCAAAGTAGCGAGCCTACTGAATACTCCTTCCCCTAATCTGCTCTCTCTTATATCCTCCCCCATACCCCCTCTGACTTTCTAGTAGGGCAAGATGGATTTCTATGCCCCAGTGCCTGTATATCTTATTTCCCAGTTGCAAGTAAAAATAATAATAATTTTTTTTAACATTTGACTTAAAAACTTTGATTTCCAGATTCTTTCCCTTCTTCCCTCATCACCCACTCCTACTGGGAAGATAAGATTTTGTCCCCCAAAAAAGAATCTAAGGTTTGATTACTCTGCTTGCTTTGCTTCCTCTGCTTGCTCATATTGCCAGTCAGTTACTTGACTTTTAAGCTCTTTGCCACAATAGAACTCTGCTTCCAGAATGGAGAGAGCTTTGTCCCAAATCACTGGGGTTTTCACAGCTGCTGGAGCTATTAGGAGGAAGCCATCTCTACATCCCCCACAGGCTCTGGCCCACTGGCCACATACCCCAGGACCTCCACCCAAGACAGTGATCCAAATCCAAGAAGGTTAAGGCAAGAGCAATTACCCTCTGAATGGTCACTTGGTCCCCCTATGATCTGCAAGCCAGGAGCTCTGGAGGCAGCCTGGTGGTGAATCAGCAGCTGCAGTTGCTGGGACTCCACCACCTCTTACCTCGAAGACAAGGGCTAGACTGCGCCCTTCCTTTCCAACAGAGTTCCAGACTGACCTTTTACTTGCTCTTTGGTGTTTATGGGTTGAGGAATCTGGAAACTACCACAGCTGCTGGTGTTTCACTCTCTTGAAGTCTGCTCTGGCTGCCGCTGGTTGGGGCCACCCTGAGGCCAAAAATGATCAGCTCACTGGTGACTGCACTCAGCTCCCAGTGTGCTATAATGGACCCTTCCTGTCGGCCTGCCAGATGCCTTCAGCAGGAGATTTGTTTCTCTCTGTCACTTTGTGGGTTCTGTAGCTCTAAAATTTGTTTAGAGTCATATTTTATAGGTATTTGAGGTGGTTGTTGGGGGAGCTCACAGAATTTCCTGCTTCTATGCTGATATCTTGGCTCCATCAACCTTAGGCAATTTTCTAAGATAATTAAATGGCAGAGAAAGTATTGAAATGCATTGGTGGGAATGGTAGATGATTTCCTTAGCTAGATGTTCCCTATGCTAATGAAATCACAAATGCAGTCCCTATCCTATTAACTGTGCTATAAAGTATACAGATTGCTATTTATACTGTGAGCCATTAGGGCTTGCCACTGTACCCCAATGGCTCCAGAGGAGTGAGTGGGGTCGCCCTCCCCTCACTTAAATCCAATTCACCTTCAAGTCATGGCATTGCCTTCTTGATGTCATTGTCCAAGGACAAACAACAAAGTATACAGATAGCACCAAAAATGTTCCTATCCACTGTGCTATAAACATAACCTGTCTGACACAAACATGTGGGCTGCAGTCAGCATTTAACACTTTTTAACACTGAATTCAGAAGACTGTGGAGATAGAACAGGATGAAAATAAGGCAAAGAGCATACTTGTAACTAAAAAACAAGTGAGAAAAAACATCAGAAACACAAAGAAATAGCACTCTCACCAACACACACACACACACACACACACACACACACACACACACACAGTTAACAACAAACTTCAACAAGATGAGCTTCAAAACCAAGAAGAAAACCTCTAACAGTATTTGCTATTTGGTTGTAAGTGACCCTTTATGACCCCATTTGGAGTTTTCTTGGCAAAGATGCTGGAGTGATTTGCCATTTCCTTCTCCAGGTCATTTTACAGATGCAGAAATTGAGGCAAATAGGGTTAAGTGACTTGGCCAAGGTCATACATCTAGTAAGGGTCTGAGCCCAGATTAAACTCAGGAAGATGAGTCTTCCTGCCTTCAGGAGGGGTACTCTGTGCACTGTGGTGCTACCTAGCTCCCTGTTTAGGTACAATATAGCTGCCTTATGAATACCAGAAGTAAAGAACCAGTAGTCAGGAATCTCTAACTCTATATACTGTCTTGCTTGGTGATCTCAGCTAGCATGGACCCAATTATCATTTCCATACATGAATTCTCAGTTCTGTTTATCCAGCCCTAATCTCTTCTCTGAGTTCCAGTCTCACTCACATCACCATCTATTAGACATTTCCAAGCAAATATAGACATCTCCAAAGTAGCACGTCCCTCAAGGAACTCACTTTCTTTCCCTACAAACCTTCGCCTTTCCCAAATATTCCTATGACTGTTAAGGGCAGCACCATGCTCATGGGCACCTGGGATCTTAACCTGGATGTGATCCTCTGCATTCATTCACACTCACACTCACCCCACATACACAACCTAGTCTTTTGTCTTGACCTTCACAGTATCTTCTGTATACACTTCCTTCTCTCCACTCAAACAACCACCACCTTGCTGCAGGCTCTAATCAGCTCCTGCCTGGACTATTGCAAAAATCTCCTGATTGGTCTCCCTGCCCCAAGTCTCTCCCTACTCCAGTCCATCCTCCATTCAGCTGCCAAAGCAATCTTCTCAAAGCCCATGTCACTCTTATACTCAATAAATACCAATGGCTCCCTATTGCCTCCAGAGTCAATATAAAATCCTGTTTGGCTATTAAAGCTTTTCAGAAGCTTGTTTCTTCCTACCTATCCCATCTTCTTACTCTTTACCCCATTCCACATGTTCTGTGTTAGAAGGACACTGGTCTCCTGGCATTCCTCTTACTTGTCATTTCACCTTCAGATTCCATGCTGTCCCCATTCCTGGAATATTCTCTCTCCTCACCTTTGTCCCTACCTTTGGTCTCCCCCCACTCACCCTTTTTAAAGTTTTCCTGATGCATTTTGTTTTTATATTTCAAACATTTATAGATTACTCCCACTTTGTGAGATGTCTATTGTAACAAAGTAAATCACTTAATTAATGAAAACTAACAATACAGTGACTTCATCTGAAAGTGCATTCAACTTTTAACATCTTTTCACCCAGAGGCAGCTAGGTGGTGTAGTGGATAGAGCACTGGGTCTGGAGTTAGGATAGACCTGAGTTCAAATTCAGCCTCAGACACTTATTAACTGTGTGACTCTGGGCAAGTCACTTAGCCTCTGTTTGCCTTAATGCACTAGAGAAGGAAATGGCAAACCATTCCTGTATCTTAGCCAAGAAAATCCCATGGACAGTAAATGACATTGTGTCACAAAGAGTCAGGTACAACTGAACAACAAAGCACTCAGCCACCTCTCTATTTTTAAAATTAAAAAAATTATTTTCTCTTCTTCCTTAACCCATGGGGAAAAAAGAAAAGAAAAATAAATTTCTTGTAACAGGCACAGTGAAACAAAACAAATTCTCTCAACAGCTGGATGCAAATATACATGAATACATTCACACATACATATGTACACATAACTACACACATATATACATATAATCTATACTTTTGTACATACTGTAATATTAATGGGAGTTGAAGATCTCCCATCCATTAATAGGCCTTAGGTGGAGCCCAAAAAGAGAAGCTTGATTAGGGGAGGCTTGTTTTTCAGGAAGTCCCACACCTTTTGTTACTTCCTAATTAGGGTCAGGAGGGCTATGATGCCTTATGGCTGTGAAGGTATATGTACCCTGAGGTGAAGTTTTGCTTTGGGGCTTACTCATTGGAAGAGTGTTTGTGTGATGTGACCAGAGGATACTCTGGGTCACTGTTAAGGAGCCTCCCCACCCCCCCATACACACACATATACATACAAACTGCCGACTTTGAAAACTCAAATGCTGGTGCTTCTCTCCCTGGGAATGGTATGTATAGCTTTGGTCAGACAGCTAGAAGTCCTTTCTGTTGATTTGTATTATTTTCTCTGTATTTTTTCTGTTTATAATTTCTGTTTGTATTGTCTCTGAAGTTCAGAGTGCTGACTTTTTCCTCTAAACTAAGTGAATTTTATATATATATAAAAAGTAAATGAAATAAGATTGTTGAGCCCTTTAAAATAACTTTCTTTTAGAAAAGCAGATCAAAGAACCTGTGCTAGCGGCCATCCTGGGTACGCTAGGGTGCTTGTTACACATACGCATATACATACATATACATAAACACGTCTCATTCTGCACCCTCATTCCATCACCTCTTCATAATGAATACCATGTTTCATTATCAGTCTTCTGAAATTACAAATAGTCATTGTATTAATCATAGTTCTTACAGCTTTCCAAGTTATGTGTTTTTACAATGTTGTTATGTAGATTATCCTCCTAATTCAATTCATTTTATTCATCAGTTGATAAAAGTCCTCACAACTATTCATTTACATAATATTGATATTATAATACGAATTTTTTCTTCTGGTTCTGCTCACTTCACTGTGTATCAGCTCACATAAGCTTTTCCATTTTAAAAAATAATCTATTTTCCTCTTTTCTTACAGCACAGCAGTATTCTATCACCTTCTTATATCATAACATATTTAGCCACTCCTCAATTGATAGGAATCCCATAAATTTCTAGTTTTTTTGTCACCACCAAAAGAAATGCTATAGTTGTTTTTGTACAAATAGAACCTTTTGCTTGTCTTTGGTCTCTTTGGGTTATTGGCCCCGCAGTGATAAAGCTGGTCAAAGGCCCACCCTGTTTGGTTACTTTTTGTGTATAATTCCAAATTGCTTTCCAGAGTGGTTGTGCCCATCCACCAATAGTTGGACAGATCCACCAATAGGCAACAACTTTGCCAAGAGTGTCTCTAACATTTATCATTTTTTTTGTCATCTTTGCCACTCTGACAATTGTGAGGTGGAATCTCAAAATTATTTTCATTTCTATTTCTCCAATTAGTTACAATTTGGAGCATTTTTTTATATGACTATAAATGGCCTGAGTTTCTTCCCTTGATGCAACAGCCCCTCAGTTCAGTAGCCTAAGGGCCAGCCTTAGGCTACATTCTCAGGAGGGACTGAAGAGACCATAGGTGAGAGAAGCTTGCAGCAGCTGTGTTTATTGCATAATGGTGTTCTCCTTTTATACCGTAAAGGGGGTATGGACCAATGGACGAGGGCTGAACCAGTCATATCAGCTGCTGCTCATCAAGCTAGCGGTCTTCTGGGAGACTTCCTTGTGAGCTGGCAACTGGGCTGTGACCCTCAGCACTTCTTTATCTCTCACAGGTACAGGGACACCCAGAAACCAAGAGGCCCCAAGGCAGTTCCCTGGTTTCCTGTAGGGCAAAGGTGCTTTTGACTTGCATTGTCCTCTACACCTTGAAATCTGCCTCTTCATGTCCTACCATTTATAAATTAGCAAATGACTCTTTTTTTTTTTTTTATGAATTTGACTCATTTCCTTATGTTTTTTAAAAATGATACTTTCATCAGAGAAGCTTCCTACAAAGATTTTTCCAGTTGTTTTTCCTTTTAATCTTGGCTTTATTCAATTTGTTTGTGTAAAAACTTCTTCATTTTCTGCAATCAAAATAACCTATTTTGTCTTCTATAATCCTGTCTATTCCTTGTTTGGTCATGAACTTTTGTTCCTATCTAAAGATCTGATGGGTAATTTTTTCATGTTTCTCTAATTTGTTCATGATGTGATCTTTCATATCTAGGTCATAAACCCATTAAGAGCCTGTCTTTGAACAAAAGCTTTCTTCAAGACTCCTCTTAAATCTTGCCTTCTACAGGAGGCTTTTTCTGTTCTTCTTCCTTCCCTGGCCCCATTTTCTTTCCTCTGAAAATCCCTTCCATCTACTCTGTATCTTGTATGTACATGATTGCTTTCATGGTGTCTCCCTCCTCCCTCTCCCTCATTAGAATGTGTATGTTATGAGTCCATGGGTGGAGAGAGTATCATCCGAGCCCATTCCAATTCTTTCCCAAGGTGTCTGGCTACAGAAGCCCAACCTTGGAGAATAATTTCACCTGAGATGAGTCAATTGAGCACTGCACTCCCTTCCTGAGCCCAGCACAAGTATAAGTCTTCTCCAAAGCTCCTTTAGATGGGGGCCTTTCTTTGTACCCGCCATACTTAGTACAGTTCCTGGAACATAGCAAGTACGTGACAGGAAGGAAGCTTATCTTGGTGGAAGCATTTACCAGGCATCACCTTCTCAGAAGGTTCAAAGGAGCAAGTGGGACCCCTTATTTAAACTGAAGTGAGATGAAAGAAGATTTCAAGTTATAGAGAAGGGAGGGGGAAACCACAAGGCAGAACTGAGCCTGGAAATGATGCTGAGAAGATAAAATGGGCCACTGGGGTCGACAAGAACAGAATCGGTGCCCCAGAGCAGAGGAAGTGGTGCCGCCCAGCATGCAAGCTCACTGAAAACACTCATCAGGGTTTAAACTGGAAAGGCCAAGACAGGACCTCACCAGGGATCAAGAAGAAGAAGAGGAAGAGGCATTAACTTGTAAACATCTTGGGGCCCCTTAGACTCAGGAGAAGAGAGGAAAATAAGTTTATGGATTACAGGGACTGAAAAGGACTCCAAAAACCATCTAGTCTTATATTTGAGTTAGACAAATGAACTGTTTTAAGTAGTGGTTGGGGAACATTCACTTAATTGGCATTCATGGGACAAAGCTTTGGGGAGGCAATTGTGGGAGGATAGTAGAGTGCTAGGCCATGGAAGATCCCAGATCCCCCTCAGCAATTCACTGGGGCTGAGAGATGCACCAGTCTGATGAGGCATGGAAAGAATAACTTCTAGATTTCCCCCACCTAAGTCAGGAATTGAAAGGAGGGACCCCCCCCAAGCCCTGTGGAGAATCTGATAGACAAGCCAGGGCAGTCTGAGGGCAAGGGTCTGAGGGCCCCGCCCCCCCAGGCTTTGGGTCAGTCCAGTACTCCTCATCTGAGTCCACTGGAAGAGGAGGTATCACCTGAGCCCATCCCTAACTCTTTCCTAAGGTGTCTGGCTACAGAAGCCCAGCCTTGGAGAATAATTTCACCTGAGGTGAATCAGTTGAGTAGTACAGTCCCTTCCTGAGCCCAGCACAAGCCCAAATCTTCTCCAAAGCAATTGACCCAGCTAGAGAAACTTCAGATAATCCAGACAGTGTAACTTCAGATAGCCCAGATCCAGTGTGGTACTCACTTCCTGAACCAAACTCATCACTAAAGGTCTAATGCTGTAAGATCATGAGGAATCAATCCCATTGGCCATGGAGACAGAGAAGCAGGTAGCTCAGTGGCTGTACAAAAGGGAATGACCCTCACCCTCACAGTCTACTACTGTACTGTACAGTACTACTGTGGCAAGTGGTGCATTTTGTCTCTAGACTCCCATGAAGGAGGTGGGAAGATTCACAGTGTTCAATTAGCCTCACTCCACTCCTGCTCCCCGCATGAGGTGAGCAGACTCCATCAGGAATGCTTGTGCCAAGGCTCCTAGCTCCTTCATTCTTGAAGAGGACCAATGACAGTAGGAGGGTAATGTCTTGACTTACAAGTGAATTCCAGGGCTGTGCAAAGTCATCAGCCTTCTCCGGAGTCACCTGGGTCCAGTGGCCAGATACAGGCTGGGATAACTGGTGATGTGGTGGGAGACCTTGGCCTTTTTAAGCTAAGGTCTTTTCCAGATATAGGTTTGTCTGAGCAATGCCCATTCAGCAATTAAAGGCTAGGTAAGAACTGAGGCAAAAGATGGTCTAGTTTGCCTTCAGAAAAGAATCAATTAGGGAAGGGAAGGCCCTCAGAGTTTCTGGCCAGAACAGAAACAATTGCTATTTACACTCACTCTGAGCCATCAAAGCCTATCAAAGAGCAAGTGGATCCTGAATTAAGTGAGGTGGGCTTGATAGTGCAGAGCTGAGGTGGAATGTAAAAATACCAAGTCATCAATCTTACCAACTGCCTTATGTTCTGACAACATTTTATCATCATGCTCCCAGTATATTGTAACAGCAGTTATACACTGAGTTATTGAAAGTTGTTCTGTTAATGTGAAGTTATGAGTCTTTCATGTTTTCATTTCATGTGTAGGAGTAAGAAAAAATTATCTGACTCATACCTGATTCATATTGTACACCACATACCTTTTTTACTCCTCCCTCATTTTTGGAGAATCCCTAGATGTGAAACACATGCATATTTATGTTTGTGGGTCAACTGAATAAAGATGATAAACTGATGAGGTTACCAAAAGAGGGAGAAAAGGGTCTGGGACAGAGCATTGGGGAACACCCACAGTTAGGGAGAGGAATAGGAATGATCAGCCAGCAAAGGAGACTGAGAAGGCCTAGTCAGGGAGGTGGGAGGTAAACCAGGAGAGAGCAGGGTCAGGAAAACCCAGAAAGGAGAGGATATCCAAGAGGGGAGGGCAGCCCACAGTGGCATATGCATCAGACAGGTTGAAAAGGCTGCAGATGGAGAAAAGACCATCAGATCTGGCAATTAAGAAATCACTAGTAACTTTAGAGAGAATGCTTTAAGCTCAATGATGAGGTTGGAAGCTGGATTACAAAGAGCTGAGGGATTAGTGAGTAGAGAGGAAGTGGAGGAGGTGAGTATAGACAGCCTTTTCAAGAAGTTTGGCAGAAAAGGGGAGGAGAGATATAGGACAATAGTTTTGGTGTCTAGTTATGGCAGTTAGGTGGTACAGTGGATAGAGGGCCAGCCCTGGTGCTAGGAGGACCTCTGTTCAAATCTGGCCTCAGACATTTACTAGTTGTGTGACCCTGGGCAAGTCACCTGACCCTGTTTGCTTCAAGTTTCCTCATTTGAAAAAAAATGAGCTGGAGAAGGAAATGGCAAACCACTCCAATATCATTGCCAAGAAAACCCCAAATGGGACCACAAAGAGTCAAACACAACTAATTGACAAAGGGTCTAGTTAAAGTTTTTTTTAAGGATGGAAGAACTTGGGAATATTAGAAGACAGGAGAGAAGGAATCAGTCAGTAGGGAAAGGATGGAGACTCAAGGTTGAGCAAGGATTATTGAAGGGGCAATCTACTGGAGAATGAAGACACTAACCTGGCAGAGCAGAAAAGGCTCTCATCCAAGCTCAAGTAGTTCTAAGAAAATACTGGTGGAAAGACACTGATTGGATGTCTCTGCTCACAAGGGGGCTGACCCCGGTTTTTCACTGGGAACTCCAGTTGATGGCTTCAGAATCTTCAACCAAAAGGTAGGATGGGATCTGAGAAATCCTACATTTCTGTGGTTGCTTTTGATTAGAACTGCTCTCACCTCATAGTGGCTGGCAGAGGCTAGAACAGAGAAGGGAGAACATTCAAAACTTCCCAGCTACAACCAGAGAGGACGCAGTACAGCAGGAAATCATTGCCTCACCCTTTACCCAGGCTTCCCACTTACCTTATTGCTGCACATAGGGGTGTGCTGGCAAATATTTACAACCAGCTCTCGGAAAAGCATGACATACTTTTAATTTTATATGCATTGTTAACTTTTCTCAATCATTTTTCTTAACTCTGGGCAATCAACAAAACAATAAATCAAGCCCTGATTCCTAACTTGCCAATTTCTGAGGTGAAAATGCTCACAGTGAAAATTTAACAATAGTCTCTATAGCTCTAGGAACTGGTTCCTTTATTGTCACTGGCACAAGTGCCAGTGCCTTTAGAATTCTGATTAATGTAATGATAAAGTATAATTCCAGAGGACAGACAATTAAGCTGCTACCCATGTCCTGCCAGATAAGTGACAGCCCTAAAATACAGAATGAGTCATATTTTGGGTCAGGGCCAATGTAAGAATTTGTTTTGTTTCACAAGAATATTAACTATGCTGACTTCCTTCTTCCCTTCCTTCCTTTCTTTCTTAGTTCTTTCCTTCCCTCCCTCTCTCCCTCCTTCCTTCTTTCTCTTCCTTTTTCTTTCCTTTCTTCTCTCTTTCCTTCTTCCTTTTTTCCATCCCTCCTTTCTTCCAACCTCCTTCCTTCTTTTCTTCTTTCTATCCTTCCTTCCTTTCTTAGTTCCTTCCTTCCCTTCTTTCTTTCCTTTCTTCTCTCCACCTCCTTCCTTCCTTCTACCCCTTCCTTCCCTCTTTCTTTTACTTCCTCCCTCCCTTCCTTCCTTGTTTTGAATTTAAAAGGGAGAGGAAGAGGAGGAGGAGGGGAGAGAGAGAGAGAGAGAGAGAGAGAGAGAGAGAGAGAGAGAGAGAGAGAGAGAGAGAGAATAAATGCTTGTTAATTGGGGAGAGGAGGAAATTGGTATGACTTCGTCATCACACCATCTTGTTATTCTGTAGCCAGGCCAGGCCCTGATTCCTAGAGGGGAAGAGGTCGGTAGGGTGGTAGAGAGCTGAGCTCTTTTTGATGTGCTGAAATAAGGATGTCTTTACTTTCCAGTGCTAATATTTATTCAAGCAAAGATACTTCAATCAGGCAGGTGATAATAGTAGCCTCTCATTTACTGTCTGACATGCAATTTCCCAGCTCTCTATCCCTCTCACAGAAACACAAGAGATTTGAATCCAGGTCATCAGAATCCAGAATAAGTGATCTTTCTTCTATGCCCTATCCAACCATCTTGGAATCTGTGGTCAGTCTCTTCCTATTCAGTCTTCCTCTAAAATTTTATCTAAGCTGGGCTAACTTTGGTTTAAAAAATTCCCAAAACTGGGAAAATTGGGAATCAATGCAAGGAAGCAGACTTCAGTTAACTCTACGGAAAAGCAATAGAATCACAGAATTTCAGAGCTAAGAACAGATCTTAGAATGCAGAATATTAGAGCCTGGAGAGGCTTTAGAGCACAGAATGTAAGATGTGGCAAAGCTCTTAGATCACAGAACACAGAAAATCAGAGCTAGGAAGACCATTAAAGATGATGTAGTCCAAAGCCCTCTCCATTTCATTTTATAGATGAGAAAGCTGAGTGACAGAGAAGGGGAATTTACCTCAGATCTCCAACTGCCTCTTGGACATCTCAAACTGGAAGTGCCATAGACATCTTATACTCAACACATCCCAAACCAAATTTGTTATCTTTACCATCCCCCCAAAAAAATCCCTTCCCCCTTCCAAAATTCCTTAATATTGTTGAGAGTGCCCCATCCTGACAAGCTAGCTGTCTTCCCTGACTCCTCATTCTTCTTAACCCCCCAAATTCAATCTGTTGCCCAAGTCTGTTGATTTTACTTTCATCACTTGTCTGTCATGTCATGCTGTCAACTTACATTGAACATGTAGTTCACCAAAATTCCCATATTTCTGGATAGGAAGAATACATAGGACCTGGCAACTGACTGTTGAATTGAAGGAGGGAGGATAAATGATACTAGGATTTCAAGCTTAAGTGACTGGGAGGATGGTTCCATAAAAAGAAATAAGGAGAGAGGGTGGGAACTTGATTGAGATTTAGAGGAAGATGAGGAGTTAAGCTTGGGGATTGGTGAGTTTGAGGTATCAGGAAAACTTCTGGTTAGGACAGAGTCAGAGGCAGTCTTTTATATGTTCAGCAGGCAGATGGACATGTGGTACTGGAGTTCAATCTCTTACCTAGCCAAGAAAATATTCTAAGAGGAAATGAAAAGGGCCTAGGAACCAAGAAAAAAAACACATAGTGGAACCCACTTCCCTGTTGGCTGTTGTGTAGGAGTCATTTAAAAAGGACAGTGACCAAGGGAAGGAAATCAAGTGGCCCTGGAGGGTCTTTGGGCCTCAAAGCCTTCAATGAACTTTGTATTCTCGAGAACTCTTTGACAGCCAACATTATCCTATCCCAGAGGAATGTGCTGAAGGTTCCTAAGGTCAAACACCCAATCAGATCCTCTACTTCCTCAATTCCCAACTCACCAAAACCCCTCTATCTTCATTCAGATAGGTCCTGAAACTTCTCCTTCAGTAATGATCATAGATTCCCCCACATACACTCATTTTACAGATGAGGAAACTGATGCTCAAAGAAGGGAAATTACTAATCTAAGGTCACACATTTAGCAAATTGGCAGACTTGGGCTTCAAACCCACATGTTCTGACTCTCCAAATCAAATGTTCTTGCTATTGCACTCCCTCTATCCTCATTCTTTCTAAACAGGTGCCTCTCATGTCTCTTCCCCACCTTCTTCTTTCTGATCTTTCTTCTATGCCATATCCAACTTTTGTGCACTACATTATGCACTGACCCAACCAACTACACAGTATGTTAATATTAAGTATATCTCTGACTGATCTTTACCTTACTATATATCCTCAAATTTACACGCTTGCCCTCCCAAGGCAGGCTTGTTTCAAAAGCTAGACCCTCTAATATTGCTGCCACTGTTCCCAGGATTACAACTCCTTCCTGTGGCTATAGACCTGGCTCCCATATCACTTATCACTTCTAGCCTTGCTGGAAATATCAGTGCCATGGCCACTGAAAGGCAGGAAGCCAACAGAAGTAAGCTGTAGGGGAAGGTGTTGGGCTTACTACAGCAGAGCTGTGCTGTTTATATCTGTTTATGCACTTATATATCTTGTCTCTTGTATGAAGCTGTGAGGTCCTAGAGGAGATGAGGTATTATCTCTTCCTCATCATGCTCATTATGGGGAGATCTGCACACAGTAATCACTACTAAACATTTTCTGATGTGTAAATATGTTAACACTGTTGTTAGCAGGGAAGTTGTTAGCACCTCAACCAGTGGCTGTGGTAAAGCTGGGGATTGCTATCTGGGTTCAGCACTGAGGTAGTGGACAGTATGAGTCATTTCACTTAACAGGTTGGAGTACTAGGACTGTGTAATTAACTAGAGGGACACTCAAATGACTAACCTAATACCCCCTAATCTTATTTTGTGACTGGTACATTTCCTTTTCTGAATATATATCTCTTAGATAATTTTTTGTGTGTGCAATCTCTTCCATCTGAATCATCACTTAGCACAGCCTTAAGTAAGCTAATAAGCATTTTAAGTGCCTACTATGTGCCAAGCACAGGGGATACAAAGAAAGGCAAAAAAAAAACAACCCAATACTTGTTCACAAGGAATGGACAGTCTAATTGGAGAGACACCATTTAAACAACTATGTACAAACAAGAAATATACGGCTTAAACTAGAAACAATCAACAGAAGGAAGGCATTATTTGCCCACCCACAATCCTGTAGCACTTCTTCCTTTTCCACAATTGCTCAAAGATCACTGACAGTAGTTCAGGAAGGACAAGAAGTGAAACCTTCAAGATGACTAAATTTTATTGCTGCAAAAATACCACAGAAATCAGGACAAGATAGATGTACAACACTAACAGGAATTCAAAGGAGATACGGTTATTGTACTACACCACAAAATCCCTTGGCAGATGTATAAAACATACAGATGTTTTTGCTCACAGAATTCCATGAAATGGAAGCACCAAAGGGGTGAAATTATGGCTTACCCACTTGATATTTCTTGAAATTCCTGTCTTCTTTTGAGATCTTGTTCAGATGTGCCTCCTCCATGAAGGTCTCCTCAAGTGCTCCCAGAAAAAAAAGTGCTCTTCCTCTTTAAATGCTCTTAGAATGCTTTATCTTGACCTCTGTTTTATCCTATCACACACTTCCTTGTATCTTGTTTTTGTAATTCATGTGTCAATTAAGCCTTCTCCTTTGACAGATGGACTTGGTTTAATATTGAGGGCTTCCATACAATCATAATCTGTATGTCTCATGATTATTTCCACCCAAGGCTCAGACCCAAAGCACATCTCAAACCGGCACCTTTCTAATTCTCCCCTGGGGATATTCAGTTCTATGTTCAAGCATCAAACTCCTATTAAACATTTGAACACCAAGTAATTTATGCTTGCAAAGAACAGAGAAGTGAGTTTCTGAGCTCATTAGGCAAGAAAATGGTGTTGTTTCTCTCCTTGGGAAATGTAAATATAAAATATTTACTATTTAATCAAAATACTAAATTAAATCAATCATTCAATTAAATATTACTTAATATTTCACATTAAAATAGGAAATATTTATTAAGGACTATGCCAAATCACTAATGGTAAAGAAAATTCACATCAAAATTACTCTGAGGCTTTTCCTTATACCCAGAAAATTGGTGAAGATGGCAAAAGAGGGAAATAGTCAGTATGGAAAGGACTACAAAAAAGATAGACACATTAATGTACTGTTGGTGGAACTGTGGTCCAGCCATTCTGGAAAGCAATTTGGAATTATGCTAAGAAAGTAATTAAAATGTCCATACCTTTTGATCCAAAGATCTCTCTTCTAGGCTTAGCCAAAAGCAGAAAAGAATAATACTAACTAACATTTATGTAGATATTTAGGATTTTCAAAGCACTTTACACATATTATCTCATTTTATCCCCCCTACAACTCTGGGAGGTAGATGCTATTATTATTCTTGTTTAATAGAGGA
>CM053583.1:53954942-54013398 GCA_028627135.1 Pseudochirops cupreus | reverse complement strand
TCTCTCACAATATGTCCACTGTGGAGATGTTCTGTGTAATTACACATGTATAGCCTGTACTGAATTGAAGTTATCCCTCCAGTAGGGGTGGGTGATGAGGGAGAAAGGGAAAGAATCTAGAATTTAAAGTTCTATAATCAAATGTTAAAAATATATATGTATACATTATTATTATTATTATTAACTACATGCAACTGGGAATTAAGATATACAGGCACTGAGGTAGGGAGACCCATCCTGCCCTACCAGAAAGTCAGAGGGGCGAGGGGGGAGGACATAGGAGAGAGCAGATTGGGGGAAGGGCTATACAGTGGGATGGCTATTTTGAGGTGGTGGGTAGGGGAAAGATGGGGAGAAAATTTATAACTCAAAATCTCATGGAAATGAGTGATGTAAACAAGAAAATTAATTAATTTTAAAAAAAGAATGTAAGCTCAAATGTAAGCTTAGGGAAAGGGACTTTTTACATTTTGTCGTTGTGTGTTCCATATGTAGTGTAGTACTTTGTACCTAGTAGGGACTGTCAGAGGGGGAAAATATAATACTAATATTGTACTCTGAATTTTAGGCTCAAGACTGTCAGAAATAATTTAATTTAAGTTAGTATTAATTTATGTCTAAAGTTATTCCTAGCTTGGAGACAGGAAGATATCCAAAATGGCTGAGTATGACTTGACTCTTAATCATTGCCCCAAGAAAATTTTAGATATCATTTGTAGAAATCTTGAAATAAATGGAAAAAGATATATTAAAATACAATTTGAATTAATATTCCAATGTTGGTTGAGCAATCAAATCTCTATGGCTTCCTCTGGGAAGCACTTTACTGGAGGAACCATTGGGGATAGATAGATAGATAGATAGATAGATAGATAGATAGATAGATAGATAGATAGATAGATAGATATAGATATATAGAGAGATATAGATAGATATATATTAAGAGGCCGTAAGGTCCAGGCCCTTTTTGAGCATCACTCCTCTCTACAATATCCCCAACTGGTTGTCTAGTCTCTGCCTAAAGGCCTCCAGTGATGGGGAACTCCCTACCTTACGCCTATGCCTTGGGATAGCAACTCAAGGCTATTCCTCAAGACGCTGAGTTCCCCATCATTTTTGGACAGCTCCGAACTTTGTCACCTACTCCCTGTTGTGACCTTGGGCACATTCCTTCACTTCTTCAGGACACATTTTCATCATCCGTATGTGACATTTATGTGTGGTTTGGTTTGGTTTGGTTCATACTGCCTCCTTTCGTCATAGAAGATGACTGCTGTCACATAGGTCAAAATCCAGTCAAAGGTGTAGGGTAACTCATTCAACCAACAAGTACTTCTTACGTGCTTTATGTAAGCCAGGCACTGTGCACAATCTTAGACAGACACCAGGTGGCAGTCAAGGCCTGTGTTGTTGCCCTTAGACACATTAGGTGTGCTCCCCCCTCCCCCCTTTTCATTTCCCCTGCATACTTTTTTTGCAGTGCATATCCACTGTGCAGACTACCCCTTTCCAAATACTAATCTAGGGTATGAAAATATTAAAATTCCTACAATAATCTTGGCTCCATCCTCTCCCCAAAATGGTTTGTTCTCTCAGTGACCTCTGTACTCAGCTAATTGAGATTCCAGCTCTGACATTCTTTGTTCTGGGTTCTAAATTTCCTTCCAGCTCTTACTAAAGCACAGACTAAACCTGGTCCAGGTTCTGCTGCATCTAAGACCTTTCCTATTTTTCTTTTTGCTTGTATTTGCACACAGTAAGTGCTCAATAAGTGCTTTGCTGCCTTGTCTTCTCTTCTCTGTTTCCTGAAAATAAGAGCTGCCCCACTGAGACTGGAACTGACCAGTTGGGCAGCACAGCTTTCTTTCTTCTTTCTTTCTTTCTTTCTTTCTTTCTTTCACTCTCTCTTTTGCTCTCTCTCTTTTTTTTCTCTCTTCCTTTCTTTCTCTCTTTCTTCATACTTTCTCTCCCTCTCTCTCTCTCTCTTTCTGTTTGTCTTTCTTTCCCCTCAATCCACATAGGGTATTATACCCTTACCTGAGAGTGCTCTGCCAAAAGCCATGTAAATTTTCATCCTGAAACCTTTTTTTTTTTTCCTTAAGGACTCTACCTTAAACTCAAATCACTCTGGCTCTCACCAATTGAGAGGCCAAGCCCGACTTGTTCATTGCTTGGATCCTGATTGACTCAGAGTGAATGTAAATAGCAATTGTTTCTGTTTTGTCCAGAAACCAGTCTTTCCGTCCCAAATTGATTTTGTTTTGACTAGTTAAAGAGGCCTCCTTTCTTACATAGGCTTAATCACTGAATGGGTGTTGCCTCAGTCAGACTGAGGGCTATTAAAGACGTTGGCTTAAAAAGACCAAGGTCTTCCACTGTGTTGGGCACCATCCCCAGTCTTCCTAATCTCTGTCTTGCCACTGGACCCAAGTATCTCAGGAGGAGAAAGCGAGGCTGGTGACTTTGCACAGCCCTCCCTCACTTGAATCCAATTCACTTGCATGTCATGGCATCACCTCCCTGATATCATAGTCCTCTTTGAGAAGGAAAGACAAACAAAATAACAACCTGTTTCCTGAAGGCCTGGGTTTCACTTTAATAGTTCATTCTCTCAAATGCAAAGTCACTTGGTTTCTCAGGCAAGAGCTATGGGGGCAATCTTCGCTTCCACATTACCAACAATTCTTTGACTTATGCAAAGAAGATGGGGGCATGATCAGTATGAAATCATCCTGCATATAGGGCCAGAGACCAGACACGGATGTGGGGAGTGATTTACCACACTCTTATCAATGATCACACACTCATCCTTTGAAGATAAAATGCTCAGGCCCCTCTTAGCACAGGTCTCTCTTCAGTAAGTATGGTATTGCTCACTTATACATACTAATCTCACTGTTGTCTGCTCTGATAAGACTCTATCTAGTGTGTTGGGTTCAGTTCAAGATAGCACATTTTTGGAGGGACATTAAAAATTGGAGCATGTCCTGAGGAAGGCAACCAGAATAAGAACATGGGAAGACAGTACCATGTGAGGATCTGCTTTAGGAACTGGAGTGTTCAGCCTAGGATCATGTGAACTGATTTCAAGTGTTTGAAAGTTACAAGGTAGGAAATAGATTATACCTTTTCTATTTAGCTTCAGATGAGAGAACTGGAATCATCAGTGGAAGATTATCAAGTGAAATCATGTGTGGAAAATGTTGTGTAAACTGTAAGGAAGACTACAGATGTTAGCCATTATTGGAAGGGCACCTATGTGTAGAGAAGTAGTTCTCAAACTTTTTGATCTCAGGATCACTTTACATTCCTAAAAATTACTCCCAAAGAGCTTTTGTTTGTGTGAGTTATATCTGTCGATATTTACCATATTAGAAATTAAAACTAATCCATTTTTAAAATATTTTATTTCATTAATCATTACAGTAAGCCCATTATACATTAGCATAAATCACATTTTATGAAAAATATCTACATTTTCTAAAGCAAAAAATTTAGTGAGGAGTGGCATTCTTTTATATATTTTTGCAAATCTCTTCAATGTCTGACTTAATAGAAGACAGCTAGATTCTCTTATTGACTTTTGAGTTCAACTTGTTGTGAAATGTTATTTTGGTTGAAGTACATAAAGCAAATCCAACCTCACACAGATAAGTAGTTGGAAAAGGGAAGAGCATTTTAACAGGTGATTAACATCTTGGTATTATTATGAAAATAGTTTTGACCTTATGGGCCCTCTGAAAAAGTCTCAAGAGTCCCCAGGGGATGGTGCATCACACTTTGAGAACATCTAGTGTAGTGGAAAGGGTAGTGAACCTGAGGTCAGGAGATCTGGGTTTAAATCTTACCTCAGGATGGTTACCAGAGATGGTGCAAATGTTTGCTTTTGGCTCCACCTGCCAGTGGTACTCCTGCCACTCCCTCTCCTTCTTCTTGCTGTTATCACCAACTTGGAGGTCTGTAGCTCAGGATATGTTGTAGCCAGCTTCAGTGCAGCATCTAAAATCAGCTTCATTCATGCCCATGATTTTCGAGGACACTTATAGTGGACATTCTCTGCTCCCACTCTCTGAACTCTACCATAGTTTACAAACAGAGCTAGGCTGAGTTGCAAAACTGGCACCAGCATTGGTCAAGAAAAAAATATCAAGAGGATTTCCTTTTCCATTGACCATGTCTAGGACAATGTTGCCTAGAATGCAGATATCAATGCATACGACGGAAAGAGACACACAGAAAAGCTATCTCCCAGCACCACCACTGATGACACAAACAAGGCCTTGCCATCAAGTTAGGGGTGTTGCACCTGGATAGGTTGAGGGATGAAGGTAAGCCTGTGACAACTAGCGAGGTGCTGATTTTTTCTCCAAATAAGAAACCAAGATATCCTATCCTCTACTCAGCAACTCCTGGCAGGACCTTTGACTCAGAGTAGTTGATTCCATTTGGTTGAGAGCATAAAAGAAATTTGCTAGTACTCCTGTTTACTGGAAAGTTGGAGACAATGTTGTGGTGCTTCCTAAGTATTCCTGGAAAGAAGGCCAAAAAGCTGCTTCCTAAAGGAGTGTCCACCAAAGTGCCCCCTTTAGGCAAGAAATCCCTAAACTATATTCCCCATTCTTAAGTCACTCCATCAATACAATGGTGGGACAAGAACAGAAATCCTGTCTTATAACAATTGACATAAACTTCCTGGTGTAACTAAAGTCTTCGGTCAGTTCTACAAACAACTTGTTAAATTTAAAGAACAGTAAAAGCAGCCTATGATTCCTTTCTTTGTGTCTTTATCGGCATTCTCTCCCTGTGGCTGAACCACTGTGGTGCTCTGCGGACTGTCTTTGGAATGTGCTATTTAGGGCACTTGCTAGATGTCTGGCAAGCACCATCATTGACCAACTAGTATTTTTGGCTTTTGAGAGGGGTTACTTAGGAATTTTGCAGGAGTATGATTTCTTTAATTATCCTGAACAAGTCTCTTTTTCTAATTACTTGTGTGGGG
Source organism: Pseudochirops cupreus (assembly GCA_028627135.1). Lineage (NCBI taxonomy): Eukaryota > Metazoa > Chordata > Mammalia > Diprotodontia > Pseudocheiridae > Pseudochirops > Pseudochirops cupreus. The sequence goes on along the minus strand of CM053583.1, from coordinate 54,008,399 downwards.
GTGGTGGGGAGAGGACAGTTGAGCATGTCAAGTTTTGAGCTTCACTTGGATTCTTGGACTTTATAAGTTTGTGACCAATAACATAATTCAGATGTTTCAGACAGTATTTTTTTTCTCAGTACTGAGTATTCTAAACCTAGTTAGGAAAAACTTGGAAACTCTGTATTCTTTTAGCAGATAGGTAGTAAGTAGAAGACAGCCTTAAAATATTTTGTCATGTTGAGGAGAGAACTTTCTAAGAATGCTAGTGTATGGTTGAGGCTACACAGTAGCCTCACAGTGACTGCCAATGAAGTATAGAATAGTAGAGAAGGTTATGAATGCCTTTTTGAAAATTAAACTTTTTTTCTAATGAACACAAATGGATTTTTCTCTCCCATTCAGTCCCCCACCATCACATTGTAAAAAGGAAAAAAAAAGGAAAAAAAAACCCTTTGTCACAAATAAGGGAGGGGACATGGGTATGAAATACTACATATATCAATTTTTTGATATATTAGTTAATTTTGCAGTACTTTCCCCTCCTTTCTTTCTCTTTCAAAATTCTTTGTTATGCCTTTTTGTCAAACATCTTAGCTCGGAGGCAGCAGCAGCAGGAGTTCCTAAAGCCTCACCATGCCTCCCAAGGCCAATAAGAAGAAGAAAGATGCCAGCAAGTCAGCCAAGAATGACAAAGATCCTGTGAACAAGTCTGGGGGCAAGGCTAAGAAGAAGTAGTCCAAGGGAAAAGGTCAAGACAAGCTCAACCATCTGGTTCTATTTGACAAAGCAACATATGATAAACTCTGCAAGGAGGTCCCCAACTATAAACTTATCACTCCTGCAGTAGTCTCAGAGAGACTGAAGATCCAGGGTTCTCTAGCCTGAACAGCCCTCCAGGAACTGCTTAGTAAAGGCCTGATTAAGCTGGTTTCCAGACACAGAGCACAAGTGATATGTACCAGGGACACCAAGGGTAGAGATGCTCCACCAGCTGAAGGTGCATGAAATGGTTCAACATTTTTGTGTAGATTTTCAAAAATAAACTTATTGGACTAAGACTATAAGGGATTCCATATGATACCTACGTTTGTGTCTCTCTCACTATTTTATCTACACTTTATTTCCTCCAGTACCAGAAATCTTTGCTCCTCTTTGCTCCCAATAACCATTGGCCCTCGTTCTTCATTCTGGAGCAAAGAAAAAGTCTAATCCCTCCTCCATCTAAGAGCCCTTCAAACTCTTGAAGACAACTTTCATATCCCATCAGCCATCTTAATCCAATAAAGGAAGTGAAGACAAGACATTTTGAACATAGACAGTGGTATAAGCCCCAAAGGCACAGAGAGCCAGGTGAACATAGAGCATTTGGGGACAGAGAGTTTACCAGTTTGACTGCTTAGACTACAAGGAGTAATATTAGATAAGAAGTTAAAGATAGAAGGGTGCCAGTTTATGGGGGGGCTTTGAATGTAAAATATTTGATGTTTATTCAGGAGGCAATAAGGAATCATTGAAGATTTTTCATTTTGATCCAATAGGAATTTATTAGGTGCCTACTTTAGGTAAGGTAGAACAGTAAAATGACTCAATTTATGCCAAAGAAAGATTACTCAGGAAATGGTATAAATAATGAATAGACAGGGGGAAATTAGGGGAGATAAAAAACCAGTCCGGAGGCTATTCTAAGGCTCTACATGGGTATCGATGCGGGCCTATACCTCACTGGTACAGGTGATAGCAAAGGGTATAGAGAGGAAGGTGAAGACAGAAGACATATAAGGGAGTTGGAAATTTAATCATACTGAGTAACTGCCCACACCACGAGAGGTGATGAAGAGAGAAGAGTCAACAATAACCACATGGTTTGGAATGTGGGAGCTCTGTGAATGGCAGTGCCACTGGGGGAAATAGTGAGATCTCAAGTAGGAGACACATGAGGACCTTCTCCAGACAACCCCAGCCCAGCTCCTGCAAAGTCCTTCTCTCTCCATTCTCTTCTTCTATTTTCCTCCTCCCCAGCTTGGTGAGGCAATATGAGTCCCAGGTGATGGATGCATGTCCTGGAATAGTTTTGATATGACATTAAAACATGATCATCTAAAGAGAAATTTCCCTGTGGATGTTGGTGGGATGGACATCATCCTTATGTTGAGTTTGGGAGTTGCTGAGAGGATGCGGTAGAATTCCATCATGGAACTGGTCAGTCTCCAACGGCTTTGGAACCTTCTTACAAATGAATTGGAACTCACGGTCACAAGTTATATCATTCCAGGACATCAGAGAGGACTTTATTAGAGATACACAGCGTTCATTTTCACCCACGTCATTGGGTTCCCCCTTTATCCAGAACCTGATGAGAAAAGAGCGCATCATAGCACACGCCCTTCCATCTCTTGCCTTTGGTCTCGAAACCAAATCCAAGATAGGGAAGCAGCAGCCTAGATGCCAGGAGGCCCTAGGTCTCTTGATCTCAAATTTTGTCCCCTTTTAAGGATTGTTTAGAAAGACTGAGTCCACTGAGGCTACAGCGAGGAATAAGAGATACCTCAAAAGAAATTTAGCGCTGAGTCCACCAAACCTGCCAAAATCAAGCCTGAGCTGGGACTGCAATTTTCAGGCCTCCATGTTAAACACAAATACATACACATGTGCACACATGCACACACACACACACACACACACACACACACTTACACACCACACATACAAACAAGATATAGACTGTCAGAAATGAAAGGCACCTTAAAACCCTGAGCATAGAACTTCAGAGCTAGAAAGGACCACCTACTCCAAAACCTTCATTTTTTGCAAATGAGGAAGTAAAGGCCTAGAGCAGCAGTTCTCAACCTGTGGGTCGTGACCCCTTTGGGGGTCAAACAACCCTTTCACAGGGGGTCACCTAAGACCAGCATAAAACACATATTTACGATGGTCTTAGGAAGAGAGACATTGCTCCTCCATCCGTTTCCAGGCAGGTCGGCCCACATGCAGATACGCCCACATACGAGTATTAAAGGATCACAGCATTAGGAAGGTTGAGAACCACTGGCCTAGAGAAAGGAGGAGACTTGGCAAGACTGCAGAGTTAGTGAGGGCTCTAGATCTAGGCCTAAAATCCTTGTTTCCTGACTCACAGGCCAGAGCCATGCCTTCCAAAAGCCTACACACACTGGACAGGCCAAGATGGGGTCACTTCTTTTTCTCTGGCCCTGCCTCCAGCATCCAGGCGTCTACCAGGGGCCACGGAAAAAGAAAGGACCAGGGAGAGAACAGGCATGATTATGGACTCACCGAACGTTCTCCCTCTCTATATATAGGGTTCCATCAATCCAATGCCAGGTGCCAGAAGGTCCTGTTTTTGTCAGACCAATCCAATAAGGAACTCCTCTGGCTACCTTATAAAGAAATTCCTACAAAATGAAATTAAGAGAGGTGTCATTAACCAAGCGAGGGACATTGAGGTTGGGTGGAGAGTAACGTGTCTCTCTCTTTGGATGTGTGTCTATGCTTCTGTATAAATGCCTCCAAAGGAATCCACCGGGTAACACTTTTTTTTGGCACCTCTTCAATGCACTTATCATTCCACATTGTGTATCTCAGTTACCTTGCTTGTGTCTAAGCCCCTCTGTTATGCTGTGAGCTCCCTGGAGGCAGATTGTCTATCTCACCTAAGCTCAGGATCTCTTTTTGTGACCTGCCCAAGCTTCTAAACACAAGTGAATTGAATTCCCAAGGACTAAAGGGAAGCAGACTTAGTATTCTCTAGTCTTACCCATGCTAAGGCTCTAACCTGGTATAGGACCAAGAAGACCAACACAGGACTTAGCATCTATTTCCAGGTGACATATGCAGGCTCTTGCAGGTCAGGGATCATCCTGGCCCTTGATCATGACTTGGATCCTGTTTTTTTTTTCCACTGGACCAGAGCTCAGAGGCTACAGTTATCCCTTCCACATGGTTGAGGTCCTAGAGGCACAGCACCCCCATGATATGGAAATCCATGCAAAATTTTTTGGCCCTCCCTTCGTACGAGGGAAGAAGTTTGAATTTCTTCATTTTCTTTTATGGAATGTTTACAGCACCTTATTGTAAAATTTGGGTTAAGTATTTGGTCATAGGTTTTGTGTTGTCTGCTGGCTTCTGCCTGTTATCTGCAGCTTTCACAAAATCCCCCCCGACTAAATTCCCATTTAATTTCTTATGCTAACCCATGATACTTGGAACTTTGGTGGGGAAAGTCATGATGGGAAGGGATAACTGTAGAGCCCAAAGTCCTCTTTATGATGAAACAGTTCCAGTTTTGAGATGGAGATTTGGTTGGAAGAACAGAAGGAGGATTAGGGGTAAGTGATCTGTGCAGCAGACCAGGGCATATAATTTATTGGAGGAAGGAGTCAATGAGAGGCACTTTATAGTAGAGCTTGTCATAAGTCCCCACATTATTAAATGTTAGAAAACCCCATTCTCCAAGAGCCTATAAGTCAAACCACAAAAGCTCAGAGCCTCCTGTGGTCAGGGACACCTAGGGCTTAATGTTGTTATCTTGCTCAGGTCCTTCTCCTAGGCCCTGGTCCTGAGTCAGAAGGATCTCTCCCCTGGATAGATGTTGCTGTAGGTACTTATAAGGAAGGGTCTGTTTTCCCAATGGGAATAGATGAGACATTTTTCCCCCCTACTTCCCTCTCACTTTCTAGTACTGATAATAATTCATTCTTCTACAAGATTTAAAATTTTCAAAATGGTTCTCTCACAACAACCCCTAGACTTGCCAAGTATTGTTCCAGGTCATGCAGCTAATGAGTTTTAGAGTCAAGATTCTACCTCAAATCTCCTGACTCTAAATTCAGCACTAGTTGCCCTACACCATACTACCTTTCATTATCCTCTGTGTCAAATACCCCTTTGGTCACCAACCTGTTCTTTTGCTGAAGTCACTGAGGTCAGATGAGAATCTCGAGTAGTACAGAGCTGCTCAGCACTGTACCAAGACTTTTTCATGGTAGAAAAATAGTAAAAGTTCCCTCCAAAGAATTTCCAGTCTTGAGAGGCCATCTCCAGAATGTAACCTGGGGAACAAGGTTGAGGTGAAATATTACAGTAAGCCTTAAAGGTACCTCAGGGGACCCAGAGTCCAACTCATACCTGAAGTATGCCCAACAAGAAGATCTCCAGAGATGGGAAATTCACTACTTGCAAGGAAAATGATCCTTACAGGGGATGAGCCAAGTGGACACCAAGACCTCAACAAGCTCCAGAACTTTCCCACAGGTCCAACATGGGGGTAATGGAAAAATCTCTTAAGGACCTTTAATTCTAGTGCCATGATACTGCACTGTCTAAGAAGCAAGGAGGGTGAGGAGGATCCTCTTTCTAAGGGAGGCTAATCATAGAATGTCAGAACTGGAAAGTTCCTAAATTATCATCTAGCCTAGAAGTTCTTAACATTTTTGTGTGTGATGGATCCCTTTGGCAATCTGATCAAACCTATGGCCCCCTTCTTGCACTTATATTTTAAAATGCATGTTAAAAAGTTGGATTATGAAGGAAACCAATTATATTAAAATATGATTATCAAATTTTTTTTAAACAAGCTTGTGGATCCCAGATGAAGATCCTTTTGGGAATGGAAAGACTTTGGGGGATAGAAAATTGGGGAGGACTTGAAGAGAGGTTGAAGAAAACTCCAACTGAAGAAAGTTTAGAATTAGAGAGGAGAAAGTCTTGAATTTAAGTAGAAGGAAGTGAAGCAGCAGAACTAGAGGAGCCAAAGAGGAGAACAGGAAGAGAATTAGGAAGTTTGCAAGCTATGTTAGCAAAACTCAGTTAAGAAAAAGGAAGTTGGATGTGGTGACAATGTCACTGAAGTCAGGAGTCAGGAAGTGCTAATGGGGAGAGAAGAAAGAGGTTCCAAGGGGGAGAAAAAGGTGGGGGTGGGGAGGAATGAGGATATCAGTTCCAGAAAGTATGGAGAGCAGGCTGGATTTCACAGTTCCCTGTAATGAGTATGTGATATTTGTATTTCGTACTTGTCCACACTCAAAGAGCAGGCTGGTCTCCCTCCAAGAAAAATAAGACCAAGACTCTCAAAGAATGTTCCTATCTTCTCCAGGTTATTGAGGAGAATGAAGTTCTATTAAAAAGTGGGGAAGGGAAAAGGGGATGCAATGAGAAAACAAAGAAGAAAAATCTGAAACAGCAGAAGGAAGTTGTGAACTGTGTCAGGAGATTGGAGAGTGGGAGAACAGGGCACAGAGTAGAAATTCAAGAAGGACCACTGAACACTGGGAGTTAAGCAACAGATAGGAGTATCTCCTCTCCTGCAAAAGAGGTGGCTAAATCCTTGAAAAGGAAGAAGCTGCTACTCCCCTTCCAATGAATGGTGACTCAAAGCCCCAGGAGTTGACAAGTGAAAGACCATTCCATCAGGATCAGAGAAGAAGAGAAAAACAGTGGTGGTTGGTGACACCTTACTGAAGGCTACTAAAGTGGCTTTTTGCTCACCTGATAATAAGAAGAGAGGTCTACTATCTTGTTGAATGTAACAGAGAACCTCCCAAGACTCATTAGACCTAATGACTCCAACCACTTGTGGTGATTCACATGAATACAAATGATACCACCAGAAGGAATCTAGAAAATGGAGATCTACTCTACAATCAGGCAATACTGGCCTTCTTGCTATTCCCCCTACAAGATACTCCATCTTCCAACTGCACACCTTTGCACTGGCTGTCCCTCTCTCTTGGAATGCTCTTCCCCTTCACCTCCTTCTCCTGGCTTTCCTTGCTTCCTTCAATACTCAGTCCAGCCCACCATATCACACACACCGCCATGTTTCACCAGCCCCTTCCCTCTGAGATTACTTCTAAGTCCATAATTGTCTGCATGTTGTCTCCCCAGCTAGAATGTGAGCTCCTTGAGGGCAGAGGCATTATTTTGCCTTTCCTTGTATCCCCAGCACTTACCACAGTGCCTGGCACTTAAATGCTTATTGACTGATAGACTGACCTTGAAGATCTAAGTAGTGCTTTTATTACGATTATTGATCAAAGGCAAAGCTTTCTTTTCAAAGGAAAAAGGCAGACTGAACAAAGTGAACAGCTGGTTTAAACGATTGTTTCTGAGAACGGGATTTAGGTTTCTGGACAATGGCTTAGAATATACAAGAGCATGCTCCTGGAGAGAGATGAAATATATTTAACAAAGGCTGATAAAAATGTCTTTTCCTGGCATCTTGCAAATCTAATCAAAAAGGCTTTACATTGAAGAAAGAAGAGGGTTCAAGGAGAACACTGCCTCCATAAACCCACTAAGCTGGAGAGGAGGTACAGTGTGGGAAGAATAGCAGGAGAAACCCTCACTAATTCATAGGAGACCAAAACCCCAGAAAAGATCCATGGATACAGCTCATGGCCTCAAATATACAAATGACAGGCAACAAAACAGTTAAAGTTGATAAAGAACCTAGTGCAAGGAGGCAAAATTGATCCCATGTTTATCACTGAATTTTGGTACAATGAAACCTATGACTGGAATATGGGTCTAGAAGAGTACACTTTATTCAGAATGAATAGGATATATAAGAATCCCAAGAGCCAGAGGAATGGGGAAGCATGTCAGAGAACATTTAGGTGGAGATCAGTTGTGGCAAGAATAGAAGTACTTTTGTCATTGGAATCTTCTACAGACTACGTGGACAGAAAAAAGAAATGGATGATGCATTCCAGAAACTGGCACAATTGCCTGATATGTGGGGGACTTCAATGATCCTGCCATCTGCCTTAATAATTAGATCTTTCAAAAGGTGGAGAAATGAATAATGGGAAGTTCTACTCCTTTTATGTCATTCTCATCAACAAGAAGGAACAAATTGCTGGGGGTGGAAATGATGGGAACCCTGAGGAAAAATGACCACTATAGTGCCATGACCCTTTAATACAGTTCCTCATGTTGTGGTGACCCCCAACTGTAAAATTATTTTCATTGCTACTTCATAACTGTAATTTTGCTACTGTTATGAGTCATAATGTAAATATCTGATATGCAAGATGTATTTTCATTGTTACAAATTGAACATAACCCACGGGTTGAGAACCACTGCTATAGTGGGATTTGTGATAGAGAACAAGAGAAAAGGTGATACAGTCTGATATTCACTGTAGGAAGAGCACATCTCAAAGGGCTCAGAGGAAGTATAGTTAAGCATCCTGTGACCTAAATTCTACAGGGAAAGTCATCCCAGGAAGAATGAGAAGTTCTCAAAAGTGAAATCTGGAAATATGGAAGAATAATTCTGATGGTATAGAAAAGGAAGGCTTGCCTAAAGAGAACTTTGTACATTCATCGTTAGCCAACCTAAGTTTGAAAACATACATGAGTAGCAGGAAGCAAGAAATGAACGTATTGAGACTGAGTTGAGACTGGCAAGAAAATCTAAGGACAGTCAAAAGAGTGGCAAGTGGAGATGTTTCTAAGCTATTTTCTGGGGAAAGGGTAGGCTCAAAGAAAGGCTGGGACCACTGCTTGTAAGGGGTAGATGGGGTGATGATAACTAATTATAGAGAGAAGACAAAGCTGTCCAACTCATGTTTTCTTTTTTTGTTTTCCCTGTCAAGGAAAATGGTCTTTGGACTGGAAAGGACAAAACAAAAAATGACTACTAGGAAGCTGATACTCAAGATAAAAGCACTTTGGAAATGCTAGCTGGTGCTATTACTTTACAGATGAAAGAACTGAGGCCTAGGGTCATTCAGTTGGTAAGTAGCTAAGACAAGATTCAAACCCAAGTCTTGCTGATTCCAAAGTCAATGCATAATTTGCTGATCCTGCTGTATTTTGCCTTGGTCAATCAAACCATATCAGAGTATTGTATTTGATCGTGGGCACCAAATTTTAGGGAAAACCTTGACAAACTGAAAAGTATGGAGAAGAAGACAACTAGGAAAAATCTTGAGATCATATCCTTTGACGATTGGTTAAAGAAGCTAGGGAAGATTAGCTGGAGAAGAGAAGACTTCATTTGAAGGATCCTGGAGCCTTCTCCAAGCCCCCAGTGGGGAGTCCTCTTCCCCATGTCAGGGCTGTATAGCCCCTGTGTTGGGGTCCCTTTCTCCATTCTGGAATTCCTGCCTGAGCTCTAGACCCAACCTCCTCAGTCTCCTTAGTGTTTGAAGCTTGGGGAACAGCGTCTTCCACCCTGCGCTCCCCTACAGAGACCAAGAGCACTCACGCTGCTGTGACAGTGACTCCCCCAGGGTCTGCAGATCTTTCCTGAGCTGCTGAATCTTTGCATTTAGCTCCCCAGTTTTCTTCAAATCCTCTTTCAGCATTGGAATCTGGCCATTTAAATCCTCGAGCTCCTCCCAACTGCTCATCAACCTCTGAAGCTGCTCAGCATCCTGCCTCAGCCTGGCACTTAACAGCTGTAGCTGAACATTCGAATACCCCAGGCTGTGATTTAGCATCTGGACCTGGGTACGGGAATCCTCCAACCTGCTTCTCAGCTTCCTGATCTCAGAACTGAGAAAGATACTGGTGTTCTCGGCACGGCCTTGGAGCATGTGGACGGAGGTATTGACATCATCTATCCTTCCCAGTAACTGGGAATCTGGGGAGGAGGAAATTACAAAGTCACCTGGAGGTTCGACATCTATTCCAACTCCTTCATTCTACAGATGAGGAAATTGAGGCTCTGAGAGACTGACTTGGCCAGAGCCACACAAGTGGGGTGCAAAACCCAACTCCTCTGACCTCAAAAAGTGCTTTTTTTTCATTGTGCCCCACTTATGTCTGTGCCTAAGACAGTAGAAAGGCTCATACAAAGGAGCAATTAATAGTGTGACTGCTAAGAGGCGGGCACCAGAGAGTCACAGACAAGTCCCCAAATGCAGAGAGGAAGGACAATGGGAGGATCTAGGGAGCCGTGAGAATGGGGTGCAGGACACAGACATGGGGTAGGAACCAAAGATGGGGGTATGTGAGACTAGTGAAAGAGAAATAGGGAGAGCAGGGCAAGGGATTTGGGAAGAGTGAGGAGCCAGAGGACAAATATAGGTAACTTAACCTCTCTGGGCCTCAGTTTCCTCATCTGTAAAACGAGGGATGGGATTGGATAGTCACTAATGGCCCTTCTAGCTCCGGATCTTATTGTCTATTCTGCACTGGTCGGTCAGAGATGAGCAGACCCGGGAAAAGAACCCAGAGGGGATGTGGGCATATAGGAAAGAGAAACAAGCCTGGGAAAGGGTGGCCACCAAGAACAGGGCAAAGCCTCAGCGGGGTGAGGAGTAACTTCATCTGTGATTGTGCAAGGAAAAAGTCCTCCCCCTCCCCTTCCCCTAAGCTAGGGAAAGACCAAGAATCAGAGTTATTCAAAGCCATTCACTTACAGAGAATAATCACAGCCAGGAGGAAGGCAACAAGGCCCACTGCCAGCAGAATAATAGCCACATAGACAGAAGGCAAGGTCCTTGGGACTGAAGATGACTCCTTCTTTGGAGGAGGGTCTGTTGGGGGAAGAAAAAAAAAGAAAGCAAGTCTGTGGAAGAACCAGGTCCAAGTATGTGCGAATCGATCAATCAGCATTTACTAAATGCCTTCTTTGTGGCAGGTGCTATGCTACTTTCTGGGGTTACAAATGTAAAGGATGGAACCATCTTTACTCTCAAGAAGCTGGCATTCTGGGGCAGCTAGGTGGCTCAGTGGATAGAGCACCAGACCTGGAGTCAGGAGGACCTGAGTGCAAATGCGACCTCAGGCACTTACTAGCTGTGTGACCCTGGGCAAGTCACTTAGCCCTGATTGCCTCAAAAAAAGAAGAAACTGGCATTCTACTGGGAGATTAGTTGCCTTTTTAAAATATACCTAATGTTTGACACATAATAAGCACTTAATACCTTCTTAACTGATTAAATCAAAAGTACATATATAAGATTATCTTGTTCTATTATTTCTATATTCTATATTTGTTCTATATTCTACATGTATATTTCTATATCCTATATTATCTATATTTAGAATATACAGAATAAAGACAAATATATACAAGTTAGCTAGGAAAGTTCAAATATAGGAACGGACAAGAAAGAGGGAATGAGGAGGGTCTACATGTTCAGGAGAACAGAGCGGATCCCTCCCCACTCCCCCGCCCCCCCCCTCCCGACTCACCTCGGGGCCACAGGGAGATGTCCTGGTTGTCTACTGTGAAATGGGCCACTTGAACTTCCTTCTCACTTTCCTTCATCCTGGTATGGGCTACGCTGTGTCCTTACTCAGTCACCGCTCACGACTGTCGCTTCAAGGGCATTTATCTAGAAATAGAAGTGGGAAGTGGCCTTGTAAGATACCCTGCCCACCTCAACCCCCAAAAGTCCACGTTACATTCAGGAGACCAGGTCTGGACCACAGCTCCACCCTTTGCCTCCAGACCAGGACCTCAAGGACGTCAGCATGAACCTTTTGGAATTCATACAACCAAAGAGTCCGTCACAGAAAGATTCCCTAAATCATATCCCTACCCACCTTTCTCTTCTCTTCCCTCCAGAAGGTTGCTCAGAGTCTTTTTTGCAGCAGCAAAACAAACAAACAAACGAATCAAGTGGCAACTCAGGGAGTGTCCGCTTGTTGAAGTGCGGCTGAACAAATTATGCTGTAGGGCTGTAATGGAAAACAATTGTGACATAAGAAATTTTGAAATATTTGATTTAAGAAAAAACTAGGGGGCAGCTAGGTGGCACAGTGAATAGAACACTGGCCCTGGAGTCAGGAGGACCTGAATGCAAATCCAACCTCAGACACGACACTTAACTAGCTGTGTGACCATGGGTAAGTCACTTAACCCCAATTGCCCTGACCCCCCCCCCCAAAAAAAAACCAATCTAGGAAGATCTTCGAGGACTGGCAGGGAATGAAATGAATAGAACCAAGAATGTAATTTATACAATAATGATATTATTAATAAAATGTTGCAAGAGGGGAGGAATCTGATCAGTGTATTGACAAGCTATAATTCTAGAGTACCAAGATGAAGCATGACCTCCTGACAGAGAGGAGACAGACTCAAAACACAGAATGTTTTTGGACATGGCCAATGAGGGAATTTGCTTTGCTTTACTTTATATATTTGTTATGAGGGTTTTGTTTTTCTTTCCTTTTTTCTTTCTCTTTATTTTGTTCAATGGGAGGGGGTGAGAGGGAGGGAATATAAATGCTCATCAATTAGGAAAAAATTGATTTCAAGGTTTCTCAGACTTATGTTCCCTATGTTCATTGCCAGCTAACCTTTCTCCTTCCTAAGCAGCATTTCTCCCACCCCTCTACACTCACCAGCATCCTCCAGGGGAAGATGTCTCAAAGATGAATTTATACCTGGAAGGAACCATAGAGCTAATTTTATGTTCCCATTTTACAAACGAAGAAACTGAGATCTAGATGAGGTTAAGTGACTTGTCCAAGGACAGTCAACTAGTAAGAAAGCCAGGATTTGATTTTCTGACTCCACATTTAAGACTCTCTACCACACCATGCTGCCTCTCTGTTGATATACTTCCATCTTATGTCTAAAAGCAGTGTGGTCTATTTCCATTAGCCCTGGGGTCTCTGAGGGTAGGGTTATTGTCTAACTCTCTGACTAGATTCCCCAAGGGTGAGGGTGTCAACAGTCACCAGAGACTGCCAGAACATGGGAGTTCTGTGTACCTTCATTAAAGTAGGGGCTTTTTTTTCTATCTTTTCATCCAGTGTCTAAAACAAAGTTCCACCTTCATTAGTTGCTCAAGAGAGAGGAGACAAATAGAGAATTTCCAGTGTCCTTTGAGCTGAATGAAGGATTATTTTCTTCAGATAGCTTCTTATGCTGTTGTCCAAGGTGTGTATAGAAAAGGGGGAGATGGAGGAGTATGTCCATGGAGGAGTTGCTCTGACTGCTGCCTTGGGGCTTCTGCTGTCTTTAAACTAAAGTAACTCATGCCATTGCATGAGCCTGACTGGGTTGGATGCATTTAAAGGGCCATTGTTGGTTTTTGATAAGTATTCTCCATGGTCAGTGTGATTTGGAAAGGACATCTGAAGAGGATGAAGCCTAATGGAATGTGAAGACCACCACACCTCTAGACTTGAGGTCAAAAGACATGAGTTCAAATCCTGACTCTATCACTTGCTACTTGTATAATTTTAGACCAGTCACTTCCTCTCTCTAAACCTTAGTTTATCTATAAAATGAACGAGTTGGTCAAATATTCTCTAAGTTTCTTTTCAGTCTCAATTATTTATGATTCCATTATTCCAGACCAGAGTGATTAGGCCACACCCCAAAGCAGCCAGCCACCAGGAGAGAACTGAGTGAATAAGTCCTGGCCCTAGCTCTACTACAGCCCTTCATTTTCCTCGATTAATCCTTTCATGCTTTGGACCTGTATTAACTTCCTGGATTATCCTTGGATTGTTTGTTGTCTTGTCTCTCTTCTACTTACCCAGACTGAACTTGTGGGTAAAATATCCTGTTTTGAACTTGGCCACCAGCCTGGTGTTTACCTATATAAAAACTATGTTAATTTGTTGCTATAGCCCTGAATTTACCTGAAACATAACAGGGACTCAGAAGCACCTTGTGACCTAGGATTTTTTGCTTGGGTTCCTGATCCCTGAAGCCCAGAACATCTCCTTGTTCTGACTTTGGATACCCCGCTGATGTTTTTAGCCTTACCTTGCTCTGGCTTCTGATCCCTGTGTTCACTGGGTGTCCACCTAGCCCACCAGGTTCACTTTGACCTCAGGGTTTGTCTGCTTCATATGTGTCTGTGTTCATAAGAGTGTGAGTCTCAATATAGAAATAAATTGCCCAGTTTCAGAGAGGAAGGAATGGTTTTAGTGTCTTTCCTTCCCCCATTCACTCCTTCCTCCCTTCCTTCTTTCATTCATCATTTATTCAACCTCAATTATATGCATCCTCTTGGGGCCCCCATCCGCAGGAGGATATAGAAGAAGAGAATAAGGAGGCAGAGAAGAGGCTCATGGGAGGATGTAGAGCTAGAAGCAATTTTAAACACCCCCTAGCCCACTTCCTTCACTTTAGACGTGAAGAAAATGAGGCTCAGAGAAGAAAAGGCAAGTTTCCTAAGATTGCATAGATAACAAATATCAAAATTAAAATTTCAAACCAGATCCTCCAAATAAAAATCCATTGCTGTCCCCACTATATGAGAAGGAAGAAAAAGAGAGAGAGAGAGAGAGAGAGAGAAATAAGAAGAGTCACATTCCTTTATAATTTACAAGCCTATGACCAGGTTGAGTTTATTTCAGGAAAAGAGGGATAGTTCAATATTAGAACAACTACAAACATAAACTGATCATGTTAATAATAAAAATGATAAAATTGCATTATTATTTTATCAATAGATAAGGAAAAGCCTTTGACAAAAAGTAGCATTCATTTGTTTTATTAAAAGCAACAAAAATCACATAAATAAATGGAACTTTCCTAATAAGATAAGCAGTATTTTTCTAAAGCCAAGAACTATCACAATTTTTGATACTAAAATCTTTCCAGTAAGATGGAAGTGAATTTTTAAAATGCCCATTTTTACCACTGTTGTTTGATATCGTTCTAAAAATGCTAACTATGGTAATAATACAAAAAAAGAAGTTTTTAAAATAGGCTGAGAGAAGGAAAATTATCTCTATCTTCAGATGACATGATAATTTTTTAGAGAATCCCAGAAATTCTACAAAAAAAGAATCAGAATAATTAAAAACTTCAATAGTGTTATGACACAAGCCCACAAAATCATTAATCTTACTATATATTAGTAATGAAAGTTTTCAGGAAGAGATTTTTAAAATTCCATTCAAAATAGGCACAAAATGCATAAAATTTCTGAACTCATCAAGACACACTCAGGATTTATACAACTTTAACTGCAAAACATTCTTTATGGAAATTTAAAAAGATGTTAATAAATGAGTAAATAGTCATTATGCATGTTCATGTCATGCCAAAATAATAAAAATAACTATACTACCCAAATTAATTTACAACAAAAATAGGTCAATCAGACCCAGAAGCAATTAATTATACTAGCTGATAAATGCTAAAACACAAACAGCTGTGTTAAGGATTCCTTATTTGATAAGAAATTGCTAGGAGAACTAGTTTGGCTCCAAATGTATGATCTAAACTATAAAAGATCATACTATAAAAAGAAATGTATGGGAAATATGCTTTTTACAATTACGAATTCTTGATCAAAGGAGTAGAAATATTTATACAAAATGAAAGAAACAACTTTTATTACATAAAATTAGAAAGTTTCACATGGAGAAAATAAATTCAGAAAGAATGAGAAGCTATGAATTGGGGAATGAAAAACTTCAAAGCAAATATCTCTGACGAAGGTCTATTATTCAAGATACATAGAGAATGAATGCAAATATAGTTGAACAAGAACTATATTCCAATAGGTATAGTGATCACAGGGAAAGAATGTTCCAAGTCACCAATTACACATATATATTGTGGGCATGTAATATACATACAGAAATATTTATAGTAGCATTTTTGTGGCAGCAAAGAACTGGAAGCAAATTGTCTACCTATTGTTTGGGGAATGGCTGGACAAACTATGGCATATGACTCTGATTGAAAATCATTTTCACCAGGAAAATGACAAATACAAAGAATTCAGGAAAATAGGAAAACTTGTATGAATTATTGGCAAGTGAAATGAGCAGAACCAGAGGACAACTTATACAGTGAGCACAAAAATAGAAAGAAAAACCACATGGAAAAATATCAGAACTCTCACAATGCAGTGACTGAATGTGACTTCAAAGAACTCTTCCTGAAGCATGTCTCCTCTGCAGAGAGGTGGTAGACTGTAGTTACAGAATGAAGCATATGTGTCAGATATGGCCAAGATGTTAATTGTTATGCTTAGCTATCCATCTCTGTTGTGAGGGAGGGCTCTACTCTGAGGTTTAACGAGTTACTCAGAAATGACTGTGGTGTAAAAAAAAAAAGCATCAACAAAATATTTTTAATAAAATTTATGAAGGACTTTATTCATAACAGTCTTGTGAGGGAGACAGTTCAAGTGTTGTCATCTACATTTCATAGATAGGGAAGTAGGTTCAGAAAGGTGGAATGACAAGCCAGAAGGAAACAACACAGAGAGATGATCTGTTCCAACCACAACCTCCCACATTCTCCTCCTGTCGTGCTCATGAGAGAACCAGTTCCTTCTAGTGGAAGGGCAACTTTGGGCCTAGGGTTCACTATTTACAAGAGAGTCATTGAAGGAATGGAAAAAGAAGGAAATGCCAATAGAAAGATTGGGAATCTGTTTCTTCCTACTCATGGTCCTGGATAAGTCTCCGGGGAGGAAACAAGGAGAGAAGACAAGGCTTCTTTATCTCTTTGTCTGACCTTATGGCCAAAGGAACAGCAGTAGGCAGAAGTAATGTAAGAGTCCTATCACGATAAAAGGGTCCTCAACTTGATGTAATCACCAGAGCAAGGGAGACCTAGAACTCAACTCCAGAGTCTTCAGGAATAAAAAGGAGTAAACAAAAAAAAAAAAAAGATGTTTATGATACCAGAGATGATCAAAATACAAACCTAGGAGAGCAAAATAATTCAAAAACACCTATAACAAAAACTTCAAAGCAAAAAGCAGCTTGTCCACAAGAACAATTAGAGTTACTTGAAGACAATGATACAAGATTTTCTAAAAATTTATTGTAAAATAAATAATAACTATGGAAGAGAGACATGGGAAATGATCAATAGCTTAACAGAAGAGATACAAAACCTCACTTTTGTAATGAACTTCCTAAAAATCAGAATGGAACAAATGGAAATTAGTGACTCCAGGAGACAAGAATTTTTAAAACAAAATCAAAAGAATGAGAAAATAAAGGAAAATGTAAGATATTTCATATTTTAAAATTGACTTGGAAAATAGATCAAAGACAAAAAGAATCATAGGGTTACCTGAAATCCATGACTTAAAAAAAAGAACCTGGGGGCGGCTAGGTGGTGCATTGAATAGAGCACCTTCAGTCAAAAGGACCTGAGTTCAAATCCAGCCTCAGACACTTAACACAAAAACTAGCTGTGTGACCTTGGGCAAGTCACTTAACCCCAATTGCCCTCCAAAAAGAAAAAAAAAAAAGACCGTGGGATATGATATTTCAAGAATTTGTTAAAGTAAATTGTCCACAAATATTAGGACAAGAGAGTAATGTGAAAATAGAGAGAATACGCTGATCAAATCCTGAAAGAAACCCCCAAATAAAAACTACCATAAATATCATTGCTAACATCCAGAACTTCTAGACAAATTTAAAAAGAAAATACTACAAGCAGTCAGAAAGAAAAATTTCAATATCAAGGAACCACAATCAAGATTGTGCAAGACTCAGCAGCTATCACTATTAGAAAAAAAAGTGAGGAATGTAGAATGAGATATTAAAAGTGCAAGAGACAAAGGTCTATAATAATTTACCCAGCTAAATTGAATATAGTTCTATAAGGGAAAAAAAAATAAATCTTCAATGAAATAGAAGATTTTTGAATATTTATGATAAAAAAAACAGAACTAAAAAAGAATTTTGAAATATAACATAGGCGTCAAGAAAAAAATTAAAAAGTAATGAAAAGTGAACAATCAGAAAGAACTGTATAAGAATGAACTGTTTACATTCTAATGGAGAGGGGGGTATTAAAAGTTCTTTCAGAATCTTAATATCAGAAGACATCATGGAGGTAAGTCAATTGACACAGGAGACCTACAGATAGTTTTATACTTTGAAGATGTGGTAAGAAAAAAGAAGGAGAAAGAATATGTTAAGGGGAAATGGGGGCTTTAAAAGAGAGGGGAAATCATTAATACACGTAATCAGGTTGTACAAGTGGAACTCTGCAAACATAGGAGTGGGCACAGCAGACATCACTTCAACTTTACTCTCATCTAAACTGGTCAAAAGAGAGCAGATCACAGAGAGATAGAAAGAGAGGAAGGGAAGAGAGAGAGAGAGAGACAGAGAGAGAGAGAGAGAAACAGAGAGAGAGAGAGGAGAGAGAGAGAGAGGAGAGAAAGAGAGAGAGAAAAGAGAAAGAGAGAGAGAAACAGAGAGAGAGAGGAGAGAGAGAGAAAGAGAGAGAGGGAGAGAGTTTGGTGTAGAAATACATTAAACTCATTGAGGTTCAGCACGAACCTGAAAAAGGAAATGGTAAATATAAGAGGGAGGGCAGATTCAGGGAGGGATTAGTTAAGAGTAAAACAAAGCTTAAGTTTGGAGAAGGAATTGTGAAGAAAAAGTTAAAAAGAAAAAAAAGAAAGTGAAATAGTTTGAAATAAACAAGAAAAAAAGAATATGGAGAAGAAAAGGTATAAGAGAATAGCATGAAGGGAAATAAATAATTAACTGTCTTAGCTATGGATGTAAATGGTGAAAGGGATGAACTTCTACATAAATGGAAGAGGTTAGCAGAAGAGATTGGAAAGCTAAATCCAACAATATGTTGTTTACTAGAAACACACTTAAAACATAAAGTCCCATGCTGAATTACAATAAGAGATTGGAGCAAAATCTATTACGTCTCAGGTGAGTACAAAAAAGCAGAGGCAACATGATTTCGAACAAAGCAATAGCAAAAATAGACTTGAACAAAGCATTATTATTCCCATTTTGCTAATGAAGAAACTGAATCTTAGAGAAGTGAGTTGATTTGAGTCACATAGATCACATAGCTAGCAAGTGTGAGAAGCAAGAACTCAACCCAATCTCTCTTGATTCTAAGTCCAGCACTCATAAGCACACGTTTCAGAGGCTACTGAGACAGTAGCTACACTTAGTGAAATTGTAACCAAAGAAAGGATGAAAAGTACTGGCCTCCTAGTCTAGAGAAAGTATTATTATACACTAAGGGAACCTCAGTGGACAGGGGTTTTACAATAATAATCAGGGTCTAGACCAGAGTTCCAGATCTCTCACTAAAAGTGTCCATCATTTGGGGAATGGGTGAACAAGTTGTATATTTCTATTACAGCAACTTTTAATTACCCAGGTATGCAACCTTGACTTTTCCCCTCCTTTCATACCCTCCTATCTTATAGATACTTAGTTATTCTCTTTTTCTTTTATTCACTTTGTTTACTCCTTAAAACAGTTATTTATTTTTATTTTTCAAGTTGATTTTTTTCAATCAACAAAAATCTACCCTCCGTGTCTCCCTTCCTTCTCATCCCTCCCCAAACAGAGAAAAAAAGAAAAACAAAACCCCCATGATAAACATGTAGAGTCAAGGAAAACAAATGTCTACATTGGTCATCTCTAAAAGAAAGTGTGTGCATGTGTGTGTGTGTGTGTCTGCATCTGTGTCTGTGTGTGTCTGCATCTGTGTCTGTGTGTGTACAGAATGTCTCATTCTGCACTCTCTAATAGATAATACATGCAATCATTACACTTCTGGAATCATATACACCCAGTTATTTTCACAATATAATGTGAGCTCTTTAAGAACAGGGACTTATTTTTTTTTTGCTTTTCCTTGTGTTCCCATCATTTAGCCGAATGCCTGACCCATGGTCAGCACTTAACAAATGTTTGATTAGAAAGACAAAGAAAATACAGAAAAGTCTGAAGGAAGCACTGAAAGTGATCATAAGATTTAGAGTTAGAAAGGAGTTTAGACATGATCTATTCTATTCTCCTTATCTTACAAATAAGCAAACTATTTTGTTCCAATAGTCCAGAGAAATTAAATAATTTGTCCCAGGTCACACAGCTAGTAACTGTCCAAAATGAGACCCAAATCACCAGGTAGTCTGGCACAGACCACTAGGGTTAGAGACTAATGCTTTGACAATAAGAGAGTTGAGATTCTGATGTCTTTGCCCAGAGAAGTATCAACTAGTTTCACTGTGCTAAAAGCCAAGCAGCAAAAAATACTATTTTTGAAAAATAATTTTCTTGCTAACAATTATATCTCTCATATAGCAGAGGAAGTGACAAAGAAAACTATTTCTTTAGGTTTTTCTTGCCCTACAGGGAAGGAATTGGTAGAAAATATGGGAATCTTAGAAAATCGCACATCATTCTATGGTTTGTGATAGCTGTGGAGGGGAATACCAGGCATGACGTGTGTGTGTGTGTGTGTGTGTATGTGTGTGTGTGTGTGTGTGTGTGTATGACACATACCCAGGACTTTAGGGAAGTTAGTAGCAAATTTTCATAGAAATGAGATATATGTTTTCCCTGGAATCAGGTATATGACAAGAGTGCCCTTTTTCACCATTTGCATTTGAAATAATATTAGAAATGGTAGCAATCACAATAAGACATATTAAAATTACATCCTATCAATAAATAAATATTTATTAAGCAACTACTAAGTGCCTGGATTTGTTCTAAATGCTGGGACTACAAACAAAATCAAAACACTCTTGGGCCACAGATATTAGGTAACCTTGGGCGTGGGGTAGGCATTAGCAACTGGAGGACCAGGAGAAACTTCATGCAGGAAATATTACAGAAGAAAAGAAGGAAGAGAGGGAAGGAAGGAAAGAAAGGAGGAAAGAAAGGAGAGAAGAAAGGAAGAAGAATGTTACAGCAGGAAGGAAGGACAGAAGGACGGATGGAAGGAAAGAAGAATTTATCAAGCATTATGTGCCAGCACCAGGCTAATGGTTGAGCACTTGAGCTGAGTCTCAATGAAAACCAGAGGTTCCCAGAGGCAAAGGTGAGAAGGGAGTTCATTCCAGGCTGGGGAATGGTGGTGTGAGAAGTCAGTATAATGGAGATAGGAAATAGAGTATTGTTTATGAGGAAAAGCAAGTAGTCTAATTTGACCCAATTATAGGATGTTTGTGGTAGAGGGGAGAGGTGTGTATGTAATAATACTAGAAAAGAAAGATGAGACCAGATTGGAAAGAGCATGAAATACCAAATGAAGGAATACATATTTCACCTTGAGTTAAGAAGAAGAGACTTAAGAACTCAGGATAGAAGGAGATAGCTAAATTCAGAGAAAGATCTAGAAAGAACAAAGTTTAAATGGAGACTGAAGCAAACTACCTGCTCTCTTTCTTTTCCATGTTTGGTTTTGTTTTCTCTTTCCCATTGTTCACTCCATTGGTTACAACCCTTCTATACAACCAGACTAATGTCCAATGTGAAAGTATTTGCAGATCCTATACTTGATTGCATGCCGCCATGGAGGGGGGTGGGGGGAAGAGGGATGGGAGAAAATTTGAAACTCAAGGGATTGTGGGACTGAATCTTGTAAATTAAAAGTAAATAAACAAATCAATTTTTTAAAAAAGAGACTTAAGAGGGGAAGGAGGAAGCCACATTGCTAGACTTGAACTTAAGGAAAATCATTTTGTCAGCAGTAAGTCAGATGTCTCCAGTGGTGAGACACTTGAGTCAGGGACACCAGTTAGTCAACAAGCTTTTATTAAGTACCTACTCCATGCCAGATACTACACTAGGCCCTGGGGATGCAAATGTAGACTGAAGTAATTGTAGCCCTCATGATGCTTACATTCTGCCCAGGAGGCGTGTACATACAGAGAATGAAGGTAATGTATTTAGGGTAGGTAGTAGCAATTGGGAGGGTAAAGAAAGGCCATGTAGAAAGTGCTGCTTGAGCTGGGTCTCTAAGAAAAAGAGGGACTCTTAAGAGTCAAAGGTGATGAGGGAATGCATTTCAGACATGATAGACAGTCAACCAAAGGTTTGAAGAAATGATGTGCCATGTGAAGAACAGAAAGGTGGCTTCTTTGATGGATTGTAGAGTCCAAGAAGAGTAACGATGTATAATGAACCTGGAAAGGGAGATTGTGACAAGGTTGTGAAAGATTTAAAAGACCAAAGAGAGGAGTTTGTATTTTGTACTTAGACAATAGGGAGCCACTGGAATTTATTGAATATGTAAATGACACGTTTAGACCAATCCTTTAGGAAAATCACTTTGGCAACATTGTGGAAGACGGAATAGAGTGTGAGACTTGAGCCAAGGAGACCAATTAGAAGACTGTTATAATAATTAAGGTGAGAGGGGGTGAGGGTCTAAACTAGGATAGAGTCTATGTAAGAGAGAAGGAAGCATAAATAAGAGATACCATAGAAACAGAAACAAGATTTGACAATTTATTGGATATATGGGGTGAGCGAGAATGAAAAGTCAAGGACAACACAGAGGTTGCAAACCTGGGTGACTAGAAAGATGGTGGTATCTTCAACAGAAATAGGGAAGTTTGGAAGAGGGGTAAGTTTGGCAGGAAGGATGACTCCTATTTTGAACATGTTGAGTTTGAGTTTGCTACAGAACAGTTTGAAATATCCAGTAGCCAATTAGTGATATGGTACTGAAGGTTGGGAGAGAAATTAGGCAGTGCTGGATATACTTACTGGGAGTCATCGGCAAGGAGATGACAAATAAACTTATTGGAGCTGATGAAGCCACCAATAGAAAAAAAAAGCCTAGAAAGAGAAAAGAAACAGGCCCAGGATATAACCTTGTAGAATTCCCACTGTTAGGGGGACATGATATGGATGATTAGCCAACAAAGAAGACTGAGAAGAACCGGAATAGAAAAATTCCATTAAAGTCTATAGAATAGAAATTACCCAGGAAGAGGGGGTGACCAACAGTATCAAATTAAGCAGAACCCAACCAAGAATAACTACTATCTCCCCAATTATTTGAGTCTGTCTTAATTTCCACAAAGCATTTTGCAGCTATATTCATATACAAAGCTTATAAGTCCTTTATTCTATTAAGGTTCTAACATTTCCCCCATAGGATTATACTGTTTTTCAGAATAAACTATTCTTTGTTGTAAACTTTTTTCTCTTGCCTTTTGGTATTCCAAACTTTACCTTTTTTTTTCCTTTTTGGAGGGGGGAAGTCAGGGCAGTTGGGGTTAAGTGACTTGCCCAAGGTCACATGGCTAATAAGTGTTAAGTGTCTGAGGCCAGATTTGAATTCAGGTCCTCCTGACTCCAGTGCTAGTGCTCTATTCACTGTGCCACCTAGCCACTCCCAAACCTTACTTTTTAGTTTTGGAGTTGCAGCATAGTCTTGTGTTATCCTGACTGACTCCTTTATACTTGATCTCTTTCTTTCTGGATATTTGTGGTATTTTTTTTCTTTGACCTTGAAGTAAGCACTTTGCTCTCTTGTCCTAACTGTTTGGGGAAGTTTTTTTTTTATGGTTTCTTGAAATATTGTTTCTAGGTTCTTTGGTTGGTCATGGTCTTTTCTACAGTACTTGAGATCATATTATACCTTATCCCTGATCACGGTAACAGCAGCAAAAGCAACAGTAGTGCTCAGTCCCAGGACCTGCTCTCATCTCCCTCTTGGTTGCATCTCAGGGAAGCAGATGAACTGTCAGCTTCTAGTCATTCCCATGACTAAAGCCACTTGGGTATGGAAGCACCTTTCTTCCAGACACCATCTTGGCTGCAATTTTTTCCTATTCATTGTAGTGGTGGCACCTGTCAAGCCCTTGACCACTCTTCAGTGCCCTTGCATATATGTTTTTCCTTTTTTAGATTTCAGTTCTTCTCTTCCTCAAGGATGGAAAGTGAAAGAAACTGTCTTTTCAGAAAAAAGTCAGTCTCATGGTTCCCAGAGGCCTGCATAAACAGGCATTGTAAACCTTACATCATCTGGTAGACAGTGATCTCCAGTACCATGCTACACTGTGAATACAGTGGTATCAGTGGCAGAAAGGAAGGAGCTAGAAAAGGAGGCTTGTATTTACCTCACATCTATGCCTATCTTCACCCTGTGGCTACAACCTCCATTCAGTTTCTAGAAGGGACCTTTCATCAGGTACATCTCCCTACTCTCAGCTCTCAACTCAACAATGTTGACCCTTCCCACTGTGGTCCAAGGCCAGCACTTTCAGGTACTATGAGTCTTCTTAGTGGGACCATGCCTGACTGAAAGCAGGCACATATAACTAAATATTTTGCAATCATTCCAGCCTAATTGCTGACTCCAGTCAATTTCCCTGGACTCAGGATGAGCCTGCTTATTTTTGGGATGGTTGTTGCCCTTCCTCATAAGGATATGGCCCCTTCCTCAAATCTTGACTTACAATTTTTCTTGTACCTTCCATCCTTGAGGGAAAAAGCAACTAGAATCTCAGAAAGCTAAATGTTTGTACAATTTCATAATTCCAGCATTTTATGTAGATGATAGTAGTAGTCTACTAGTAGTAGGGGATGATTCAGCAGATTCAATTGTGAATCAGAAGATCTTCATTTGTTTCTTGCCAGTCACTTACCAGCTGTAGGATTTTGAACAAATTGAGTTCAAGTCCCACTTGGTTGTATGACCCTGAAAAACACACTTAAACTCTCAGTGTCCCCAAGCAACTCACCAAGAAAATCAATTGCTGAGAAGATGTAGACCAGCACTGGTAAAAGTTTAAAAAAAAAAAAAAAGCCAAAACGTCACAATTACCCACCAATGTTGTAAGGTCAACTATTTTTAGACAGGAAAATGATTAAGCGACGAGATTTCAGATATTATCATTACATGTCACACACTCTATGGAAAGTGCTTTATTTGTCATTGACAAGTGTGGAGGGCTTTGAATACGAAGTTAAGAAGTCTGGGCTTTATTCTGTAGGCAATGGGGATCCAATGAAGGTTTTTGAGCAAGGGAAGAATATGGTGAAAAGTGCTGGGGATACAAAAAGAGGCAAAAATATAATCCACCTCCTCAAGGAACTCACATTCTAATGCGGGAGAAAATATGTTTGCAATTAAAGTACATTTTGTATACAGGGTGTCCCAAAAGTCTTAGTGCAATTTAATGTCATATATGTATGTATGTGCACTTGCACACAATTGTATACAGAGTAGATAAGATGTGATTTAAGGGTAGAAAATACTAGCAGCTGGGGAAAAGGGTGAATAGAAAAGGAGTCCTGCAGAAGGAGAGATTTGAACTGAGTCTTGAGGGAAGTTAAAGAGACCACAGGGTGGAAGTGAGGCATGACAGCATTCCAGGCATGGGGGATGGT
Source organism: Pseudochirops cupreus (assembly GCA_028627135.1). Classification (NCBI taxonomy): domain Eukaryota; kingdom Metazoa; phylum Chordata; class Mammalia; order Diprotodontia; family Pseudocheiridae; genus Pseudochirops; species Pseudochirops cupreus. Next base: position 53,983,370 of record CM053583.1, on the reverse strand, counting down.
CAACACAAAGACTGCAAAGGAGAAACTAGACAAATCAGAGGAGAACCAGGAGAGAAGATTGTCATGAAAAAACTTGAGATAAGAGATGATCCGAGAGAAGATAATCAGCAAAGTCAAATGATGCAGAGGTCAGAAAGGATGAGGATTAGAAAGGGGCCATTGCATTCCCTAACCACACACACACACACACACACACACACACACACACACACACACACACACACACATACACGCACGCACGCACGCACTTCTGTCCTGGTTCCCTGTCTTGTTTTGCACATCTATTGTTGCTGGAAACCAAACAGTCCTGAACCCCTCCCTCCCCATCCGTAGCCACACTTGGAAGTCAATTTCAGTTCCTCTAGATTCTCAGAACTGCCCCTCCTTCATTGGAATACTCTCCTGGGATTCCTCCTGGGAAGATTACCCCATCTCCTAGACCAATTCCATTCCCAACAAAGGGTTGTTAAGTACAAAAGCTACTAGGGAGCTTGGCCAGGGCATAGGCTGGGGAGAAGAACCTTAGAAGAGGGGGAGATTTTAGAACCTAGAATGTCAGAACTTAAAGGACTCTTAGAACACAGATCACAAATCGTCCCAGCTTGAAGACCCCATTTTGTTCAAATTCTTCATTTTACAAAGGAAGAAAATGAAATAGAAAGAGAAGAGAGTCTTCCCTGGGAGCACACAGAGACTTGATGACAGAGCTGAGCTGCCTCTGATCTCCTTACACCTGTTCTGCTAGCTTGGGAGAATTGACCTACTCTGTTCCTCAACTGTTCCCATCCTGGATCTCAAAGAATATCCTGCCCTGCTCTGCACATCTGGTATTGCTAGAAATGAAGCAGCCCTGAACCCCTCTGTCCCCACCCACGCTTGGCTATACTTGGAGGTCAGTTCCTCCAGGCTCTTAAGACTGCTCCTCCCTCATTGGAACCCTTCTTCCTGGAACTGGCCCTTCTTGGACCAATCCCCCATTTCCTATGATGGCCCCACCCCCAATAAAGTTCTAACCAAGGACTGAAACTGCTAGGGAGTTTGGCTGGGGCATGATCTAGGGAGAAGGACTTCACCCCCATTGACCTTTCTTTGTCCTGCTCGAATAAGACTGTAGCAGAGGAGGGTGTAGAGCAGTAGCATAGATCAAAGTAAGTTGTCTTAGACTTAGACATCTGGGCACCTGGCTTCTGGGAACTCAGAGCTATCTCCACACATCATCCATCAGCTTCTTCTTGTCACCCAAAGAACTTCCAATCTTCCCTCACTCATTCAGAAAGGGAAACTAAGGCTCAGAGAGGGGAGAGAAGGTTCAGGTTCAGAGAAGGTCCAGGGTTACCTAGAGAGCCAAGACCTGGGAATAATAATCAGCCCCATTTCGATAGCCCTTTGAAGCGCCTATCCTCACAGCAATCCAAGAGGGAAGTGATGGTTCCTCTACAAATGTATTAACTAGAACCTCAGTGCCACTTAACAATCCTTTTCTATTTCCCTGGTTTACTCACAAGCTTACAACCCATATTGTCTTTTCCAAAATTTCTCATCTGTTTACACACACACACACACACACACACACACACACACACACACACACCCTGCAGAGTCAGCAGAGAAGCTTGCCTACTACTTTCCTGAGAAAATAGAAGCCTTTTGCATATCTTCCCTGCTCCACATCACATCCCTCTACCCCATCCTTCTTTTGCTTTTGGCTCTAAAGAAAAGGTGGCCCCCTCTGTCTAGGCTAAGGCTAGCCCTTGATCCTATCCCCTCAGTCTCTGCAGCAGACGAGAGTTGGTACAGTACCCTAGCTGCTGTGTGCCCATCAATGATTCCTCAAAGTTATATGTGGGTGCCCATCCAGGATTGCTTCATCATTTCAAAATGCCAATGTCATTCAATGCTGATCTACTATCTGACTGAAGTAGCCAGGGAGTTCTGCCCCTCCTAGGTTCTTAAATGCTGAGTCACCATGTTCTAGGAGTCTAAAGAAATTTCCCTAGAATGTCCCCAAAAGCCTACATCAGGCTGATGACCTAGTATGACTCAAGATTTTTGAGGAAAGGAATGACATGGTCAAATTAAAGAAATTCATGGATTTCTAACAGGTCACCAAAGAGTACCTGAGGAGATGGGAGACTAGTCCTAACTTCTGAGTATAGTACCAGGATGGGTACATCCCTTTAAAAAAAATAGTGTTTTATTTTTTCCAATTACATGTAAAAACAATTTTAACATACTTTTAAAAAACTGTAGTTGTAAATTCTACCCCCACACACACTTTTCCCTTTCCCCTAAGATGGTGAGCAATTTGTTATACACAGGCAATTAAATAAAACATTTCCATATTAGTGACTTGGGGGGGGGGCAGAGAGAGAGAGAGAGAGGAAGGAAAGAAGGAAGGAAGGAAGGAAGGAAGGAAGGAAGGAAGGAAATTAAAAATAGTATACTTCAGTCTACACAAAGATCCAAGTTAATTCTGAAGAACTCATGATGAAAATCTGCCTCCAGAGAAAAACCAAAGGAGTCTGAATTCAGATAGAAGTATTCTTTTATACTTTATTTTTATTTGGGGGGGGAGGTGGGAATCTGTGTTCTCTTTTGCAAGATGGCTAATATGGAAATAAGTTTTGCATATTGCACAGGTAAAATCTATATCAAAGTGCTTGCCTTCTCAAGTAGGGAGATGTTGAGGAAAAGAGGGAGGAAATTTGGAACTCAAAAATTACAAAAATGAATGTAAAAATTGTTTTTACAGGTAACTGGAAAAATAAAATAAAAACATTTCTAAAACTTCTACTACTTACCTGTTATGAAAAAAGTTCATTATGGTATCCATTATTATTATGTCATTTTGTTATCTTATTATCTTGTCACCCTTGGCCAGTCACCAAATGACCTGATCCCATGTAGTGTTTTCACACTCCCATGAGGAAAAGATAGGAGACAGAACGCTAAATAGCTCCAAGGATGAGTCTAACCTGGAAAGAAAGGATTTGTCTTTTGTGAGCTTTGAGGATGATCTCAGTCAGGTCAATACTAATTTTTGAATTGATAAAGACCCTATGTCAACTAAGGAATTAGATAGGAGAGCTAAACAGAGCACCAAAACCTTTTAATTCAGTTAGGTTTCCTGATTGCCTAAGGGTGAGCTGGGAAGTATAGAATGAACCCATGAGCTCAATCTAGGCGGAACTATCACAAAATCAAAATGGGGCATTCTGGGGGGGAAGACAATAATCTTGTCTGTGGCCATTCTTATCATCTCTGAGACTAGATAGATTTCACTTGTATTTCTAATTAACTCGACCTGGTGTATTATTTCTATGTTTGTATGTTTTTGTCAACTATTTGCCAGGAAGCACTATTACTTCACAACTGGGTGGTCCAGTAGATAGAGTGCTGGACCTGGAGTCAGAACAACTCATTTTCATGAGTTAAAATTTGGCCTTAGGCACTTCCTAGCTGTATGACCCTGGGCAAGTCACTTAACCCTGTTTGCGTCAGTTTGCTCAGCTGGAGAAGGACATGGCAAAACATGGCAATATCTTTGCTGAGAAAACCCCAAATGGAATCACAAAGAGCTGGACATGACTGAAAAATGACTGAGTAACATCATCACTCACACTACTTTTGTTTTCCAGGCATTTAGGTGGCACACTGGACAGAAAACCAAGCCTAGAGTCAAGAAGTCCAGACTCTGACACTTGACAGTTGTACTACCCTGGGCAAGTCACTTAACCTCCATTTGCCTCAGTTGCTTTTCTGAGAATAGGGGTAATAATAGCACCTACCTCCAGGATTGTTTTGAGGATCAAATGAGATAATAGTATAAATTACATACATACATATAGGGCATAAATTAAAGCACTTAGCACAGTGTTTGGCACATAGTAAGTGTATATAAATTAGTTATTATTACTTGTTATCATATAATAGACAGTATTATTCGCATTCCACATGATTACTAAGTTAACAGAAACCCAGTCAAACAGCATCATGGAATCAATTAAAAAGATAATTTAGTTGAAACAGAAGAGAAATCCAAGATACTACAAACATTTTCAGCACCCACTCCCCAAATAACAATCTCCAAGTTTAATGCCTAGAAAAGGAGGAAAAGGTTCTCTCCCTCTCCCTCTCCTTCTCCCTCTCCTCCTTCCCCCTCCCCCCCTCTCTCCCCCTCTCCGTCTCCATCTCTGTCTCCATCTCTGTCTCTCTGTTTCTCTGTCTCTGTCTCTCTCTCTCTCTCTCTCTCTCTCTCTCTCTGGAGTAAGAGAGGATGTGTCCTTTGTTAACAAGCATACATAAGTTCTAAGATTTGTCCTGCTGCTTTTGCAGTTTCATGGGAAAAATCTGGGAAAGCAATCGCTGGTAAGATTCATCTCTAGGATTGGGAAAGGTCTGATAAAGCTTCTGACATAGCCAACCCTACATTGCCAAGCAATGAATGAAGTTGGAGTGCGTCTCCACCTCAAGCATTCCGCATGCTTGCCACTTTTCTGCAATCTCCTTAAGTCTAGGAAGATCCCCGGCACCTTCCTCTTCCCTCCAGGAGCATCCTCCACCACGAGCCTTGCCTTTTGGTGTAATTGCCCTATATCATGAGTACTCAGGTTGATGGGAAATGTAATTGGAAGTTTCTTCCAATGAGAGGTTGCTACCTGGGCTCAAATATCATGAGTGCAGTCAGATGGAAATGGCCTCACTATATCTTCTTGGTTTTTTGCAAGTAAACTCTCAATGACCTCACTCATGTGATCAGTGGAGGGGGAAAGAGGGAAGTGAGTGCAGTCTTCTGAGCTACAGGGATGAGTGGACCAGCAGGAAGAGAATGGAGACAATAGAGAAACAGGAGGACGGGTCTCTGAATTTAAGGATTTCTGAGCAAATCATTTCAACTCTCTCAGCCTCTAGTGTCTCATCCATCAAATGGGGAGAATAATATTTGCACCACTACCTCACAGGGGTTTTTTGAGGAAAGCATTTGGTGTGACAGAGAGACTGAGCCCCCAAAGCTCTTGTATGAAGTGGAGATACAGCCACTTCACATATCCTGAGAGGGCAGACTCAGCATTAGCGTTCCATCTTAAGGGTGGAGTCATGTTCATACTTCCCATTTCTACCAATAAGTAAATGGGTCATGGGATCACAGATTCAGAGCCAGAAGGGACCTCAGAAACCAGAATTCAACCCACTCATTTACAGATATGGAAACTGAGGATCAGAGAGGGAGGTGATCTGCCTGATGTCACCCAGCTAGTAAGTGTAAGGGGCAGGGTTTGAAATGAGATCTTCAGACTCCAGATCCGGAGCTCTTTCCACTGGGCTGCATTGCACTGAACTGGTAGAGGACCCATATTGACAGCATCTACTCAGAGGGCCCAGAGCCCTGTGTGACTGAAAGAACAGATGGATGATGAAACTACCGATTCCATTGCAGATGATCAGCAAATCTTCTGGTCCCAAGGTGAGCCCCCTACAACTGCACCCACCTTCCTGAAGCCTGGCTGCCCTTTCTCTTTTCTTTTTTTTTGGAGGGTGGAAGGAAGAGCGATTGGGGTTAAGTGACTTGCCCAAGGTCACATGGCTAGTTTTGTGTTAAGCATCTGAGGCTGGATTTGACCTCAGGTCCTCCTCACTCCAGAGCTGGTGCTCTATTTACTGTGCCACCCAGCCACCACCCAGCTGCCCTTTCTCTCACTCTCCCCAGATGCTGGGGTTCCCCAACTATCTGTTGCTTTGAGACAAGAACTTTTCCATATCATTGTTAAATCACTTCTCTAGCAAGTTCCAACTCCAAAAGCTTGGCATCATAAAGTTAGGAGGAATCCCACATGGGATCCCTATGTGGAGATCATTAAGCTGGCATAGGATTCTACATCCCTGACAAATGGTCATGCAGCTTCTTCTAGGAGACCTCCACTACCTTCCAAGGCAACTTATTATTCAGCTTTGGGATAGCTTGGAACGGTAAGAAGTTCTTCCTAATATTGAGCCCAAATCTACCTCTCTACAATTTCCATTGATTGTTTCTAGTTCTTCCTTCTAGGGCCAGGCAGAATAAGACAAATCCTTCTACATGGCAGCCCTTCAGGTAATTGAAGACAATTACGATATCCAAGCCCAGATGATCTCCTCTTCTCCAGGCAAAAAAGAATATCCCCACTTTCTTCGATACAGTCTTTTCTACCCTCACTATCTTGGTTGCTTTCTTTTGGACACGTCTCATTTTCCTGATGTCCTTTCCAAAATGTGGGTCCTTCCACAATTGTACTTCCAGTTGTACTTCCCACTCTTTGGGTGATAGAAGCAGGTGGAAGCCAAGGGTCTTGGGTTCTTCCTCTTATGTCCTCCTCATCTTAGAGAAAGAAGGAGAGCAGTGGCCTTCTTCTTTGGCCAAATTTCCTGGAAAATTTCAAGGCACTCTTGGTTCTGTGCTTGGTTTGTGGGGAATAGAAAAGTTGGACTTGTGTTCCCTGTTCTGGACATAGTCTGCCTGAAGGCAAGGGGTCAGAGTGCTCAGTGTCCCCTGAGATCCCTCACATCCCAGCCTACAAGTCCCAGAACCTCATTGATCCAAGTACAATGCCAGGTCTTCAGCTTTCTCATTAGGAGGCAAAACTCTCTCCTACTGAGTGGAAGGAGGTAGGAATTGGTGTAGGAGGGAGAGGAGAAAAGAAATGGCTTATAAAAGCTTCTATGAGGAGTTCAGTGGGGAGACTTTCAGAGAAGAATAAAATGATTCCTATACATCGATGACGGCCCAGTTGAGATTAGATAACATAAATTATAGCATCTGATGGCTTTAGTGTAGGACCATAAAAAAGCAGATGGTGGAAGTAACCCAGAGCTGGTGTTTAGCAAGGTGTGAGGGGTCATAGGACAATGGAGCAAGATAATCAAGGTACAGGAAAGAGGCTAATTGAACTTCTTCATAGGGATAATAATACTTGTACAAGACAGAGCATGGGCTCTTCACCTCTTGTGTGTATGTGTATTGGTGATAGAGTGAAGCCTCTGGAATACTCAGAATTTATAATTCAAAGTGAAGACGTAATTCTTTCCTACCCAAATTTATAAATCCCATGAAATCTACTCACAGGCCCCTAAGTGGCCTGTAGATCTCAGGTGAAGAAGCCCTGAGCTAGAGGCAATGTGGAAAGAGCACTAGACTTAGCATTAGAAAAGACATGTATTTGAATTCTCCTCTCAATAATTTTTTTAATTTTGTATTTGTTAGTTATTAGAATTATTAAATTTAAAAATATTACATTTAATTTTTTAAAAATTTACTAATGAAATAGGTATCAGTGAATACAAAGAAATGCATGGAGTGGGAGGGTGAACTATATGAGGCCATGAGTTCCTACAATGTTCTGCTTGAATGGAGGGAGGAAATAGATAATAAATTTAACCCAATAGTAAGAATAGCAACAACTTAGAATGCCAGGGCTGTAAGCTGTTTCAGTGAATATTGCTGAATCTTTCTCCTCCTATAAGGCCTCTTCTCCAAGGCAAAGATGCGATTGAGCCCTGGGATGCAGCGACTGGTCCATGGAGCCCTCATCCTCCTGTCCTTGATCTTGGTCTTATCCTTTGTGATTGTGACTGTTCAATGTGAGTAATTCCAAGAATTTCTAGCTATGGTTCCATAAGGCTGACCCTATTTCAAATTGGGGGGAGTTTTGCTTTTCTCTGGGGGAGAGGGGTATAGTTGTGGTAGCAGAAATGGTCAGGGAAGCACAGAACCCAGAAGAGTTAGAAGAGGTCCTAGTAGGAACTTGGAACTTGACCTGGGCCTTGGTTCTTGACTGGTACAGGCAAGGGATAGAAGGGAAACTTACACCTAGGGACCCAAGACTCAGAATCAAGGAACTCGAGCCATCTCTATCTCTGTCTCTCTATCTTTCTCTCACACATGCCTGCCATGTTAAGTTAGAAGGAAACTTATGCAATATCTAGTTCAACCTCTTGTTTTTGGAGATGAGAAGACTAAGCCCCAGAGAGGTATCTAGAGGGCTAGACTAAAGAATCATAAGTTCCCCTCTAGCTCTGAATCCTACAAGACATCATAGTGAGATTGAAAGAGCCCTCGGTGTGGAATCAGGACACCTGGGTTTGAATCCTGAATCCTGAATCTACTCTGGAGAAATCACCTAAGCTCTCTAGCTTAGAAATTTCCACACTGCCTGTGCCTGGAGGACCACTGCATACCCCTCAACCTCCCTTCCCTGTTCTACATTCTCCTGTCTTGTCTCTTCATCATCCTCATCCCAGAATTGTCAGCAGGGTCCTGGACTTTATGAAGTTCACTCTTCTCATCCCTCCCACTTAGAGGTGGTGGGAAGAGGTAGGCTCTGTCACTAATATGCTGACTGACCCACCCTTCTCTGGGCCCATTCACTCCTCTGTAAAATGAGATCACAGTCATTTCCATCTATCCCTCCATCCCTCCGTATCTCTTTCCTAGGGCTCTTGTGAGGGTCATAGAGCCATAGAATCTCAGAGCACAAAAGGACCTTGGAAGTTGTTTTGTTCAGCCTCTACTTGAAGAAATGGAAAGGGTCCTGACCTTGAAGCCAGAAGACTCAGGTCCCAATTTCATTTCTCCCCCTTCATTAGCTCTGTGGCCTTGGAGAAGTCTCCTCCCTTTCTAAGCCTCAGTTTCCTCATCAGTAAATTGGGGTATTGGATGCTAAGACTTCTACCTCTAACCTTCTTTGAGTCTGAAATACTGAATAAAAGAGTATTTTGGAAACTATAGATCAGAGTATATAAGCAAAGTATCACAAAGCAATACTCAGTCCCCAACTCTCTGATCCAAGAGCATTGATTGGGTGATCACTACCTGATCAAAAGAATTCTGTTTTCAATTTCTGCATGTCATCTTATCACTCTTCTGTCCTCTTGATTGGGTGACTCAGGCACGAGGCCCAGTGGCCCTGGGAGAGGGAGGATATCTGAGATTTTCATGGCCCATTCTGTAGGAGCTGGAGTGAGGGACCAAATCAGTCTTGGTTAGCCAGTCTGTCTATTCAAGGGCAACCAATTCATGAATTGGGTATTGGAAAAGAAAGTGAGTACCCTCAAAGGAGCAGAAACCAAGGTCTGGGTCTCGTCCTGGCTGTGCAATTTCTGGTAGCAGAAACAAAATGTCACATCCATTGTGTTGTTACACCCATTGGGGAGGTGGGCCAACAAAAGGAGACCCAAGGTCTTTTCCTGAATAGGAATCATATCCTCAACCCTTCCTAAAATCCCAACCAAGGAGGGGGTTAGGTCATTATTTTTATACTATTTCTCTTCAAAGACAAGAATTTCCCTGACTGACCCCTGGGGATCTTCTTCCCATCACATAACTACCCTCAGAATGTGATTCCAGGTTTTCAGGCAAAAAAGAGTATGAGCCTGGAAAACAAGATCCTGAAGGACTCTTTGGAGAAAATCAATACCACCTACAATGTCCTGAGTCACAAGCATGGTAAGTCCCCCTTTTATGGTCCCTGGTGGGAAAACCTCACCCAGAACTCCCTATACCCATCCTTCATTGTTCTTGCTCCTACAATTCCTCCCTACCCCCAAAATAACTATGGCTACTTGCATGTGCGTCCATGCTCTCTCAGGTAAGTCATTTTCATGTGAATAAAGTTCCTACATAACTACATAGAGCACCTTGGTCACCCCAACTTACACATGGAGTATTCACCCAGATAAGCTTCCTCAAGTTCAAAGTATTTCTGCATACACTTGAAAATTATATCTGATGAACACCCACCATTATGTTTATCTTTACTAATCAGCCAGAGGACGCAAGTGGTTCAAATCAAAGGTATTTTAATGAAATAGTAGAAAGATCAGCAATAGAATATTTTCTCCTAGGGTACTTCTGCCACAAATATGCAAACCATCCATGGGAACACATTCATTTAGGGAATATGCGTGGAGGGACATACCCACAGGGAACATATATATCTAAGGTGCATTTGTATGCAAGCAAGTCACACCTATGACAATGCAGGGCCATCCATATCTCCTGGTGATGCATCTTGTTTTTGTGGCTTGAACCTGCTACAAATTGGGTCTCACACGCAGTGCTCCAGAGATCTCATGGTGACTGCTGTCTCTCACTAGCATTAGTGATTGGTTTCTTGGAGCTACTAGGCACTGAATTACTGGATATGTGGTTGCAGGGCTTTCCTGTTCTACCAGCTTGTGGTTTTCAACTGGAGTTCCCGCCCGAGAATTTCATGGTTTTTCTTCCAAATGCCTCCAATCTTTAGGCTTATGAAGTTTCAGTTTCAGTAAGGAACTGACACACCTAGTCCTCAGAATGGGAGAGTCCTCAGCTATTTTCTGTCATAAGGAGATGAAGCTGTTAGACCCTAGGCCTAGAGGTATATAATATGGAAAAAAAATAGTACTGATTATAATGGACAGCACTAGGCTGAGGTGGGGGTGGGAAATGTCATCTATATTAGTGCCAATATGGTACCCGAAGATTTCTCAAACTGTAATATATTTTTACACTCTAAAGAGACCTAAAGCCTCTTCCAGTCTGAAATCCTGTGAACTTCTAACCCTCTCTCTCTGCTAAGAATTCACTCCCTTCTCTCATCTCTCGTCCTTCTCTCAAGGGAGTCTCATAAAGAGAGTCTCCAAGAGCTGGAAAACTTACAATGGGAGTGTTTACTATTTCTCCTGTGATAGCAAATCCTGGGAAGAGGCTGAGAAATTCTGTGTATCACAGAATTCCCACCTGGCATCTGTGACTTCTGTGGGAGAACAGGTAGGTGTACCTTCATAATTTGTGACCTTCGTGTTAGATAAGGGACCAGGACAAATGGCTTTTAAATGCCTAGAAACTCCCCAATCCTAGTACAGGACAGAGAAACAGACTCCTGTCCCCAGGGGGTCATTTACCTTGGATCATCACCTGGGGTCCTCAGTGCCCCTCCTCAGGGGACCAGCTCAATCTCTGCCCTTCTCATCTTCACTCCTATCATATTGTTCTTCCTTGTTCTGGGGCAGGGGCAGCAGTCATAAGTGATGTCAGCCCTGGATAGGAGAATACTATATCCTATCAGCCCCACCCATACTCCCTCCTCCACACTCACCACTGGGAATACTCAGGGACAAACACAGATGGGCTAACAAATGCACACACATACATACATGCACATATTAATAGCACTTTTTCTATCAAATTGTTCTGAAGGAATTTCTTTACAAGACAGTGAAGGGAGAGAGACATTGGATTGGGCTAAATGACAGACACACAGAAGACACATGGACCTGGGTGGATGGGACCATTTATGATGCAGTCCAGAGCAAAGGGTGAGTCTAACATTTCTGGTCCTCCCCAATCCTTAATTCTCCAGTCAATTAAACTGAGATTCCAGGGACTTGCCCCACTCTTACCCTCTAAGAACAACCCAGAGGTAATGAGGGGAGTTGGAGTCCTGACTATAACAATGGCTGGTTAGATCAGTGTGTGTGTGTGTGTGTGTGTGTGTGGTGCTTCTTTATTCAGAATAGACAATAAAGCACTTATGAAAGTGTCTGAGGTTCTCAAACACTCTCCAGCACTGATGGGGCAGTCTCAGATGGTTGCATCTCAGAAATACAGCCCTAGAGTGTTTCAGGAAGAGTTAACATTACATCACAGACACATATAGTCCTTCCTGGAAATTTAATCCACTCACTGGGGAGGCACCAAGAACATACGCAACTGTTCTCTCCCGGGGATAAAGAAACCCACATGGCTCCCTTAGCCACCTTGCCAAGGGTAAGAAAAACATAAACCAAAGGGAAAGAATCCCAGCGATGCAGCTATGGGATCCCTGGACTCTCTAGGCTTCCCTGGGTCTGAATCTCCAAACCTATCCCCAAAATGGCCAATCTACTAACTAGTAAAAGTAGGATCAACTCTTCCTCATCAATAACCGATCAATCAACAAGCATTTATTAAGAACCTACCACATTCCAGACACTGTGCTAGGGGCTGAAGATTAAATATAAAGAAGGAAACAATCCCTACTCAAAAGGACTTACATTTTCATGTGCGGGGACAGAGACAAGTACATATATATGTGTGTGTATATCCATATATATGTATACACACACATATGCACACACATACATATATACATACATACAGACATATATAGCATAAGTATGAGGTTAGCAAATACAAACATATATGCATATATATGTGTATATATATATATGTGTGTGTGTGTGTATATATATATCTATATTTATATCTATATCTATATCTATATCTATATCTATATATGAAAATAAGTTAAATGCAGTGTAGTTTAGGAAGAAGTTGGAGAAAAGCTTCATCAGAAGATGGAGCCTGGCTGCCTCTTAAAGGAAGAGAAGGATTCAATGAGCAGAGGTAAGAAGGAAGTGTGTCCCAGGAATCAAGGATAGCCAGTTGAAAAGGCATAGAGATAGGAAATGGAATGTCATAAATGAGGATCAGAGAAAAGGTCATTTTGACTAAATCAAAGATTATGAAAGGGGAGGAGTTTATATCCAGTAAGACTGGAAAGGTCCACTAGACCGCTGTTGTGATGAACCTTAGAAGCTAAACAGAGGAGTTATATTTGATCCTAGGGGAAATAAGGGCAGCTAAGTGGTGTAGTGGATAGAGTGCTGGGACCTGGAGTCAGAAAGGCTCATCTTTGTGAGTTCAAAACTGGCCACAGACATTTACTAGCTGTGTGACCCTGGGCAAGTCACTTAACCCCGTTTGCCTCAGTTTCCTTATCTGCAAAATGAGCTGGAGAAGGAAATGGCAAACCACTCCAGTATCTTTGGGTTAAAATACTCAATCACGACAACAGGAGAAATAGGAAACCATTGGCCTTGGTTGAGTAGGGGAGTCACATGGTAAGATCTAGACATAAGGCAAATTACTTTGACAGCAGTGTGTAGGAGAAACTTGAGTCAGGGAGAATAGTTAGGAGATTGTTTCAATAATCCACAGATGAGGTAATAAGGGTCAACACCAGGGTGGCAGCTATGTGAGTGGAGAGAAGGAGTAAGATGCTAGAGATGTTGTAAGGTGGCAGGATTTGGCAACTGATCATCCGCCACAACACACAGTTCTGATACTCTAATAATGGCAGCTCAACTCAGGTGCAAATGGTTATGCACACACACACACACACACACACACACACAAACACACGCACCAACTCAATGTTTCAAAGTTTGCTGCTATCACTGGCCATGATTCTGGCTCAAGTAGCAAGTATAACCAGATTTAGAATCAGAGAATCTGCATTTGACTCCAAAACATGAGCTGGTGTGACTTTAGACAAGTCACTTTTCCTTTCCTGGGCATCAAATTCCTCAGTCTGTAAAATAAAAGGCTTGGGTTAGAGGATATCTAGGCTCACTCCCTCCCTCTAACCCTTCCTGCTCCTAGCATTCTGTCAGTCTGCTCCAGGTCTAATTCCTGTCTTCCTTGGCTAGCTTATGTTTACTCTTCAGGTCTTCTTCTAGGCATCTTTTTTTTTAAATATGTTTATTTTTAGTTTTCAGCATTCATTTCCACAAGATTTTGAGTCACAAATTTTCTCCCCATCTTTCCCCTGCTCCCACCCCAAGATAAACAGCCTACTGAATACCCCTTCCCCCAATCTGCTCTCTCTTATATCCTCCCCCATACTCCCTGTAATTTTCTAGTAGGGTAAGATGGATTTCTATACCCCAGTGCCTGTATATCTTATTCCCCAGTTGCAAGTAAAAAAACATTTTTTTTAACATTTGTTTTTAAAACTTTGGTTTCCAGATTCTTTCCCTTCTTCCCTCCTCATCCACCCCCACTGGAAAGATAACCAATTCAGTATAGGCTGTACATGTGCAGTTACGCAAAACATTTCCACAGTGGATGTATTGTGAAAGACCAACAATATTTCCCTCCATCCTATCCCTCTCCCCACTTATTCCATTTTCTACTTTGATGCTATCCCTTTTCAAAAGTGTGGGCTTCTAACTACCCTCTCCCCCAATCTGCCCTCCCTTCTATCATCCCCCCTCTTATAACCTTCCCCCTACTTTCCTATAGGGTAAGATACCCAAATGAGTGTGTATGTTATTCCTTCCTTAAGAAAAATTCAATGAGAGTAAGGATGACCCATTCTCTTTCACCTTCCTGTTCTTCCCCTCCATTGTAACAGTTTTCTCTTGCCTCTTTCACATGAGATAATTTACCCTAATCTATCTCTCCCTTTCTCCTTCTCCCAATATATTCCTCTCTCACCTCTTAATTTTACTTTTTAGATATCATCCCTTTCTATTCAACTGGTCCTGTCTCCTCTGTCTATGTATACATGTACCTACATATACACACACTCACATATATATTTATATATATACACCCTCCTATACACACATATATATGTATACATATATATATATATACATATATATTCCCTTCAACTATCCTCATACTGAGAAAAGATTCATGAGTTAGTTATCATTTTTCTATGTAGGAATGTAAATAATTCAACTTTAATAAGTTTCTTATGATTTCTTTTTATTGTTTACCTTCTCATGCTTCTCTTGCTTCTTGTATTTGAAAGTCAAATTTTCTGTTCAGTTCTGGTTTTTTTCATCAAGAATGCTTGGAAGTCCTCTATTTCATTGAATGACCATATTGAATGACCATTTGAATGACCCTGAAGCATTATACTCAGTTTTGCTGGATAGATGATTCTTGGTTTTATTCCTAGCTCCTTGGACCTCCAGAATATCATATTCCAAGCCCTTTGATCACTTAATGTAGAAGCTGCTAGATCTTGTGTTAACCTGATTGTGTTTCCACAATACTCAAATTGTTTCTTCCTGGCTGCTTGTAATGTTTTCTCCTTGACCTGGGAACTCTGGAATTTGGCTATAATATTCCTAGGAGTTTTCTTTGTGGGATCTTTTCCAAGAAGTGATCAGGTAATTCTTTCCATTTCTATTTTGCCCTCTGGTTCCAGAATATCAGGGCAATTTTCCTTGAGGATTTCTTGAAGGATGATTTCTATGCTCTTTTTTTATTCAGGCTTTCAGGTAGTCCAATAATTCTTAAATTATCTCTCCTGGATCTATTTTCCAAGTCAGTGGTTTTTCCAATGAGATATTTCACATTGCCTTCTGTTTTTTTCATTTGTGTGGATCTGTTTTATAATATCTTGATTTCTCATAAAGTCATTAGCTTCCCTTTGCTCCAATCTAATTTTGAAAGACTTATTCTCTTCAGTGAGTTTGAAATTCCTTTTCCATCTGGGCAATTTGGCTTTTTAAGGCATTCTTCTCCTCATTGGCTTTTTGGGCCTCTTTTGCCATTTGAGTTAGTCTATTTTTTAAGGTGTTGTTTTCTTCAGTATTTTGGGGGGTCTCCTTTAGCAGGCTGTTGACTTGCTTTTCATGATTTTCTTGCATCATTCTCATTTCTCTTCCCAATTTTTCCTCCACTTCTCTTACCTGATTTTCAAAATCCTTCTTGAGCTCCTCCAGGGCCTGTAACCAATTCATATTTTCTTGGAAGTTTTTAATGCAGGGGTTTTGAGTTTGTTGACTTCTTCTGGTTCCAAGTTTTGATCCTTTTTGTCCCCAAAAAAAGGATTCTATAGTCTGATTGTGCTTTCTCTGCTTGCTCATCTTGCCAATCATTTGACTTTTGAGCTCTTTGCTATGGTAGAACTCTGCTTCCAGGGTGGAGAAAGCTTTGTCCCAAATCGCTGGAGTTTTTGCAGATGTTATCAGAGGTCTGAGGAGAGTGCCCTCTCTGCAGCCACCACAAGCTCTGGCATACTGGAATTTCTCACCCCAGGACCACCACCCAAGACAGCAACCCAGATCCAAGCAGGTCAAAGCAAGAACAATTACCCTTTGAACAGTCACTTGGTCCCCCTGTGATCTGCAGGCCAGGAGCTCTGGAGGCAGCCACACAGCAGCAGCTGTGCCTCCCCACCACCTCTCACCCTGGTGGTAGGGGCTGGACCACACTCTTCTGTCACCCACCAGCAGATTTCCCCACTGACCTTTTACTTTCTCTTCGGCATTTATGGGTTGAGAAGTCTGGAAACCGCCACAGCTGTTGGTGATTCACTCTCCTGAAGTCTGCTCCAGCTGGTCTGGGCCACTGGTCAGGGCCATCCCAGGCTGGTGTGTCTCACATGGGACTGCACCCAGCTCCCAGTCCTGTGTGATAGACCCTCCCTGTTGGCTTTCCAGGCTACCTTCTACAGGAGATTTATTTTTCTCTGTCACTTTGTGGGTTCTGTAGCTCTAGAATTTGTTTAGAGTCATATTTTACAGGTATTGGAGGTAGTTGGGGTGAGAGCTCATGCAATTTCCTGCTTCTACTACACCATCTTGGCTCTGCCTCCTTCTTCTAGGCATCTTAGAAACACAAAATGAGTTGGAAGGAATCTCAAGTCAATGAATCCACTGTCCATGAACAGCAATTGTCACACAAAACATCCCCAATAAGTGATGATCTATTTTCCACTTAAAGATTCCAAACGATGGGAACTCACTGTTTCTAGAGGCAATCCATCCCATCCTGGGGCCACTTTCATTGTTAAGAGTTTAGTTCTTAATAATAATAACATCTATTTAATGCTTCAAGGTTTACAAAGTAATTTACACAGGCTATCAAATTTTACCCTCCCAACCACTCTGTCTTGGAGGTGCTATTATTATTCCCATTTTACAGATGTAGAAACAGGCTGACAAGATTGTGACTTGCCCAAAGTCACACAGTTAATAAGTGTCTGAGGCTGGATTTAAATTCAGCTCTTCTTGACTCCAAGTGCTCTATCCACTATACCACCTACTTCCACCTACTGCTCCTAGGTCTGTTGTGTAAGGTCAAGCAAAACAAATTTAATCCCTTGCCCACATTAAGAATTTCAAACACCAGAAGATAGAAATCAAGTTATCCTAACAAAACAATAAGATTCCCAGCCAGGTATTGAAAGAGTTCATTAATCTCAATCTCTGGAATTACTCCCTGTCTGCCATCCATTATCTAGATTCTGGATTCCAGGACAACCTACCAACTACCAGGGGAATGAGCACTGTGTGGAGATGAAGATGGAGGCTCTTGCTGCCTGGAATGATGAGAACTGTGAATTAACATACAAATTCATCTGTAAGAGTCCTCTTGGGCAATGAGATCTGGACTTCTATGGGGGTATCTTCCAACCTGAAACAGAGCTCTGAGGATTCCCGTTCTGTACCTGGAACCTCTTCTGAGATCCAGCCTCATCAGGTACTCATAAGTTTTCACCCTATGACACTGTTGTCAGTCAGCCTTGAGAAACTGCAGAGATTTCAGAACTTGGAACAGAACCCAGACCCAGGAGGACTTCGGCCCCCAATCCTAAGGCTTATCCATTGTCAGTCCTCCAATCTCCCACCCTCAGTCATAAACTCACTGGACATCAGAGTCATAAAAGACCTCAAAGATGAAACCCAAGCCAGTAGGATACCCCTCTACAAAACTCCCTCGTCATCTCCATCTCCTAGAATCCCTAGCATCCTTCAAAGCACAGCTGGCCTCATACCCACTCCTTGAGACCTTTCTGGATCCTCCAATTGCTAGAATTCTCTTCCCCTTGGAAGTACTATGAATTGCTTTGCATATACTTTTTATTTATTTTTTACATGTTGTATCTCCCCTTTTGAATATAAGCTCCCAATGCCCAAAAGGCTATAAAACTGTATGATGTAGCAATACCACTACTAGGTCTGTATCCAAAAGAGATTTTATAAAAGGAGGAAAGGACCTATTTGCACAAAAATATTTATAGCAGCTCTTTGTGGTGGCAAAGAATTGAAAAGTGAGGGGAATGCCCATCACCTGGGGAATGGCTGAACAAGTTGTGGCATATAATTGTAATGGAATGTTTGTTACTGTGCTATAAGAAAGAATGAGCAGGTAGATTTTGGGAAAACTTGTAAAGACTTATATGAATCAATGCAAAATGAAGTGAGCAAAACCAGGAGAACATTATACACAGTAACAGCAATACTATACAGTGATCAACAGTTAATAACTCAGCAGTACAATGCTCCAAGACAATTCCAAAGGACTCATGATGAAAAATACCATCTACCTCCAGAGAAATTGGAGTCTGAATGCAGGGCAAAGCATACTATTTTTCACTTTCTGTATTTTTTCTTGGTTTTTTCCTTTGGGTCTGTGTCTTCTGTCACAACAGAATTAATACGGTAATGTTTTTCATGATTGAACACTTTTACCTATATCAAATTGCTTCCTGTCTCAGGGAGGGGGGAGGTAAGGGACAGAGAGAGAAAATTTGCAAGTCAAATTTTTAAATGAATGTTTAAAATTGTCTTTTCATGTAACTGGGAGGAAAATTAAATATTATTTTAAAAATAATATAAGCTCCTTGATGGCAGCACCTGTTTCATTTTGCCTTTGTATCCCAGCACCAAATACACCTTGCACATGGCAAATGCTCTTACTAGGTGTTTGTTGAGTTGAACATCCCTGACTTATTAATCATACATCTTCTATGTAGAGAAATTACCTTCCAAAGTAACCCATTCAATTTTGTACAGCATCAACTGCTGAGGAATGTTTCATTATATTGCTCCTAAATCTGCCTCTGGAACTTCCCCCCATTGTTGCCAGTTCTGCCCTTCAAGGCCAATGAGAATGAATCTAGTTCTCCCCAAGAAGACCGATAAGAAAGGAACAGTTGCCCTACCCTCCAACCCTACCACCAAGTGCCCTTGGTCTACTCACTCCTCCTTCCTACAGCCTCTGGTCCTTTGGTCCCTTTTCCCATACCCCAAGCCCCACAACCCTCTACTATTGGTCCTTGAGGCTGCTGCAGCAGCTTTCTATGCTACTGACCTCACCTTCCCTTTCCCTGAGGATGTGTGTTTAAACTGCCCTCAGGGGCAGATACTTTTGCTCTCTTCATGTTTCTGAAGGGCACAGGTGAAAGGTTAGATCTTCTGCTTGCCTGCAGGGGGTAGACATAGAACCACTGGGAAGAAATGACAGGGAGGCTAGCTTGGACTCTGTGTAAGGAAAATCTTCCTCAGTCAATAATAGTCAGTAAAGAAACATTTAAGTGCCTACTATGTGCCAGATACTCTGATAAGTACTGGGGATTTAAAAACAGGCAAAAGCTAGTCTTTGCCCTCAAAGAGCTTAGTTAAATGGGGGAGAGAAAAAGCAAATTAATATATACAAGCAAATTATATACGGTATAAATAGGAAATAATTGGTGGAGGGAAGGCATTGGGATTAGGAGAGTTTGGGGAAAGCTTCCTGTGGAAAATGGAATTTGAGTTGGGACTTCAAGGAAGCCAGGATCAGTAGGTAGAGTGTTGAAGGAAGTGAGATCTAGGCATGAGGGTAACCGGAGAAAATGCCTGGAGCTGACACAGGAGGATCTTGTTTGGGAATCAGCTGGCAGGCCAGTGTCACTGGGTCAAAGAGTATGTCAGGGAATAAGGGAGAAGACTAGAAAGGTGGGAAGGGGCTAGGTCATGCAGGGCATCAAATGTCAAATAGAAGGTAATTCGAATGGTGCATCGGTGGCATGAGCTTTGTCAAGAGGTAGGCAGGCAGCCCACAGAGCCTCTGAGGATCTGCAGGCCAAGGCCAGGGAGCCACCTGAGGAACATAATCTAAAGAGGTTTACTTAGTGGATGGATGGACCCTGTGACATCTGATGTCACAATTCTGGGATTCCTGTCTGTGAGGTAGCTTCTAGACTGTTATCACACTCGGATCCAGAGACCTTTGTTTGTGTTACAGACCTCTCTGGTAGTGTGGGGAACTCTAAGGACCCCTTCTCAGAATTACACATTTAAATGTATAAAATAAAATACACACAGTTACAAAAGAAACCGATTATAATGAACGACAGTTATCAAAATACCATTTAAAAGGCAAGCCTACAGTCCTCAGGTTAAAAAGCTTTGTCCAGGAGGATATTCAGATTATTTGGAAGATCTGAAGAAGCAAACACCTCCTGGGCATTTCATACCTAACTTTACATATTTGACCAGCTGACATGTGAAGGGAGATTCCATTTTTTCTGTTTAGCTCCAGAGGGCAGCACTTAGTAGGTACTTTAGCTCTAGAGTAGAACTGGATGGAATTTGCAGGAAGGCAGATTTTAACTCCTTTCTAAAAAATGAAAGCTGCCGGAAAGAGCAATGGATTTCCTCATAAGGTAGTGAGCACATCCACAGGTCAAAGTGTTCAAGCAGAGTGTGGAAGAATCTTTGTCAGGGGTGTCAGATCAGATTAAGGTTAGACTAGATGAGATGGCCCCTGGAGCTCACTTTTGGCTCTGAAGTCTGTGGAGATTTCTGTTAAATCTGTTCATGGTCACTTGACTTTCCTGACTTGCCTCTGGGAACCAAGTGGCTTAATAAGGAGTTTCAATTCCCCACTGTCCTTTCCTGGGACAGATAAACCTCCTTTTCTAGGGAGACAACAAGGAACTCTGGACCCGAAATGAAGGGAGCTGAGTTCTATTCCTGGCTTTGACCCTACCTAGCTAAATAATTTGGCAAAAGAGAAAGAATCCAACCATAGTAGTAGTGTCTCTGGATCCTCCAGAATTGTAATCACATACAGCATGACATAGGGGGAAAGGATTGGACTTGGAAACAGGAGAGCTAGGTTTGAGTCTCTAATCTACAATTTATTAGGTTTGTGGCCTTAGGAAAATCACTTCCCTTGTCTAGGCCTCAGTTTTCTCAGTGGTAAGTTTTCTCAATGGTAAAATTAGCATGTTAAGGGCAGGCCTGACTCAGGCCCTGTTCATTCAAGTTCCATGTTGGAATATACTTGTAGGTCATCCAACAGTTAACAAAAAGGAGATTTGCTTAGTCATAGCAAAGAAAAGATATTCAACAACGATGCTGTAGCACTAAGCTTGGGTAGACACACACACACACACACACACACACACACACACACACATACACAATTTCCATTTGTAATTGGTCTGGTCAGCAGGGCAGGATGTAGTGATTTGCATAGTCTTGGGACTTCCACCAAGTCTGAAGAGCCCTCAGCTCCACATAGGTGAGCCTTTTTAATGCCCTTCCATGATCAATGTGACCAAAAGCTCCCAGGAAGCTGTCAAAGGAGGTTTGAGGCTGGGCCCCATGGGCCAATTAAGTCCTAGGGATACCTTTGTCACATTTCAGGAAAAGACTAGCTTAGCCGATGTTGCAAGAGGAGGGAAGAATCTTTTGGTTCTTTCACATAGGACACTAGATTTAATGAATTCTAAGTCCTTTAATGTTTAGAGGATAATAGATCTCTGTCTTCAACCCATAGCTTTCGTGGTTTTTACCTTTTTTGGAGGCAGAAAGAACCTAATTAGCAAATCTGCCATTAAAAGAACTGGATCCCAAAGACTTTCTGATATGGAGGGACTAGACATTCAGATAAACAACCATTTTGGGTTTTGGGGGGGGGGTTTCTGCTTTTTGGAGGGCAATTGGAGTTTAGTGACTTGCCCAAGGTCACACGGCTAGTTTTTGTGTTAAGTGTCTGAGGCCGGATTTGAACTCAGGTCCTCCTGACTCCAGTGCCAGTGCTCTGTTCACTGTGCAGACATTTGTTTAAACAAATCACTTGCTGTGTATAGAACATGGCACTAGGTACTGAAGGAAATTCAGGTTGAGGTGGGTATGATCTCTGTCAACGTGGAGCTCACAGAGTAGGGGATTTGAAGGGGGTGGCGTTAAGGCACAAAGAGCTAACAATTAACAGTAACAGCCAACATTTATATGGTACTTTAAGGTTTGCAAAGCTTATTACACATATTTATCTCATGTGAGTTAGCTATAATAGACAATATTGCATGATAAGCATATCAGAGAGATGCAAACCGAGTAAAATGCAAAGTCTGAGGATGATACTAATTACTAATTAGAGTGATGAAAGACTTTCTGGAGAAGGTGGGAGTCGAACTGGGCTTTAAAAACTGATAAGGAGTTTAACAGGCAACTCACAGAAGAAAGGACATTTCAAGGATGGGGAAAGGCATCAAGAGGGAAGAGTCCAAACAGATGGAGGGAGGGGAGGCAGCAGAGAAGAAAAGTGTCTAGTTTAACTAGAGGGGAGATCTAACATGTAGAAGGAAGCAATATAAGGTAATTCCAGAAAGCCAAAGCAGCACTAGAGCATAGAAGCCCTTCTAAACTGGAGAATGACAAATTCACTCAGCTGCCAATGAGGAGTCTTTTATTGTTTTTTGAGAAAGGGAATGCAGAAGAGGATTCTGGGAAGATGATGGAATAGGTCAGAAAATTCCAAGCTCTCAAGATTTTCCCCCACAAAAGAGTTAAAATAGCACCTTTGGGCCAACAAAGTGTGGGTGGAGATAAATAAGAACAGGGGCATAACCGAGATCCTCCTGGAACAATTTGAGAAGATCAGAAGAAAAATCCCAAGAGGAAGTTTGGTCCCTGTGAAAAGTAAACACCTTCAGGCTAGGGTCTGCTTTAACTACAGGCAGCAAGACCTGGGGTTAGTTGGTTTGAGAGGCTGCCTGGGCCCCAACCACAGGAACTTTTACTCCCCATAGTGAGGGGAGTTGGGCATCTGAGCCAGAGGAGATCAAGGGAACTTCTGCTGATAAGGAACACCAGACCCAGCTGCCCTGCAAAGAGCAGTGGGGACGAGAAGGAACCAGCACATGCCTGTCTGGTAAGTGAAGAAGCAGTGGGGCAGAAAGCCCCTGGTTGTGGGCACTTACAGGAGGTGAGAGGTTTGGCTTGGGCTTCAAGCTAGAGGAAGAACTGAAGATCTGGGACAAAAGGCACCATTTCCCATAACCAGGGCTCGAGGCAATTACAAATAATTAAGCTCTTACCACAAAAAATGCACAGGCAAAGGAGAAAGAATCCAGCCATGGAAAACTATTATGGGAATAGAGATGACCGTGATTCATCTTCAGAGGAGGATATTGAATACATGAGTAATGTCAAATGGATACCTGCCCAAAAAGAATTCATGGGATAGCTTTAAAAAGACATTAAAAATCAAATGTCAGAGATGGAGCAAAAACTAAAAAAAAATAAATAAAAGAATAAGAATAATCCAAGAAAGACAAAAAGGGTATGAAGGGAAAGTTGACCAGCTAGAAAAGGAGATCCTGAATCTTAAGGAAGAAAATGACACCTTGAAAATTAGAGTTGGGCAAAGTGTAGCCAGCAAAATTATAACAGATCAAGAAATAGTTAAACAAAATATAAATAATGGAAAAAAGAGATGAGAAAGGGAATGATATGACCAAATTTATGTATAACACAGGTTATTCCGTAGCAGCATAATGGATAGATTTGGGGGGTAAGGGAAGGAGAGAGTGAAGGCAGAAAGACCCCAAAAGGAAGCTGTTTCAGTAGTCCAAGCAGTTATTAATAAGATCTGATAGTGACAGTGCAAGAAAAGAAGAGGAAATAAATTTAACGGAAGTCATGTAAGTAGAATCAATAGGCCTTGATGTATTGGCCTATCTTTGAACAACCTTTTGAGCCAAGAATCTCCCCCTCCAAAAATGAATATAGAAAGCACCTGATGGAGGTATTTTGCTGATGACTCTCAAGCCAAATCTTCACAGATTGCAGTGCCAAAAGGAAATTAAAGAAGCTGTTTCATCTAATTCAAATTTAACCAGGCTTGAAAACCCTTCTGCAACATCCCTGACAAATTGGCATCCAGTCTCTGTTTCAACATTTCCACTTATGGGGAGTTCACTACTTTATGAAACAATCCATTTCACTTTGGAGCAGTTCTCATTTTTAGGAAGGTTTTCCTTTTATAGCATTAAAATCTGCCTTCCTGTTACTTCCACCCAGCCCTACTACTGCTGCCGTCTGGGGCTAAGTAGAGCAAATTGAATCCTTTTTACATGTTGTAGTTCTTCAAATATATAAAGTCAGGTATGAAATGCCCAGGAATTGCTCTCTTCTTCAGATCAACTAATCCTTTTATGGACTCCTCAGAGAGGATGCTAGGCTGGGATTCACTTCACCTTGGGTGGGCCAGAGGTGAGTGGAGAATGGGGTAGAAAAGAATCCATAAATTTTCCATGTTTCAGCTTTGTGTAAGTAGAGAGCACCACCAGTTTGCAGCTGGATGGCTGGGTTCAATGTGTACTCAATCCAGGAGTTGACTCATCCTAATCACTTGGAGGACAAAATGGACCTGTTCCAAGTTCTAGGAGTGGAAGGGATGTGGGAGATGTGGGTAGGAGAAGAAAAAACTCATACTCTTTCACTCAGAGATTCACAAACACATTCAACAAGTCAAGTCAACAAGCATTTATTAAGTGCCTCTTAGGTCCCTGGCAAAGTGCTAAGCCCTGAGGACACACAGATAGAAACAGTCCCTGCTTTCAAGGAGCTTACAGTATAATGGGGGAGACAAAATGCAAAACAATTATGTACAAACAAAATGGATACAGGATAAATTGGAAATAATCAAAGGAGAGAAAGTACTAAAATGACAGGAAATTGGGAAAGAACTCCTATAGTTTTAGCTGGAATTTGAAAGAAGACATTGAAGGCAGAAAGTGGAGATGAGGAGAGAGAGAATTACAGGGTACAGTCAGTGCAAATGCACAGAATTGGAAGATTGAAAGGCATGTGCAAAGAATGGCAAGAAAGCAAGGGTCCCTCTATCACAGAGTAAGGAGAGGGGAGCAGGGCGTAAGAAGGCCAGAAAGATAGGGAGGGTCCTGGTTGTAAAGGGCTTTAAAAAGTCAGCTGGGGTATTTTACACTTGATCCTGCAGGTGACAGGAAGCCACCAGAATTTATTTAGTAAGGGAGTGAGTGACATGGGCAGGTATATACATTTAGTAAGATCACTTTGACAGCTAAGTGGAGGATGGATTGTAGTAGGGATAGACTTTAGGAACAAGCATTTAAACTATGTGAAAGGCATGTGAAAGGCATTGTGCAGTTTACAAACCTTATCTTATTTGATCCTCACAACCAATCTAGAAGTCAGGTGTGATTATCATACCATTTTATAGATGAGTAAGCTGAGGCAAACAGAGGTTAAGTGACTTGCCCAGTGTCACACAACTAGTAAGTATCTAAGGCTTGAGGTAAAGGGTTCAAACTGACTGACCGAACAATCAGAAGGCTATTGAAATATTCCAGGCCAGTGGTGATGAGAATCTGTACCAGGGTGATGACTATATCAGAGGAGAGAAGGGAGCATAGGTGAGAGATGTGAAGGCAGAATTAACAAGACTTGGCAACAGATTAGATTGGGGAAGGAGTGAGAGAAAGTGAAAAGCAAAGAGAGAATGTTACCTAGATTGTGAGCATGAATGACTGGAGGATGATGGCACCTTTGATAGTCAGGAAGAAAGGAAGGTTTGGGGAAGGGCGCAGCAGAATGGGTTTAGTTTTGGACATGATGAGTTGAAGAGGTCTATGAGATATCCAGTTTGAGATGTGTAATAGGGAGTTGAAGATAGAAGGCTGGATATCAGCAGAGTGTTGAGGGTGGGATAAATTGATCTGTGGATCATAGCATAGAGATGATAATTGAATCCATGGGAGCTGATAAGACCACCAAGTGAAATAGAACAGAAGAAAAAGACAAGAGGTCCCAGGTCAGAGCCTTGGGGAACACCCACAGTTATCTGAAATAATCTGGATGAAGATCTAGCAAAAGAAAATGAGAAACATCCATCAGAGAGATGGGAGGAGAATGAAAAGAGAGCAGTTTCATAAAAACCTAGAGAGAAGATACTCTTTTTTTTTCTTTTTTAAAAATTTATTTATTTACTTTTAGTTTACAACATTCAGTTCCACAATCCCTTGAGTTCCAAATTTTCTTTCCCTCCCTCTTCATCCCCTCTGTCCTCTGTGGTGGTATGCAATCCAATATACATTCTCCTATATACCTTTGCATTAAACATTAGTCAAGTTGTAAAGGAGAATTATAACCAATGGAGTGAACAATGAGAAAGAAGGTATGAAACAAAACAAAACATAAAAGAGAGAGAGGATTCTTCAATAACTAATTCTTCAATTTGCATTCAGACTGTGTAGTTCTTTTCTCTTGTTGTGGATATCCCTTTCCATGATGAGTCATTTGGAGTTGTCTTACAGTATTGCATTGCTGAGAGGAGCCCAGTCTATCAAAGTTAGTCATCACACATAGGATGTGTCTGTAATTATGTACAAAGTTCTCCTGGTTCTGCTCTCCTCTCTCAGCATCAGTTTGTATAATTCTCTCTAGGTTATTATGAAGTCTGTCTTCTCCTCATTTCTTATAGCACAATAGTATTCCATTACATTCAGATACCATAACTTGTTTAGCCATTCCCCAGCTGATGGGCATCCCCTTGATTTCTAATTCTTTGCCACTGCAAAAAAGAGCTGCTATAAATGATCTCTTTGGGATACAGCCTTAGAAATGGTATTGCTGGGTCAAAGGGTATGCACATTTTTATAGCCCTTTGGGAATAGTTCCAAATTGCTTTCCAGAATGGTTGGATCAGTTCACAACTCCATCAATAATGCATTAGTGTTCCAATTTTTCCACATCCTCTCCAGCATTTATCATTTTCCTGTTTTGTCATCTTAGTCAATCTGACTGGTAAGATGAGGTATCTCAGAGTTGTTTTGATTTGCATGAGAGAAGATATTCTTAGCAAGAAAGAGGTGATCAACAATATAGAGGTCATAAATAATGAGGATTGAGAAATGGTCATAAGATTTAGCAAATGAGATCATTTTCAGTTGAATGATGACATTGGACACCAGACTGCAGAGAGTTAAGAGAGTAAAAGGGAAGATGGCAGCATAGAAGCAGTAAAACTCCATGAGCTCCCCCCATAACCACCTCACATACCTATAAAATACAACTCTAAACAAATTTTAGAGTTACAGAACCCACAAAGTGACAGAGAGAAACAAATCTCTTGCTGAAAGCGGCCTGGGAGGCAGACAGGAAGGATCCATCACAGCATGCTGGGAGCCGACCCCAGCCCCATGTGAGCCCTGGGTTTTAGCCCCAGGGTGGCCCCAACCAGCAGTGGCTAGAGCAGACTTCAGGAGAGTGGACCACCAGAAGCTGTAGTGGTTTCCAGAAATATCAATCCATAAATGCCAAAGACAAAGTAAAAGGTCAGTGTGGAATTCTGTTGGAACTAGGAGGGGATGGAGTGTGGTCTGGCCTCTGCCCCTGGAGCAGGAAGCAGCGGAGATGCTGTGGCCATGCAGCCACCTCCATGCAGCTGCTTCAGAGCTTCTGGCCTGCAGATCACAGAGGGATGAAGTGACCATTGAGAGGGTAATTGCTCTTGCTTTAACCTGCTTAGATCAGGATTGCTGTCTTGGGTGGTGGTCCTGAGGTTGGTGACCAGTGAGCCAGAGCTTGTGGGGGCAACAGAGAGGGCACTTAACTAATAGCTCCAGCAGCTGGACAAAGCTCTTCTCTCTGGAAGCAGAGTTCTACTGTGGCAAAGAGCTCAAAAGTCAAGTAATTGAGTGGCAACATGAGCAAGCAAAGGAAGTGAAGCAAGCACAGCAATCAAACCTTAGATTCCTTTTTTGGGGACAAAAAGGATCAAAGCATGGAACAGGAGGAAGACAACGAAGTCAGAACTCCCATACCAAAAGCTTCCAAGAAAAACATGAACTGGTTACAGGCCATGGAGAAGTTCAAGAAGAATTTTGAAAATCAAGTAAGAGAAATGGAGGAAAAATTGGGAAGAGAAATGAGAATGATGCAAGAAAATCATGAAAAGAGAGACAACAACCTGACTGAAGAAAATACCTGAAAAAATAGACTAACTCAAATGGCAAAAGAGGCCCAAAAAGCCAATGAGGAGAAAAACGCCTTAAAAACTCAAATTTACCAAATGGAAAAAAAAGTTCAAAACCTCACTGAAGAGAATAATTCCTTCAGAATTAGATTAGATCGAATAGAAGCTAATGACTTTATGAGAAATCAAGATACTGTTAAACAGATCCAAACAAATGAAAAAATAGAAGGCAATGTGAAATATCTCATTTGAAAAACCACTGATCTGGAAAATAGATCCAGGAAAGATCATTTAAAAAATATTGGACTACCTGAAAGCCATAATCAAAAAAAGAACCTAGAAATCATCCTTCAAGAAATTCTCAAGGAAAATTGCCCTGATATTTTAGAACCAGAGGGCAAAATAGAAATTGAAAAAATTCACCAATCACCTCTTGAAAAAGATCCCAAAAAAGAAAACTCCTAGGAATATTATAGACAGGTTCCAGAGTTCCCAGATCAAGGAGAAAATATTACAACCAGCCAAGAAGAAACAATTAGAATATTGTGGAAACACAATCAGGATAACACAGGATCTGGCAGCTTCTACATTGATAGATTGAAGGGCCTGGAATA